>CP136067.1:208191318-208791318 GCA_032622095.1 Siphonodentalium dalli
AGATAGCACAAATATGATATTTGAATTTCCCCGCGAAAAAATAAAGTGAAAAAAAAAAGAAGTGAAAAGCCACCCCCCCCCCCCCCCCCCCCCCCCCGCCCCTGTTTTTTTTTATGGATGGGAGTGGAAACACACCTATTTTTCGCTTTGGCCTAATATTAATTTATTTATAAATATATATTTTTTCAACAAATAAACAAAAGTCTTTGAGAACTAAATTATATTTGGCTAACTAAAGAGTTGATGCAAATCCATAAAAAATACAAGCTAAACAGATTTTTTTTGTTTTGTAAACAGCCGTTACACAAAGTCACAATACTTCCAACTTTATTTTTAGAGAAAACGCAGTCAGCAGTGGCACTTCCTGGCAGGAAATTTTCTCGTCAAATTTAACATTAAAACCATAACGAATTGCGATAGAAACTTACCGTCTGATTCTATTATAATAGCACAATCATGCAACGCTGACATCTTGACCAGATCCTTCATATACCAGTCATATACCCAGTTATAAACGAAGAGCTAAATTCGGTGACATATTTCCGAGAAGCCCATCAGCGACTAATGACGTCAGGTCACGTGCTCGGAGTCTATTTAAAGCACGTGGAGTCGGGAAAACCCGGAATTCCTTAGAGCACGTGAACATGTTTACATTCAAGCAGCCGGAACGGTGATGTTGGTACTGATCTCCTATCACTACATCATGTGTACCCTATATATGGATAGTGTTATTAAAATGATGCTTTCGAGGAACACTTACAACTAATAATAACACCGAATAATAAACTTGTTTTGGCTGCATGTCTATTAACCACAAACCAGTGAAGCCACCAGCTGTATGTTTTATAGGCTAGCTATAAAAGGGTATCACCCCCTCCCCCCCTGAATCCTGAATACCAGTTAATTTTGGGGGGGGGGGTGAATCCTGATACATGTTAAGAAATAATATGCGATAAATGACATACAAATTGACTGTTTTAATATTAGACAGATACAAGTAGAAGTTACATAATTATAGACACACTATATGATCCATTATACCTGACATGATATTGGAGTAGAGTATTATGGCGTTATGAGGCCGTTATGATACGATTAATGATACTTTATGATGGCATGGTGGTCGAATATGCCCAAGAAGCTATTCTACCCACTCATTCATACAGATAACTAGCACAAAATATTATTTTGCGCCATCAAAACCTGCGTCCAAGATGTTTTGCTTGAACCCGAATACCAGTTAATTCCGGGGTATATATGAATCCCGCGTACGGCTTCAAAACATCCTGAATCCCGCGTACCGAAAAAAAGGGGGGGGGTGATACCCTCCTATAATACAGGAACGTAATTAGATGGGGACCCATGCCCATTGCTACGCGGTTTTTGGTTAACAAATATCGACATTTAAAAGTGAACTTTCAACACATTTTTATTTTTGTCAGGCTGGCAAAATTCCAATGATAGTAATCATAGTATCTTATAAAGCGCGTCCGTGTTTCCATCTCTTATATATAAAGAGCGTCCGAGTATGGCAAGCCGTTTTCACATTTTCGATTGATTTGGACTTAAGTCCAAATACTTGAGTCCAAATAGCGAATTGGACTTAAGTCCAAATACCACATAATTGTGAATTCGGCGAGGAATTGCACTTAAGTCCAAATGAATTACACTTAAGTCCAAATACCGATATTTTCATCTATTTGGACTTAAGTCCAATTCCTCGCCGAATTCACAATTATGTGGTATTTGGACTTAAGTACAGTTCATTTGGACTTAAGTCCAATTCATCTGTAAAAGAAACACCCCCATCAGATATTAAGCAGGTCTGGTTTTGCTCATAGGGCGGAGTTGTGGGAAAATGGCCGTTTACATGTGGGTCTATTTCTAGTTATTTTGTTAATTGTTACCTTTTTCAACATATATAATGAATCAGCTCGATGTGGACGAGATCCTATCAACAATAGCCCGTGTTGTAAGAAGTTCGGAACGATTTTTAACATATGTCAAAACATTACATCGACTGAGTTGACATCGCTTGAGGTGGCCTCACTGACCAGGCTTCACTGATCAGTCAAAGCATTCTTTGATGTCTGCATTTTATTAGTATGGTGGGTAAATGTCCGGTGGGTAATTGTCCGGGTGGGGAAATGTCCGTATACCGATAATAATGTTACCAGAGTCCGACCAGGTATAGATAAAATACCACCCCCTTGCTCTTTATAATTTTAACCTGATAAAAAAGTTACAACTTATGTACCGGGTACAGGGTCCACACTCGATGTAGGCTGCATGCACTAATGGAATTATGGCTGCTAATTTGTTTATATATTTGACCAAATTTATAGAAATAGTGGGCTAAAAGCGTATGTTAACACTGAGTCTGAGCAATATATAATGTAAATTATTTTTGCAATTTCCTTCTGACCAAGCTAATTGATGCAAAGAAGTCTCTGTAGAATAGATTGACAAAGTTAACCGAGGCTGTGCTTCACGCAGTCATTACAATAGCAATAGAAGGGGAGTCACTCTAATCTATTGTTTTGGCATAATTCGACTTTCGAGTACGCCCGTATTACATTGAGTTTGAAAACCGAGCAAATTATACAAATAAGACACTTAGTAAATGCAATAAACGAAACTGCGTGTAGCCTACACTACATGCTGTCAAATAACAATTGAATCAAGTCGTGAATTAATTTTACTTCATTCAGGCATGCATTTAGCAAATGAATTGGACTTAAGTCAAAATAAATTCACTAATTGGACTTAAGTCCAAATAATTGGACTTAAGTCAAATTATTTGGACTTAAGTCCAAATCAATTCGCTAATTGGACTTAAGTCCAATTCATTTGGACTTAAGTACAATTCATTTGGACTTAAGTCCAATGATTTGGACTTAAGTCCATTTATTTGGACTTAAGTCCAAATCAATCACAAATGTGAAAACGGCTTGCCATATCCGAGATGCTTCCGTTGCCCAAAAGTGTTAGATATAAATAAAGAACGTTCTCAAATATGAACTTTTGCGAATGTTTTCGACTTATTACTTATGGACCATCCAGGACGATCGCTTCGCGATCCCTACGTGATATCAATGGTGGTATTTTTCCTTTTCTTTTCCCTGGTAAGCGCTGGCCATTGGTTTATAGGGAATCCTGACTGATTCGGTGTCAAATCGAACCGAACATTCACTTTTGAGATATCGTCTGTGTCTTTTTGCATGTTTGAGAGGCGACAATGAACAATTCATTATCAGTTTTAAATTTCAATTGAAAGGGGTGAAAATGGAATCTCTCTTACTTGGGCGTTTCATTCTGGATCAAGGCGATGCAGTTGGAAATTTCAAGCTTCTTGGACACACTCAGTCGGTAGACATATCCATGATCGGCACTAGCTGTCACAGCTAAACCCTATAAATACCAAAATCTGTACCCCCCCCCCCCATTTTTTCTTTCGATAATTTGATCATTTTACAATTAACATAATCACGTTTTAGACTCTGTTAAAGTGAGATTGTACAACAATTTCAATAAATTCCCGATAATAACAACTATCTAATCTCGATAATATATCGAAAAAATAATTAATTTGAGTCGAAGATGTCTTCTGTAAACGAGATTCTAGTATACTAGTAATGAAGTTGAGTCATCGTGCTATATATATATGCATTTGCAATGTGAAGCCAGATCCCAATTCTGGGAATTACAAAGAATGCCTTTGTAATCCACAGAATATATACAACAGGGAGAAAGATTTCGATGACTCAAATTTATTACGAATCTATAGACTATAGACATGCAGACTATAGACATGCAGCTGCCCATAGCCCATTATATACATAGTTGCACATCATGGATATTAATGATATTCGAAGCGAATTGATCTGATATACTTCAAGCTTTTCATTTTGATATTACATGTTTCCCCCCCCCCCCCCCCATTTTTTCGCGACAATTTGATCATTATACACAGTCATGTTTTCGACCGCGTTATAAGACATTATTTGTAATCCTCAGAATAGGGAGCATATTAATCTTGATGACTCATATATAGCAATCCATTACTATTCTAGAATCTGGACGTCAAACAGCTGCTGCCCGGTATACATACCTGTCCACATTTATATTGCAATAAAGTTATCTTAATGGTACTTCATGGCTACTCGGGTTATTCGGAACGAATCAGATTCTTCAAGCTTCACGGGTCTGTGTCAGATTGGAACAGCAGTAATTAATTATAATTACGTAATTGACATTTCATCCCTTTGGTTATTTAAAAGATTTCACACACTTTGTCTGCCCCATGAACTGCCCACCTGCCTTATCCTGATATGACCAGCGTTTTTCATCAAGCTTTGGGGTGGGTCCTATATATAAGTTGCATAAAAAAAAAACTTGCGTTGGAGGGTGGGTGTCCGAAACTTGCGTTCCAGAGTGGTGGGTCCCAAAAATTAATAATTCAACTGTGTATACAACCTGTTATTTAGCCACCCCCCCCCCCCCCCCAAACAACCATAGATTCCAATCCAAAATGTTATCGAAATTGTTCTGTAAAAAGAACCAATAAATTATAAATTTCACATTGAATACTGCAGGGTTGGATTCATAACCCCAACATTTTTTTTTGTATATACCCATATTTTATATATGCTCACGTCTAAATACCTACGTATACCGGTACACCCCTTAATTATATTCACATTAATTATATTAATGTAATACTTTCTTCTGTGGTTTCCCCACTTTAGATATATGTATTTATATTATTCTTTCATCTGTAATTGAGGACAATTGTAGTCATGAATGTCAAATTAGAGATGAGTCAATTGAATTTAATTGCATCCTCGGTATCGCGTACTATATGATGGTATCACCCCCCCCTTTTTAGCTCAACTTTCTTTGTAAGTTTGAGCTATTGCCATGGTTTGGCGTCCGTCGTCCGTGTGTGCGTGTGTGCGTGTGTCCGTCAACAATTTCCTTTGGCGCGGGCTACAGGTCGTACCTTTGGTCTAATCTATATGAAATTTGTCATGAATGTTGACATTGACATGTAGATGGGAACAAGTCATTTTGGGGTCATTCGGTCAAAAAACATGGCCGCTGGCAGCCATCTTGGATTTCAAAATTCAATCCATTGGCGCGGGCTACAGGTCGTACTGTTCGTCTGATCATCATGATATTTGTCATGGATCTTAATATTGACATGTAGATGGGAACGAGTGATTTTGGGGTTGTTCGGCCAAAAAAAACATGGCCGCCAGCAGCCATCTTGGATTTTACTCTTTGCATGACTAAATCCTTTGGCGCGGGCTACAGGTCGTACCTTTGGTCCGATCTTTATGAAATTTGTCATGAATGTTGACATTGACATGTAGATGGGAACGAGTCATTTTGGGGTCATTCGGTCAAAAAACATGGCCGCTGGTGGCCATCTTGGATTTCAAAATTCAATCCATTGGCGCGGGCTACAGGTCGTACTGTTTGTCTGACCACCATGAACTTTGTCATGGATGTTAATATTGATATGTAGATGAGAACGAGTGATTTTGGGGTAATTCGGCCAAAAAACATGGCCGCCAGAAGCCATCTTGGATTTTACTCTTTGCATGACTAAATCCTTTGGCGCGGGCTACAGGTCGTAGCTTTGGTCGGAACTTCATGAAATTTGTCATGGATGTTAACAATGACATGTAGATGGGAACGAGTCATTTTGGGGTCATTCGGCCGAAAAACATGGCCACCAGCGGCCATTTTGGATTTCAAAATTCAATCCATTAGCACGGGCTACAGGCCGTACTGTTTGTCTTATTGTCATGAAATTTGTCACAGATTTTGATAATGACATGTAGATGGGGACGAGTCATTTTGGGGTCGTCCGGCCAAAAAACATGGCCGCCAGCAGCCATCTTGGATTTTACTCTTTGCATGACTAAATCTTTGGCGCGGGCTACAGGTCGTACCTTTGGTTTGATCTTTATGAAATTTGTCAAGAATGTTGACATTGACATGTAGATGGGAACGAGTCATTTTGGGGTCAATCGGCAAAAAAACATGGCCAATGGTGGCCATCTTGGATTTCAAAATTCTATATCCATTGGCGCGGGCTACAGGTCGTACTGTTCGTCTGATCATCATGAAATTTGTCATGTATCTTAATATTGACATGTAGATGGGAACGAGTGATTGTGGGGTCATTCGGCCAAAAACATGGCCACCAGCAGCCATCTTGGATTTTACTCTTTGCGTGACTAAATCCTTTGGCGCGGGCTACAGGTCGTAGCTTTGGTCGGAACTTCATGAAATTTGTCATGGATGTTAACAGTGACATGTAGATGGGAACGAATCATTTTGGGGTCATTTGGCCGAAAAACATGACTGCTGGTGGCCATCTTGGATTTCAAAATTAAATCCATTGGTGCGTAATACAGGTCGTACTATTCATCTGATCATCAAGAAATTTGTCATGGATCTTAATATTGACATGTAGATGGGAACGAGTGATTTGGGGTCATTCGGCCAAAAACATGGCCACCAGCAGCCATCTTGGATTTTACTCTTTGCATGATTAAATCCTTTGGTGCGGGCTACAGGTCGTACCTTTGGTCTAATCTTCATAAAATTTGTCATGGATGTTAATATTGACATGTAGATGGGAACTAGTCACTTTGCAGTCATTCGGACAAAAATCATGGCCGCCAGCAGCCATCTTGGATTTTACTCTTTGCATGACTAAATCCTTTGGCGCGGGCTACAGGTCGTAGCTTTGGTCAGATCTTCATGAGATTAGTCATAGATGTTAACAATGACATGATTAAATCCTTTGGTCGGAACTTCATGAAATTTGTCATGGATGTTAACAGTGACATGTAGATGGGAACGAATCATTAGCTCAACTTTACTTTGAAAAGTTTGAGCTATTGCCATGGCTTGGTATCCGTGTGTGGGGGGGGGGGGGTGTGTGTGTGTGCGTGATTCGTCAACAATTTCCTTTAGCACGGGCTACAGTTCGTACCTTTGGTCCGATTATTATGAAATTTGTCATGGATGTTGACATTGACATGTAGATGGGAACGAGTCATTTTGGGGTCATTCGGCCGAAAAACATGGCCGCCAGCGGCCATTTTGGATTTAAAAATTCAATCCATTAGCACGGGCTACAGCTAGGCCGTACTGTTTGTCTTATTGTCATAAAATTTGTCAAGAATGTTAATAATGACATCTTGGATTTCAAAATTTAATCCATTAGCATGGGCCACAGGTTGTACTGTTCGTCTGATCATCATGAAATTTGTCATGGATGTTAATATTGACATGTAGATGGGAACGAGTAATTTTGGGGTCATTTGGCCAAAAAACATGGCCGCCAGCAGCCATCTTGGATTTTACTCTTTGTATGACTAAATTCTTTAGCATGGGCTACAGGTAATACCTTTAGTCTGATCGTCATAAAATTTGTCATGGATGTTAACGATGACCTGTAGATGGGAAACGACTCATTTTGGGGTCATTCGGCCGAAAACATGGCCATCAGCAGCCATCTTGTATTTTACTTTTCTCTTCATGTCTATAAACTAGTATTAGACATTTAACTTTCCGCATTCCTAATCGCTCCATTGACTGTAATACATTAAATTATTCACTTTCCAAGTTGAGCTACAGTGTCATTGACACTTTCATTTTGTGGTCTTTCGGCCAAAAAAACATGGCCGCCAGCAGCCATCTTGGATTTTACTCTTTGCATGATTAAATCCTTTGGTGCGGGCTACAGGTCATACCTTTGGTCTAATCTTCATAAAATTCATGTTAATATTGACATGTAGATGGGAACGAGTCACTTTACGGTCATTCGGCCAAAAATCATGGCCGCCAGCATCCATCTTGGATTTTACTCTTTGCATGACTAAATCCTTTGGCGCGGGCTACAGGTCGTTGCTTTGGTCAGATCTTCATGAGATTAGTCATAGATGTTAACAATGACATGTAGAAGGGAACGAGTCATTTTGGGGTCATTCAGCCTAAAAACATGACTGCTGGTGGCCATCTTGGATTTCAAAATTAAATCCATTGGTGCGTAATACAGGTCGTACTATTCGTCTGATCATCATGAAATTTGTCCTGGATGTTAATATTGACATGTAGATGGGAACGAGTCATTTTGGGGTTGTTCAGACAAAAAACATGGCCGCCAGCAGGCATCTTGGATTTTACTCTATACATGACTAAATCCTTTGGCGCGGGCTACAGATCGTAGCGTTGATCGGATCTTCATGAAATTTGTCATGGATGTTAACAATGACATGTAGATGGGATTTGTAAAGGCTGTTGACATTGACATGTAGATGGGGAACGAGTCATTTTGGGGTCGTTTGGCTAAGAAACATGGCCGCCAGCAGCCATATTGGATTTCACTCTTTGCATGACTAAATCCTTTGGCACAGGCTACATGTCGTACCTTTGGTCAGATCATTATGAGATTTGTAAAGGCTGTAGATGGGAACAAGTCATTTTGGGGTAATTCGGAAAAAAACATGGCTGCCGGTGGCCATTTTATAATTTACTCTTTGCATCACTAAATCCTTTGGCACACCATAATCACCACATCCCTGATTCGATCATTATGCAACCTGTCATGAATGTTGATATTGACATGTACATCTTGTCTTACTTAGACATTTCAATTATAGCACCTTTCCTATTCCTCCATTTACTGTCAACTATTAAATTATTCCCCTACCTAAGTTGAGCTACAGTGTCATTCACACTTTCATTTTTCGGTACGCGGGATTCAGGGTGTTTTGAAGCCGTATACGCGGGATTCATATACCCCGGAATTAACTGGTATTCGGGTTCAAGCAAAACATCTTGGACGCAGGTTTTGATGGCGCAAAATAATATTTTGTGCTAGTTATATGTGTGAATGAGTGGGTAGAATAGCTTCTTGGGCATATTCGACCACCATGCCATCATAAAGTATCATTAATCGTATCATAACGGCCCCATAACGCCCATAATACTATACTCCAATATCATGTCAGGTATAATGGATCATAATTTGTCTATGTAACTTCTGCTTGTATCTGTATGATATTAAAACAGTCAATGTGTATGTCATTTATCGCATATTATTTCTTAACATGTATTCAGGATTCACCCCCCCCCCCAAATGAACTGGTATTCAGGGGGAGGGGGGTGATACCCTCATATATATTGTCACGTTTCTGTGTTATGATATATACCTTACTCGTATTTAAAATCGCGCAGTACTCCCTACATTCTCCCTACTGTTTGCCATAAACTTATGAGTCGTACTATTTTTCGCTCAGTTTTAAATTCGCGTACCGATTGGTGCGCGAAAAATAGTACTGCGTGAATTTAAATACGAGTACCATGTTGCTATATCAATGGGTGTTGTTTGTGAATTATTTGAACGATGGGCGTTGCTATGCATCGCGAAGACCCACGAGCACCAAAAATAGCACGACATCAATTGGGTGAGACTATATATGACCCGCCATATCAAATCCAGTCGGAAGTCGGGATTTTTTTTACCCTGTGCCAATGCATTCTCTTATATATGCGAGTCGACATTGGCCTAACAATTTTTAACAATTTTAATAATTTTTTCTTGTATTCTTTCACAATTTTATAATTTCACTCATACAGAGTCCCAGACAAACATGAGCAGACGACACTCTTCTATGTGCTTCTATATATGTGTGGGGCTCCCTGCAGGGTAATGGATGTTTTTTTTATTTTATGTCCTAAAAATTGTAAGAAACATTTATTTAAAAAACATGATAAAAAATTGTTAAGCCAATGCATTCTCTTATATATGCGAGGCGACCTATGGTCGACTCGCATATACATGTATAAGAGAATGCATTGGCACAGGGTAACAAAAAATCCCGACTTCCGACTGGATTTGATATGGCGGGTCACATATGTGTATGAAAGCTAATAATAGAACGCTCTTTAATATCAACAGAAACGCTCTTTATCAAATGTGCTCATTTAACTTTTTTAGGAAAACAATTAACATCTCAGTGACTATACCATGCAAAAGTGACCCCCCCCCATTATTATTGGGTGCAATCATGTGTTCGATCTCATTATTATTGGGGAATAGAAAAAAGTATCAATGGTAGTTAATTCATAGTAGTTGTATATGTGATTGACATAATCGGTCAAATCAAATGAGGACATTTTTAACAGATGCTTGATTTATCGAAAGAACACAAGAACAATGCATTGGTCATGTAGTCATAACTACGCAAACGTATTATGGACATAGTTTCAGTTTCAGTTTTCAGAATACAACTTAAAAAAATTTGACTTTTTTTTCTCGAAGTTTTAATTTTCAAGTAAAATGTTAACTGTTTTTCACGAAATTTTAACTTTTGATAAAAACTAGAAATTTTAACTTTTGATAAAAACTCGAAATTTTAACTTTTGTTAAAAACTATAAATATCACTAATACGCTTCCGTACCTAACTATTAACACACGAGCATTCAAATTATGGAAAGTTGCAGTGACAACCTGACATCGGGACCCAATAATATGCACTGGACGTACGTTTCAATTTTGGGAATAAAATGAACATGTTCTGATGAGTCCCCAGCGGAGGGAGGGTTCATATTCGATTTGATAAACTATTTGATAAACTCTATCATTTCATTGGTGGGGGAAATAAAACAAACATAAAATCCAATAAAAAAAATTTAAGTTTCCAAAAAGTTTAAAAGCTGAAACAAAACAAGTAATTTTTGTAATAAATTTCCAATAATGGTAAAAACGCAGTGTGTTGGGTTGTATCCCTTGAGTTCCAGCAAATAGTCACGCTACTTGTAGTTAATTTCGCAAACCGAGGCTGTTCTAGAAAAGAAAATGGCGAGCTGAAACCAGGCCACACGATTTATGATAAATTTGTTGCAAAAATCGGCGGAATAATCTTTGCAAAAGGTCAGTATGCTGCAATGTCTCCTTCGCATTTCGTTCGTCGGCAATTTATGAATCTAAATTCCTGCCATTTTTGGAGCAAAAAGAGAAAGTATTGGCACCAAAAGAGAGACTGTCTGCAACTTCGTGATCAAAATCTTTTTCAGTTCGCCGCACTGTGCGATGATGGGCGTTGGAACAAAAATTCCAAAAAATTATTTTTGAAAAAATTCGGGATAACTAATAACATGGTTGCGTGTGGCACACCCAGAAATCAAGGATCATAATGTATATTTTTGCTATCAGGATCATGTTGCGTATTGCATATGTTTTTGGTATTTAAAATGAAAATAAAATTTTGAAGAAAGATGGACTATTTGGTATTTTACGGGCACCTGTCAATCACGTGCATAAACACTCGCCGCATTCTTAACTTACGCCCAAACAAATGGTAAACGCGCACATTAAAAAATCCTGTGGGTTTTGTTAACAAAGTGTCTATTTGATGGTTGAGCACACAGTGGCAAAATAAACACACAAACTTCTTTTGATCAATGTTTTGGAATATCTAGTCACCATTGTTTCATTTAAAGAGGCAATTAGTTCATTTTAATTGCTGATTTTTGTGGAATGTTGCACATGAGCCAGACCTGATTATATTGAATGAACAATGATGATAAAAATAATGAATAGATAGATTCACCTGCTGGAAAAAAATGAATAATTGTGATAATGGACTAAATGGATTAGTAATCTGAACATAAAAAATATATCATCTAGAATGGCCTCAAGCTTTCTAAGTGTTGGAAATTTCCAACCTGTTTAGGTTGGAATATTTCCAACTGATTTCTGAAAAACATTTCACCAAATGTAGGAAAATATGGAAATGTTTGGCCTAAAAACAATAAATTCCCCACTAATAAATTGTTGGAAAATCAAACTACGAGAACAATTTCAACCTATCTTTGGTGTGAAATTTCCACCTAATTTTGTGTTCGGTCAGATATGAAATATCCAACTGTTGAAAATGTTGACCCAAGTTGGGGGTGAGACACTAACTCCCTTCTCAGTGTTGCCCCCCTCTCCGCAGTGTTTCCCCTTCCCTCAGTGTTGCCCCCTCCCATCTGTCACCCTCCCTCATTGTCACCCCTCCCTCATTGTCACCCCCTCCCCTCAGCATTGCCCCCTCCCATCAGTGTCACCCCTCCCCTCAGTGTTGCTCCATTTCCTCAGTGTCACCCCCTCCCCTCTGTGTTGCCCCTCCCCAGTGTCACCCCCTCCCTAAGTGTCGCCTCCCCTCCCCTCAATGTTTCCCCCCTCCCATCAGTGTCTCCCCCTCCCCTTGGTGTTGCAATGTCTCATCTGGAATTATAGTGATAGGTTCTCAATTCTATTCTCAGGATCCAAATAACATATTCAGTTTTCAAGTTAAAATACCCCCCCCCCCCAATGAGAACCTCATTCTGTAAATGACAGACACACATACATTCAGGCTTGATTTAGTAGTCTCTCTTTTATCACTGCAGCTTGTCCTGCAAATTTCTTGTGCAGCTGCCCAGTTGAGTAGAAATCAGCCCAATCGCAAATTCTTTAAATTGCTGGATCAATATGTTTGTTGAGAATGAAGTTATTGACTGGCATTTCACTTGTTGCAATGTGGAGCATCATGGACTCCGGAGTTTTAACAATGAACTTTTATTATTGAGCTAAACTTATACATGATTTATTATGTTAGTGTTTAACATGTAAACTACTTTAACCAGTTTTCACTTTGACCATCCTGCTGTTTGCATGCCATTCAAAATAGTTAAGATGTTTTTTTGTTTATCTTTCTTTTCTTTCTTCATCTTTTCATTCTTTCACCTGATGCTTATTCTATTTTCCATGTGTTACGTAAGTTATTTGAAGAACAGTTAAAGGTACTCAATCCGAATTAATGCTCGCAAATTACTATTTCCTTGGCTTCGGGGGTAAAAAATATTTGTTTCGAGTCGAGGAACCCACCCATCAAAGCCAGGAGTGATCAGATATCGATATTTGAAATCTATTATTTAAATTTTAAGTGGTCCAGTAAACTGTTCGACGAGAAGAACTTATCTGACTAGATAGCGGATGAAGATCGATAACTGATTAACTCTAAAATCCAGTGACTTTTGTGTCAGTTATTTGACAACCGGCAAAATTTCGTTGAACAAAACGTTGATAAATAACTGGTTTTTGGCAATTTTATACTATAGTTGACTGTGGTTAGCATTATTTTTGGGCAATTAATTGATTCTGATAACTGAAGCAGCATTTAAAAAAATGTTGTTGTTGTTGGAATCTGATGATATGGGGACCGTCGTACTGTGGCTAACGTTATAAAGTCGAAAAAAATAACATGGGGGAATATATATCTTAGTTATTATCTTTTCCTTCCTTAACAATGTATTTCACTGTAGGTACGTGAAGGTCCCAACTCGAAATTGCATGCTTTTTTGTGACTTTTGTTAAAAAAAACATTAAAATTAATTAACCAGGAGAAATTCCATAATTGTAAGCCGCCAAAGCAAAATTGTTCACAAAGTCACTCAAATTGTTAAATTTTGATTTGAGACCTTCAGCTACAGTGAAGTACATTAGTAAGGAATGTATAATTACTAATAAATATATTCCCCGCATTATTTATTCAACTTCACAAGGTTCCCTGTCAAAATTTCAAAAAGTTCCCAGGTTTTGTACCGGTGAAATACAGTAATGCCCTAAGTAATCGACCTCTTAACCACAGCAGAATTATGGGTAATTTTTCAGGATTTAGTCGGAAATATGGCTTGTTGCCATTCATCGGAAAGCTCTCGCCGAGAGCTTTCCGATGAATGGCAACAAGCCATATTTCCGACTAAATCCTGAAAAATTACCCATAATTCTGCTGTGGTTAAGTGGTCAATTACTTTCGGCATTACTGTAGTCTCAAATTAAAAATGTATTTATATCCGAATAATCGCTCCTAAATTACTATTTCTTTGGCTTTGGGTGTAACAAATATTTGATTCGAGTCGAGGAACCCACCCATAAAAAATCAGAGTGATTAGATATCAATTTTTGAAGTTTGTTATTTCTCGAGATGTGTAATAATATGTGGCCCAGAAACATGTGGTCAACCGGAGGGTCTCTGACAAAATTGTCAATGAAGATGGATAACTCTAAAATTAAGTGGTAATACGCCCAAATTTTGGGATACTTTAGTGATAATACGGCCATATTTTGTTGAACAAAATGTTGATAAATAACAAGTTTTGGGACATTTAATACCATAGTTGACAGTGGTTAGCATTATTTTGTTGCAATAAATCAATTCTGATAACTAAAGCATATTTTGAAGATATGTTGTTGTTGTTGTTGTATCTTGATGGTATGGGGACCGTCTGATCAGATTGAGTACCTTTAATTAATCGATTCTGATAACTGAAGCATATTTTGAAGATATGTTGTTGTTGTTGTATCTTGATGGTATGGGGACCGTCTGATCGGATTGAGTACCTTTAATTAATCGATTCTGGTAACTGAAGCATATTTTGAAGAAATGTTGATGTTTATTCCTGATGACCGCCTGATCGGATTGAGTACCTTTAACAAAAATTTTAGTTATTTTTTCCCTTCTGTTCAGTTTCTATATCCATATTTTACATAAGATAAAATGCAAAAGGCAAAAAAAAAAAAACTTGGCTGTTTCCGATTTCTTGAGCAAAAAAATCCATTTTTTTAGCAATTATTTTCTTCAAATCCATCTATAATGCACCATATTCTAAAACAAGATACAAGTTGGTATTCTCAATACCGTTGTATCCAGTTGCGAAGTTTCTGACAGAAAACTTGCGAAGTTTCTGACAGAAAACTTAAGTTTTTTATCTGACAATATACCCAGAATATTGCACCAGAAAGTTTGCCGGGAGCGATCTGAGTTCCAAGAAGGGACATGAAAATGCTATCTCCCGTGGCTCATTGCACCATGACACAGTGTTGTGCAATACTGTAATGACAACATTGATACTATCGGCGTTGCTAGCAAAAGTCTAGACAACTTCCGTGCCATCATGTTGACATCGCATTTTCACCTGGCCGTGTGACTCTCAGAACAGAACAGATTTATTCTGTGATTCATCTGCAACCACAATTACATGTAAGACATGTATTTTAATAGAAGTAAATTGTTTTTGAAAATTCCATCTAAAATTATTGCTGCTTAATGTAAGTATAGTATATAGTATATATTCAGCGATAAATGTGCCTTTAATGTTTTCAGAGCCACCATGCAGCAGAAGGTATATATGAACCACATCCATTCAAGCTCGCTGTTACGACAACTGTCCGAATTATGGCGAAAGAAAATCCTTTGCGATGCTGCTATATTCACAGGACAAGTCGAAATAACCAAGGTTGGTATACCTGCTATCTTATTATAGACATCTATATAGTCAGGGATTCCGCTATACCTGCTACCTTATTATAGACATCTATATAGTAGGGCCCTGCGAACCTTAGATTTTAGGTCAAACCGAACCTTGAAACTGAATCAACGTCTCGGTTTCGAATCGAACCGAACCTCAAACCCAAACACTGACCATGTTGTTGTAGACTCATGATACAGTGGACAATCAGAACAGTTAGTGGACATTATTATAGTAAAATCAATGGTTGACCATCTACTAGTACACTATAAGATAATTACATAATAAATAATTATTTTATATTGGAGATGGGTATGCTGTTTATTCGTTAATGTCTTTGGTTTCAAATATATGCATTTTGTGTTCTGATCTTTTCTGTTTTTTTTCGCAAGCCTGAGTTTAGCGTACCTGTCATTTGCAGAATGAGGTCCCCAGAGGGTGAATTTAGTGACGCTATCCCGTAGAGATGGGCGGTACTCGGTATTTACCGTGCGGTATCGGTATCAGCGTAATACCGATTTACCGTACCGAATCAAAACCAAAAATACAAAATTTTCGGTATTGAAATTATTGATGTGTTGCCAACTTGTGTATCTTCGTATTGAGTAAAGTTTCTCAGTAAACAGTTTTGATTCGGTACTTTAATTAAAATTAGAGCACAATCCCATTGTTGCAATCGTTTCCTAATTTTTGGCAAAGTACACCAATTCCCAAGGCTGGCGAAGGAATACTTCAATGATTATCCCATTGTTAGGCACCCACAACTCATAACAAACAAATCGCACGGGCGCTTCAAATCGGGAACAGTCCGTGTTGTTTCGGACATATCTATTCACATTCAGTTCATGTTAATCACGTTTTTGGGCGTGGCTATCCGGCTATTGTGTCCAATCGCGGCAAGCGCACGGCACATTTCCAGTTTATTGCATTATGTCGGATCAATTGTGCTCTAAGTCGGTCAGAGCATGCGAATTGTTCTTTACCAGAATAAATCTCGTCTCAGACTCGATTAATTCTGGTAAAGAACAATTCTTGTGCTCCAACCATTACTTAATCTTAGAATTTTACAAATCCATCAGACCATCACAAAGAACCCGACTGATAACAAGCACCCACTTGATAAGAACTCAGCTGACCTTGACCTGTTGTCAGTTTGACAGGCCTTGAGCGAGCAAAAGGAATGAACACTCACAGATGGCTGACCTAGTTACGGGCCTAACAATCAATGCAGTTGTTAGAATAGATACACACTACACAGTGTATCAAAGAAGCTGTGCTGTAACGTATTGCTACATTGTAACGTCATCAATGCCACACTGTCACTGTGTAATACTCAGGTGGTGGCAGTCGGTATAGCACGTGGCTTTGGCGACTTCAAAGACACCGACAATGTAAGCGGCATAAACAGAAATAAGGTCCGATTTAATTTATACAGTGAAACAGAATCTACTTTCACTTTCTAAAAATAGAACAGATCCATCAATTGATTAAATTCTAAGATTTATTTCACGTTGCGGCTATTGATAGGGTTTGTGAATTGTGATCACCTGATTGCTACTCACAATTCTATTCACTCGCGAAAATATGACGAAATTGACACGTATAGATATTGTAGCCATGCAATGATGCAATCTCTTATTCTTTTCAAAAGCGGTGCGACGGCGTGCATGTAAATCATCAAAGAGATGTGTGAATATCACTTAATTGAATAATTGTGTCGGTCATTGTGTTGCCTCATTTAGCTGTTGTCACGAATGTAGTAAATCCGTGGGCATATATACATGCATATTGTTCAGTTAAAAACTTGAATTACCACAATTTCCCGGGAATCTCTGCTCTGGTTTTGTAATTTAATAGCAATACCGATTACCGTACCGATACCGCGGTAAATCGACGAAAATTTACGAGACCGATACAGAGCTTGAAATTTCAATACCGCCCATCTCTAGTATCCCGCATAGCAGGCTAGCATCATCAAATTCACCCTCTGGTGACCTCCTTCTGCATGGCGTCATCTGCTATGGGAGACATAGACTCCGATTTTAAGTTGCCAAGTGGTGAATATTGTGATGTACACCCATTGGGAACCTCGATTACATGTATGCAATGTGTCATCCGCCAATTTAGAGATACATGTATAGAGAAACTAAACTAAAAAAGAAATAGAAATTGAGTTTTTATAGAAATTTGATCTTAATAAAGAAACTTTTCAGAGAAGATGAGGCCTAAGCAGATTGAGGTCCCAAGAGGGTAAATTTAGTGATGCAAGCCCTCTTTGCAGGATAGCATCACTAATATTTATGTAACAACAGCATACAGAGCTATATGTATTAATAACCATATTTATCCATCGCTCACTACTTCTATTGCGTACATAAAGCCTGCCTAATAAACGTTACGTTTATTACATCAAAGTAGCTTTATTAGGTCAACGTATCTTTATTAGGTTAGTACTACTTTTATGACGTATATGCAAATTGTGATTTTGGGACCTTATTATCGTCAATAATTCACCGCAATTGATAAAAAATTCGTAATTGGATATGTGTTTTCCCTCTAAAACATCTATAAACCATTAGCTAAAGGTCAGCTTAGAATAACTGTTAAAAAACCCAACGAACTATTTCGCTCTATGCTAAATCCTGAAAAGTGTGGTTACATTAAAGAGCTTTCCGATGAATGGTAACAAGCCATATTTCCGACTAAATCCTGAAAAGTTACCCATAATTCTGCTGTGGTTAAGGAGTCGATTATTTAGGGCATTACTGTAAATGTATGAATAACTATTATATTAATGTAACCACAGGCACACAGAGCTGTATTGCTAGCATCCAGCCCAAAACTACAAGCGATGTCAAAGAGTATCCCGATTGGTTCATGTCTGGATGTGCGACTTCCCTCTGGTGTGTGCAAGGAGGCTGTCATGAGGTTCCTTGTTTACCTATATGAGGGCTCGTTAACTTTGAATGATGCGATAGTTGCTGACGTGATGCGGATATCCAACCTCCTTCAAATAAGCAGCTTACAGAAGTGTTGTGTTGACTTCTATAAATCACTACAACAAAGCCAGCTTAATTATTCCGAAGATGAGCGGAAATCGTCAAAACTCGACCTTGAGAATTTCGATGAATTTGATCACATTCGCTCGTCTGAGCTTTACACGATTGAAGTTTTGATGGAACCAAAGATGCATTCTAGTCCTCAGATACCAAAAATATCATCTCCAGGTCAACAACGGTTTCATCTCCGTGAGAACCAAACATCACCAATGCCAGTCAACTCTAGTCACATGTCCATGATGCATGGTCACATGGGCATATCTGCAGCCAATCAAAATCGAATACCAATGTCAAATCCATCAGCCAATTCATTTAACGCTCATCACGGCAGGCGATCACATACATCAATGCATCAGCCGCAATTCCCCATGCCATTTCATCGAAGTCCTTTTGGGGCGGAGTCAGTCAGCAATCAACCAATCAGCAATCAGTTCGGCTCTGAACCTGCAGCTAGCAATCTTAATACAGAATCTGGCAATAATCCGCCGAGTGATAGAAATATCTTCCATTCTGAAAGGTACGTAATATTAATAGAGTCCTCTTCAACTTACTGCCCAAGCCTGTTTATTGTGTCTGTCATTTGCAGAATGAGGTCCCCAGAGGGTGAATTTAGTGACGCTATCCTGTCTATAAATTTAATCTACCTTTCTATATAATTTACACCTGTCTATATAATTTACACATATAATTTAGGCCAAAAAATATATACCTTTGTTTCTGGTGACATGCAAGAAAAAAATAAGGGCGGGGGGGTGGGGGGTTATATTTTCATTTGATTTTATTTTTTAATTTTATTTTCAACTTTGTTTTAATGTACTATAAAATAATAAAACTTAGTACATATTATCAGAATATAGTGTACTTTATTGTTTTATTGAATAAAACAAGTTTGATTCGGCTGCGACCTATTTGAAGTGTGGTATAATTTCCGATTTAACAGTGCATGTGATCTGTCCGTTTTACAGGGAAAATAAAATGGATGCATACTAAATTTGCAAAATCAATAAAATGAAAATGGTCGGGGGCGGCGCAATACGGCGGATGGTCACCAGAAACACAGGTCTATTTTATTTTGGCCTTATACCTGTCTATAACAATTCCTGTGCTTTGTTGAATAACATCTTTGCAATTATACAATTTCTTCTTGTCACTTTAATTTACACCTGGCTATATAATTTACACCTGGCTATATAACTTACACCTGGCTATATAATATACACCTGTCTATTATTTTTGCCTGTCTAGATCTTGTGCTTTGTCAAATACTAGTAATTTCTGCGATGATACAATTTCTTGTCCATGAAATTTTCACCTGTCCATATAATTTACACCTGTCTATAATCAGGGTTTCCGTTAGACCGGCCGAGAGTCCATCGACCAGACACATTCCCCTCCCTGAGCAGTCCTTCAAATTTTAGGTGCTCAATAGCGCTCGCGTATGGCTGACAAACGTAAAGAATAATAATAAAAAAAGGTAAAATTAAAGGCCCACTTAATTTTCGAATCACCAGATTAAATTATTTATTACACGCTTGTTCCTAGAAGTACACTGTTATTGCTGTTTCATATTTACAAATCCGTAAGGAACGTACATTACATACGCATCTCGTTGACGTAAAATGACGTACATGACGTTCGCCTCAACCATGAAACTGGAACTATTTAAATAAAAGAATCATTACACATGACAAACACGCCCTGTATGAGCTTAAATAAACCTTCTAATCCTGAATTTTTAATGCACGGATTCTAGGATGCGAAGCGTGTAATAAACACAGAATGACACGATGTGTAAATGGGTTTGTCAATACGCCACTCGTGCTGTCGCGGAAGGAAGCGCCTCTCATTCTATCCTTCCGCGACAGCATGAGTGGCGTATCGACAAACCCATTTACACATCGTGTGACCACCTGTTACTGGCAGCACTGCTCTCGATTGGAATACCCGCAACAACTTGGAACTCATTTACAATTGTTTTTAGCTCACCTGAGACGAAGTCTCCAGTGGAGCTATAGTCATCACTCCTCGTCCGTCGTCCGTCCGTCCATCCGTCCATCCGTCCGTCCGTCAACAATTCTTTGAACATCTTCTCCTCTGAAACCGTAATGCCGAATTGGTTCATATTTGGTGTGGATGTTCCCTAGGTGACTCTCATTCAGATTTGTTCAAATGAGGACACTGGGTCAAATAGTTGCGAAGCCAGGGCCATAACTCTGTAATTCTTAGAACGACTTCTTCTCAAATTTCATTTGGCCGAATGGGTTCATATTTGGTACAAAGGGTCCTTGGGGGACTGTTATTCAGATTTGTTCAAATGAGGTCACTGGGTCGAATGTGGGCGGAGCCAGTGACATAACTAAAAAAAATAAAAAATTTGGTCAAATTCAGATTTTTTTAATTTTCACCATACTCAAATTAACAAACAAAAAATAAATTTTTTAATCATTTTATAAAATTTGAAAGTTACACCATTATAACATCTGCAGAGTTATGAAACTTTAATCTTTAATCTTCTGAAATTACAGAAATATTCCATTACCCATCCCCCCTCCCACATGGCCCAGACCCACCCCCACCCTGCACCCAACCAACATCCCTTCCAATGGATATCATTTCCAGCTTCCAACTTTAATACCTGTTCTATTAAAGTTGCAGATATCTCTTTGTGGATAAACAGAGAGAAACACATGTCATTAATCAAGATTAGAATAATATGTCACTGACAGCTTGTATAAACATACTGCTAGCAATTTTAAACAAACTGCCTGAATTTAGTGTGTCTGCCATTTGCAGAATGAGGTTCCCAGAGGGTGAATTTAGTGATGCTATCCCACACAGTGGGCTAGCATCACCAAATTCACCCTCTGGAGACCTCATTTTGCTTAGGCCTCATCTTCTGGGAAGTATCTATAGTATCAAATTAACATTGTTTTTAGTTACATTTCCCTTCTAGGAAGTTTCTATATCCCCTAATTTGCAGAAGATAAAATTCATAATTGAGGTGCCCAATGGGTGAACATCAACTTCCAACTGGGGAACTTCAATGTTATCCTAGGTCTGCCATAGCAGTTGAGGGCCTTAGCAGAATGAGATCCCCAGAGGGTGAATTTAGTGATGCTAACCCACTCCAAACGAAGGACAGTTTCACTCTTAATAGGCTTCCTTCACAAGGACCATCAGGTCTATTTTACTGATATTTATCATATGTATGAAGGGTTCTTTTGTGTCTGGGATTCAAATTTATTCAGATGGGGTCACCAGGTTAAATAGGGTGGGACCAGGGACATAACTATATGTATGGAGCAATCAGGAGGATCCTTTCGTGACTGAGATTCAGATTTGTTAAAATGAGGTCAACCGGTCAATCTGACATACATGTATTGTGTTTTGGGTCCATGGATAATTGGGCTTCAGACATGTCTAAATGGTTTTAGAAAAAGGCGCTTGTGAGATTGAAAATTTCCAACAATTGAGAAAGTTTGAGGTGTCAGTTGTGAAATTTCAACCTAAGACTTGGGAGTCTGTAGCCTGGTCGGGAGGGGACTTGTTGAACTGGAGGAGGGGGGGGGGGGTGGGTGATCAGTAGTGTACATTTGGTATTTTCAAGGTGGATTTTCACCAATCTATATATACGTGAAGTCTCTCGAGCACATATCCTGTTTAGAGCTATTTCTTTTAAAGTGATAATGAAAAGTTCTGACTGTTGTGGTCTCCAGAGTCCCAGTCTTATCAGTCTTTGCAGTCTGGTGAGCGACCCACAGTCATTGACTGTCTTGTTATGGGAGTGCCCGGGGTTTGTCGATTAGTGCATGTAAATTGATTTTCAGTTAAATATTCCTGAATTATCATACATGCATGTACTCTATACAGCTCTAAAATTATCTAAAATAAACCTGAGATGCAAGGAAATGGGTTTCTGGACATTGGATATCAAAATTTTTGTTTAATCCTGAATCATACCGGACTCATTATTTTTAGCGGAAACCCTGCTATAATATTCCTGCCTGTCTTTTTCCAGTGCTTCATTGAATATCATCTCTGTAATTATACAATTTCAGCTTGTCTATTTAATTTCCACCTGGCTATAATATTTCTGCATGTCTGTTCCAGTGCTTCGTTGAATGAAATCTCTGCAATTTCTTTTTGTCTATGAAATTTACACCTGTCTACCTGTCTAATATTTTTGCCTACCCAGTTCCAGTGCCTTGTCGAAATAACATCTCTGGAATTTCTACTTGTCTATATAATTTACACCTGTCTTTATAATTTTCACCTGTCTATATAATTTTCACCTGTCTTTATAATTATACCCCCCCCCCCCCCACGCAACGAAGTTAGGGGGGGGGGGTATACTGGAGTCAGCTTGTCCGTCGTCTGTCGTCCGTCGTTCCATGGACACAAATTTGTCCGGAGTTTTTCTCAGTCGTTTTTTTTATCAATTTCCGTGAAACTTGGCACAGACATCAACCACCATGGGAACCTGTGCACCTGCGATTATGACATCTGTCAGACTTTTTGTGGTGGAGTTATCCCCCCTTTTTCGACTTAGAAATTTTTCGCAACATGTATACTTTTGTCTGAGCTTTTATTCCTACATTTTTAGGTCAATTTTTTTAAAACGTGGCACAGATATTTAGTACCATGGGAACTTGTGTACCTGCGATTATGACTTCTGTCCGACATTATTTGGTGGAGTTATTCCCTTTTTTTTTACTTAGAAATTTTGTTGCAACATGCATAATTTTGTCCGAGCTTTTATTCCTACATTTTTCGGTCAATGTTTTTTAATCTTGGCACTGATATTTAGTACCATGGGAACCTGTGCACCTGCGATTTTGATGTCTGTCCGACTTTTTTGTGTGGAGTTATTCCCCTTTTTTTTATTTAGAACATTTTCGCAACATGCATAATTTTGTCCTAGCTTTTATTCCTACATTTTTCGGTCAATAGGTTTAAGATTAGGGTTAGGGTTGTACACCTGCAATGGGAACTGTTATTTTATTATTTTAACTAATTGTTTACTGACATGTGAAACATCTTAGTATTTTAAAATCAGGGGGGTATCCTTAGTCCAATTGGGACATTCACACCTCTAGTTTACACCTGTCTTTATAATTTACACCTGTCTATATACTTTACACCCTCTATAATTCACACCTGTCTATAATTAACACCTGTCTTTATAATATACACCTGTCTATTTAATTTACACTGTCTTTATAATTTACACCTGTATATATAATTTACACATGTCTTTATAATTTACACCTGTCTTTATAATTTACACCTGTATATATAATTTACACCTGTCTATATAATTTACACATGTCTTTATAATTTACACCTGTCTTTATAATTTACACCTGTTTATAATATTTCTGCCTGTCTAGTTCCAGTGCTTCACCAAATAACACCCCCGAGCTCGAAATGGCGATCAAAGAGGAAGACGGAGCTATGGAGAGGTGCGATGACGCCGAGCCTCCAGATTTAACGGATAACGGGATACACGATCAAAATAGCGACTCGATGATGTCCGAACCAGAACTCGTACCCCAGGGTCAATTGGCTTTTGATGCAAGCACGATGCAGTCCAATTCTCACATAGGTAAGTTAACTTAATTAATGAGTTATCTCCCTTGGAAATAACATTGTCAATATCGCATTTTACAAGTGTGTTAATAGTGAAAAGAAAAACTGATTAGAAGTTAGAACAATCAATATGTGTTTGAAAATGGAAGAAATTTTCTTAAATGGTGCATGGCAGAATGTGGGGGTAAGAAAAAAGATGATTGTAAACATTCATACAAATTTCAGATGTCCGCAAATATTAAAGGGTTATACGATTAAATAAAGCCCTATGAAAAAAATTAAATACTCCACCGTTTTCACTGTCAAATGTTTTGTTGCTGGGTCAAGTAATGTATGGATGAGTTTTTATAGACATAGTTGTAGTTACAGAGATCTATTTATAGATTTATAGTCCTTGTCTTAGTTATAGAGATCCTGACTAACTAACTTATTCCTTTGGCCACAAAAAAATAAAAATATATTTGGGGGTTTCCTTACAACCCTATTTAAAACCCCCTAAAGTTTTTTTCATGGTTTTCAAGAAAATGTATTTAACCCTTTCAGTGCCAAGTCCGATTTTTGTATGGAAAGAGCTCTTAGAGCATCAATGTATCACATTATTATAATCAATAAATTTGAAAAATGATCAAGGAAATATGGGTTGATACAAAAATCGGACTTGGCACTGAAAGGGTTAATGTTTGTACATTTCAATGTATCAGAATGGGCCAAATACAAAGAATCTAAAAATAGATCAATCATCCTCCCCCTTCACATGTTATTCATACATTTACAGTAGTGCTCTAATAATCGACTCCTTAACCACAGCCGAATTATGGGTAACTTTTCAGGATTTAGTCGGAAATATGGCTTGTTGCCATTCATCGGAAAACTCTCGATGAGCTTTCCGATGAATGGCAAGTTGGCAACAAGCCATATTTCCGACTAAATCCGACTAAATCCTGAAAAATTACCCATAATTCTGCTGTGGTTAAGGAGTCAATTACTTTGGTCATTATACTGTGTGGGGAAATATATGTCTGATAGGTTAATTCTTTCACTATACCTATTACAGTTGACAATTCTGACTTTACTGTCATTATGAATGCCTAGGTGTGATTGTCAATGGGAATTTAGTGACACTATCCTGCATAGCGGGCTAGCATCACCAAATTCACCATCTGGAGACCTCATTCTGCTTAGGCATCATCTTCTGGGAAGTATCTATTGTATCAAATTAACATTGTCTTGTATGTTACGTTTTCCCATCTGCGAAGTTTCTATATCCCCCAATTTGCAGAAGATAAAATTCATAATTGAGGTGCCCAATGGGTGAAGATCACCAACTTCAACTTGGGAACTTCAATCTGATCCTAGGTCTAGCAGTTGAGCGCCTTACCAGAATGAGGTCTCCAGAGGGTGAATTTAGTGATGCTAGCCCGCTATGTGGGATAGCGTCGCTAAATTCACTCTCTGGGGACCTCATTCTGAAAATGACTGACCCTAATTTGTGGTGGCTTGTGTTAACCAAACCATTTAATTTTCTATGCAACAATGATTAATTTAGTGTGCTAAGATCATTAAGAAGACAAATTACAGTAAAATAATTAAGGAATTTCAGGTCACAGTAAGGTGGCATTAGTTAGACATTGTTGCATGGCTACATGCATAACGTTGTATAAAATCTACGTGTGTAAAGTCTGCAAGGTTCTCCCAAATTTGTATAAAGTCAGCCAGGATCTCAAAATGTCATTAAATTAGGGATTTTAGACTAGTCATCTGTAGGAATTTAGACTGGTCATATCTTGAGATTTTAGACTGGTCACAATTGTGTTTTTAGACTAGTTATCTGTATTGTTTTAGACTAGTCATCTGTAGTGATTTTGACTAGTCTTCTGTACTGAATTTAGACTAGTCTTCCGTTGGGTATTTAGACTGGTCACAATTGTGTTTTTAGACTAGTTATCTGTATGCATTTAGACTAGTCATCTGTAGGAAGTAAGACTAGTCATCTGAAGGGATTTCAGACTAGTCATCGAGGGAATTTAGACTAGTCATCTGAAGAGATTTTAGGCAAGTTATCTGTACTGAATTTAGACTAGTCTTCTGTTGGGTATTTAGACTGGTCACAATTGGGTTTTTAGACTAGTTATCTGTATGGTTTTAGACTAGTCATCTGTAAGGAAGTTAGACTAGTCATCTGAAGGGATTTCAGACCAGTCATTGAGGGAATTTAGACTAGTCATCTGTAGGGATGTTAGGCAAGTTATCTGCAGGGTTTAGATTTGTCATATGTAGTGATTTTGACTAGTCATCTGTACTGAATTTAGACTAGTCTTCTGTTGGGTATTTAGACTGGTCACAATTGGGTATTTAGTCTAGTTATCTGTATGGTTTTAGACTAGTCATATGTAAGGAAGATAGACTAGTCATCTGAAGGGATTTCAGACTAGTCATCTGAAGGGATTTTTAGACTAGTCATCTGTAGCGATTTTAGACTGGTCATCTGTTTTTATTATAAATTTGATTGGTTTCCAATATTCTATTTTAGTTCAGTTTTTAAATGCATCCTGTCCACCAATTATTATTTCTGTATGAGTTATGTGATAGAAG
The DNA here is from genome assembly GCA_032622095.1 of Siphonodentalium dalli. Taxonomy (NCBI): domain Eukaryota; kingdom Metazoa; phylum Mollusca; class Scaphopoda; order Gadilida; family Siphonodentaliidae; genus Siphonodentalium; species Siphonodentalium dalli. The sequence goes on from CP136067.1 coordinate 208,217,923, forward strand.
AAAACAATTTGTAATGCCGGTATAAATACACATGTATTTGGGAGATCTTGGGCGATCCTGGGTAACTTTATGCACCTGATAATTTTGTTTATCTTTTAGCTCTCCAGTTTGCATGCTAGACTATTTCCGTTACAGTTAATAAAGGTTACCCAGGAAGCTCTAACCTCACATTCGATAAATTGTTTACAAATTATATTATTATTACTACAAATTATAATGTGGTGATAATCTCAACTGACGATTTATGATGCAGTGAGAATCACTACTGACTCTTTCACGAATTATGATGCATGACTTGTATTAACTGTATCTCTGTTTAATAGGATCCAGACTTTCTGTAGATTTATCCTGTATATGTTACGCATTTTTCTCACTTATCTGTTTATCCTGTAAATGTTACATCCATTGATGTTGTTACTGTATATTGTATGTATTTTATTTTTATTTTGTACATTTTCATTTTCTTATTACTGTGCTTGATGCTTTGCAAACCTGCTGTCGTCATGGCAACTCCTCATGTCTCCCTGGGTATACTGATGACATGGGAACTCCCCACTTATTTAGGTGATGATAGCGCGCTGTATTAATTCACCCTCAGGGGACCTCATTCTGCAAATGTCAGACACACTATCCAGGCTTGAGGGTAGGCTATCAATCTCTGCCAGAACCCACCAGTCATATGTGACCCGCCATATCAAATCCAGTCGTATGTCGGGATTTTTTTACCCTGTGCCAATGCATTCTCTTATATATGCGAGTCGACCATAGGTCGCCTCGCATATATAAGAGAATGCATTGGCCTAACAATTTTTTATCATTTTTTTAAAATAAATGTTTCTTACATTTTTTAGGACATAAAATAAAAAACATCCATTACCCTGCAGGGAGCCCCACATATATATAGAAGCATATAGAAGAGTGTCGTCTGCTCATGTTTGTCTGGGGCTCTGTATGGGTGAAATTATAAAAATTATTAAAATTGTAAAAAAATTTTAGGCCAATGCATTCTCTTATATAGGCGACCTATGGTCGACTCGCATATATAAGAGAATGCATTGGCACAGGGTAAAAAAATCCCGACTTACGACTGGATTTGATATGGCGGGTCACATATTTCCTTTCTGACTCTGTCACCAGCTGGGTACTATTCTGTGGTTTCTATGTTTAGCGCAGTGTTTTCCAGCAAAAATGGTGAAAACCGATCGCCCGAAAATCAAATTTTGTATGTGCTTTGAGAACAATTCCCACACTAGAAACTTAATGACAGAATAGAGGATCAGAGCAGTAGATTGGTGACGATTTTCGCAAGCTACTAGTCAAAATTACAGCAAATTAGAACTCGTGTGTTTGACTTACCACCGTGTTGTGACATTTGTCGTCCATGTGCGTTTATACGTTTGTGTTGATAAAATAATCAGAGAACCAAATTACACCATTTCGAAATATACTTCTTTGCTTCCAGTGGGACTTTACAAACTTAAAGGTACTCAATCCGATTCGACGGTCCCCATATCATCAGATTCCAACAACAACAACATTTTTTGAAATGCCGCTTCAGTTATCAGAATCGATTAATTGCACAAAAATAATGCTAATCACAGTCAACTATAGTATAAAATTGCCCAAAACCTGTTATTTATCAACATTTTATTCAACGAAATTTTGTCTGTTGTCAAATATCAGACAAAAAAAGCCACCGGATTTTAGAGTTATCGATCTTCATCCGCTATCTGGTCAGATAAGTTCTTCTCGTCGTCAGTTTACTGGGCCACTTATAATTAAAATAATAGATTTCAAATATCGATATCTGATCATTCCTAGCTTTGATGGGTGGGTTCCTCAACTCCAATAAAATATTTTTTACCCCCGAAGCCAAGGAAATAGTATTTTGCGAGCGTTAATTCGGATTGAGTACCTTTAAGGTACGAAATTACACAATTTTTTATTTTTATTTTGTGTATTTAACAAGGGCAGCATGTTGCTCTGCCCGCTCAGTATATATCTTAATATCGCGGAAGTCCAACAAATGTGGGTAAAATTTCGCCAATAGCAGCGGTCTTACCGAGTCATCAAGGGAGGTAAACCCTGCATGGAGTTTGGTATAGTGTTGTTATAGTGTGTGGGGCTCACAATGATAAATTTAATCTTTAACCCGCAGGGAGCCTCACATAGATGGAAGCATGCACAGTGGAGTTACATCTGCTCCAGTCTATGTGGGGCTCTCTATGGGTTGAATGTTGTTTTTGTATATGGAATTATTTAAACTTTTTCTCAGGAGTTACTAAATAATATCCGACCGAAATTAAGTTATTTATCCCCTTCCTGAATTTTTGCGAAAACCCAATGCATTCTCTTATATATGTGAGTCGACCATATGGATATCGTCACTAAATTCACCCTCTGGGGACCTCATTCTGCATGGCTGTCACTAAATTCACCCTCTGGGGACCTCATTCTGCAAATGGCAGGCACCTTATTCTCAGGCCTACATGTACATGTTAAGAAAACGTGATTCGGGAATGGAAAATAATCTGATCAGGAACCGTTGACCTGTGCTAGAAGTGTCACCCACAGGGAGCCTCAAACAGATGAAAGCATGCACAACGGAGTGTCATCTGCTCCAGTCTATGTGGGGCTCTATGTGGGGCACAATATAATTTATTAGTTGATGTACAAACCTGTATGTACATGTATGTTACCTGTATGTAACAGTATGTATATATATATCAACAAGAGCTACTGTGGTGACACCCACAGGGAGCCTCACACTGATGGAAACATGCACTACGGAGTGTCGTCTGCTCCAGTCTATGTGGGGCTCTCTATGGGTGACCTATGCTAGAAATCTTAATTAGAATTTTTTTTTCGGCACTCTTGAAGATTCATGTAACACATACTTTAATTGCATGATAGCCAAATCCTGGGTCTTTGAACAGTGCAGGTTGGACCGATTCCCACCCCCTTTGCTCGTCTATAACAGACTTACATTCAAAAGACATACTTCATGTACACGTGGAGCCCTGGGCATTCACGTAAGCGGTAAACCCCTGAATGTGATTAATCATCTGACATATCTGTATTTATACTCCAGGCTGTACTTCATAAATCCTCTGTGTTTAGATTTAGTGCAATGATTAGCATATCTAAATGATGTTAATGTTCACTGTTATCCTCTGTGCAAGTCGCTTAAAACATGTTTTCTGTCTTCATTTTGTTCAGTTTTAAGTATGTTCTGTGTCTCAGCCTTAATAATGAATACCTCTTCTACTGCGATTAATGAATAAATGTCCTTAAATTGAACCGTTTGAATTACATATGTTTTAATTTTTGTTTCAAGGCCCTACCCCTATTCAAAACCAAATAAGAACTAAATTGCCATATTAAAGCCACATGGCAGTTTTCGTTCCAACAAACCTAATAATATTCGCTTTTGAAATATTTAAAAAAAATATTTGTATTCATGAAAAATTATAAAAATTGTTCTAGAATATAAGAAAAAAAAAATGATAGAATACAAATGTATATATATTTATGTATATATAATTTGGGGTTCGAATGAGCCATGTCCGTTTAATAAATACATGTGTCAAGTCCAGATTTAGTGTGTCTGACATTTAAAGAATGATGTTCCCAGATTGTGAATTTAATGATGCTATCCCGCACTAAATTCACCCTCAGGGAACCTTATTATACCCCCACTTTCGAAGAAAATGGGGGGTATACTGGATTGACTGCGTCCGTCCGTTACGCTTTCTCCCTCCCTCCGTGCGTCCGTCCTTCCGTCCGTCCATCCATCCGACCTCATAACTCGAACAACTATGAACCGATTTCAAATTTTTTTTATATGCAATTCCCTTAGGACTGCCTTTCCGCATGATGCTAATTGCGTTTTTTTTTTTTAAGTTACGCCTCATTTTCGACTTATTTTGACTTAGAAAATTCTGTCCGACTTAATAACTTTAACAAATATGAACCGATTTCAATAATTTTTGGTATACATGCTTCTCACAATACCCTCTCTACATGATGCGGCTAGGGATTGGCTCAGACTGTTTTTCGTAATATTACACTTCATTTTCGACTTATTTTGACTTATAAAATTCTGTCCGACTTAATAACTTTAACAAATATGAATCAATTTGAATAATTTTTTCTGTACAAGCTTCTTGTGACACCATATCGATATTATTAGTCCGAATTTTTCTTTAAAGTTAAAAATCTTTTTTGTTGGGTTTACGGATAATGCGGGTTGAATTTGCCACGGTGGGGGTATGCTAGCACTCGAGTGCACACCTCTTGTTCTGCTTAGGCCTCAACTGCTATGGGAGACCAAAGATCAGATTGGAAGTTCCCCAGTTGAAGTTTGTGCTATTCACACATTACTCACATTTATTATGCTTCTTATGCATCTTCTGCAAATTACGGGATATATAGAAACTGAACAGAAGGGAAAAAGAAACTGAAAACAATGTTAATTTTAGACTATAGATACTTCCAGAAGATGACAGGGCTTAAAATTTGTACGAGAATCAGAATCGATTCTCGCAAATGATTCTCACAAAGTGAAACATGGGAATCAACTTTGATTCTCACATACACACATTATCTCTGCTTTGTTATATAAAGACATCATGTCATAGCTATTAGGCCACTAAGGCCAGGGTGTTTTTTTTTTCAATTGGCTAACAGTCAATTTTTCAAAATTGAAAGCTATACATGTACAATAAATATTGCAATTCTGCATTCCTGTCACATTCACATCAACTCATTTCACTGAAGATACAGGGAGAGGGTAAACATTTATTAAGATTTGAAAGTAAGGTATTACTGTTGAGAAATTGACTCTAGTGTATTGAATTTTCAAAACTTTCCAGGGGGATGCCCTTCAAACAGTTTCTAACATGGAACGCGTATTTCGCGATACACCATATCCCCCTCGCAGCTCCCAACCAACTTGTGGCATAATCAGGATTTTATTTTGATTCTCGTACCCTCAAACTTGTGAATCAGCTTTGATTCTCGCAAAAACGGATGGATTTTAAAGCCTGGATGAGGTCCCCAGATGGTGAATTTGGTGTCCGCTATTCTGTATTCTGCATTCAGCGTGTTGTATCCTGTTAGCATTCATCTTTTGATAAGTTTGGATCTGGTGAACTTGCCATAATTAGAGTTCACGATTTTTACCTAAGTTACACTGATTATGGTTTTGAAAATATATTCCGATATGACGAAATATCATGGACAATTTTATTTGTCAAAAGTTTCTGACTAATCTCACATTTATGACGTATTGTTCCGCAATGACAAAGATGTTTTGTTAATTCTGCATAATTCTCAAACAGTGATCGCACTGGCCATAAATGTTTTGCCGTTTTTTCAGAAATAAATAGTAATTAAAAAAAAAACAAGTAGTAAATAAAAAAAAACATATTGTAGATAAAATAAAAATAGTAAATAAAAAAAACATATTGTAGATAAAAAAAAAAAAAATATTAAAAAAAAAAAAAAATTGTAGATAAAAAAATACAAAGAGTGAAAAAACAAAACAAAAATGTAGATAAAAACAAAACAAAACAAGAGAATATAGTGCATGACCAAAAACATAATTATTGATAAATATCCATTGATTTGCTCATTATTTGTTTAGTGTTTTATTGAAATGATAACACAGTAAAATAATGTCGATGAAAAGGGTGACGTAATACCATCTAATTGTCATGTTGAAACGTTAACACGGTAACATAATGTCATTGGTTAAGAAGGGTGGCTACTGATTAACCACGATTAACCATTAATCCTTTCATGACGGGAGCTTTCTGAATTTTTGCGAAAACCCTGTGCCAATGCATTTTCTTATATATGCTGAATTTTTTTTTATAAAAATTGTTAAAGAATGTAAGAACAATTGATAAAACATTTGAAATAATTGTTAGGCCAATGCTTTCTGTTCTATATGTGAGGTGACCTATAAGAGAATGCATTGGCATAGGGTTAAGGAGTATAAGGGTTAAGGAGGGTTAAGGAGATAAGGGTTAAGGAGTATAAGGGTTAAGGAGTATCCTGAGATGAGATAGCTGGTACAGTCTTCATTGAAACCATGCACAGTTCCCTGGGGGAAAATACCAGATACATGAAAACCGCTGACAAGGTTCACAAGTCCTATTTTGGGGAAAAAACACACCATCTACATGTATCATATTCCTCATAGATTCTCAAAATCGTTCATATTAGTCATAATATATTTCAATGTTTCTTATTGGTCATGAAATTTCCTTTTTTGGTGTGTAATTCGATAGTATCTAAAAATTGTATTATTTTAATCAGAACTGTGTGCACCCTGTTCTAAACTAATGGCATATAATAAAATAGTTGTTTTAAGGTTAATGCCAGCATGGCAAAGTTGATGTCAGACCTAATTACTTCAAACTGGGTGCGTAGACACCACACTGGCCATTTTATATATTTTTATAACTGCTAAAAAATGAAAAAAAAAATGATAAAAAACCCTGTAGGGAGCCCCATACAGGTGGCAGCTTGTATAGCTGAGTGTCGTCTGCTCACATCTGTGAGAGGCTCCATAAGGGTAATACTGTACAAGTAGCTGTAAGACATGCATATTAAAGAAATGGGGATGTTTTAAGGTTCTGTTGCCCAATTTGTACATGTACTGATTTCCTGTCCTTGTCCATCATGATAAAGTTGTGAGGCATGATCCAGGCTTGGTTATGTCCATAAGGGATACCAGTATACGGCCATAAATTTTATCTTTACGCACAGGGGTTCTTACGGAACAGCTGTGGTCCATATAGGAGTGTCCAGCAAGTGATAGAGATTATCGGATTCACCCAAGACTTCCCTCGTTATTTAACGCAGAATACATCATAATCCACAACTAAGATATAGAGTTATTCCCCTTCCACTGAGAATAATAAACTGGCCAGACCAGATCGAAATATTTGGAAATTACTTGCCAATGTAAAGTTAAATAGCCAAAATAGATAATTTTGAACAGTTAAAAAAGAGTTCCCATATTTAGGAAAGACCGAAATGACACGGGAATGCGTCATCAGTTGCTAGCGCTTGATTTATCTAATCACAAATAATAATAAAAAAAAATAGTTGCATGTTAGTTCACATGTTAGTTTAGAACCTAGATCATGCCATGAATCTCTACTCTGGCTAACGCCCGTAGAGATCATATGCCACCAGTACAAAACCTTGGAACTTTTTGAAGTTTTGACAGGGAACCTTATAAAGTCGAAAATATAACGTGAGGAATATATTTCTTAGTTGTTAATTGTTCCTTAATAATGTACTTCATTGTAGGTTAAGGTCCAAAATCGAAATTGCATGCTTTTCTGTGACTTGTGAGCGATATCACAATAAACATCAAATTAATTACCCAGGAGAAATGCCATAATTGTAAGCGATTCCATGTAAAATCACTCACAAATTCACTTAAATGGTTAAATTTCGAGTTGGGACCTTTACCTACAGTGAAATATATTATTAAGGAATAGATAACAACTAAGAAATATATTTTCCGCATTATTTTTTCGACTTTATAAGGTTCCCTGTCAAAACTCAAAAAAGTTCCAAGGTTTTGTACTGGTGGAGTATGATCTCTATGGGCATTAGCCAGAGTAGAGATTCATGGCATGATCTGTTTAGAACCAAGATTCATCCCAAGCCTGCAAATAGCGTGTCTGTCATTTGCAGAATGAGGTCCCCAGAGGGTGAATTTAGTGTTGCTATCGCGCACAGCGGGCTAGCATCACCAACTTCACCCTTTGGAGACCTCATTCTTCTTAGGCCTCATTTTCTGGGAAGTATCTATTGTATCAAATTAACATTGGTTTTAGTTACTTTTTCCCTTCTGGGAAGTTACTATATCCCCTAATTTGCAGAAGATAAAATTCATAATCGAGGTGCCCAATGGGTGAACATCACCAACTTCAACTGGGAACTTCATTCTGATCCGATGTCTACCATAGCAGTTGATGGCCTAAGCAGAATGAGGTCCCCAGAGGGTGAATTTAGTGATGCTAACCCGCTTTGCGGGATAGCGTCACTAAATTCACCCTCTGGGGACCTCATTCTTCAAATGACAGACACGCTATTTGCATGCTTGATCCATCCTCTCAATGATCACATCATAACCCCCACAAACCACCTTCTAACTCCTTTGAAATATTATGTCATTTCAGAGGGTGGTAGTATGGTTACTATGGTTACTAAGGAAGTTCACCCCGGGAGAGGAGGACGGTCTGGGTATGGCGTCAGCAGGTTTGCAAAAGCATTTAAGAAAAGGGGGATAACTCCTCCAAGCACGTTTATAAAACTAAAGAACACTGACATAGCGCAGCACACCGGGAAAGCCAAACGCGGTCGCGCACATTTCGGACTTCCGAATCCGAATCGAGGTCGACCTCCAAAATTGTCAAAGGACGTTTTGGAATACATCGAATCACTTGTCGAAGACGAACCATACATTACATTGTTGACCATTCAACAAAGAATTCATGAACATTTTGACGGCGAGGCGGGGATTATATCTATAACGACCATAAATCGGGCTTTAAGGGACCATTTGAAGCTGTTTAAACGAATTCCACGAGGGTTAAAGATGGAGCAGATGAACATAGATAAACCAGTCGTGCTTCCAGAGGTCGAGGTCACTGACGATACAGTAACGATGCCATCAGAGTCGGATATCGTCGCACAGGCTTTGGCGCACGAGCAACAGCACTTCTTCATTGAGGGTACCGAGGCAGATATGAGGCTGGTGAATGGATAAGTCTTGGGTTTCTCACTTATTCATTACATTATTATCTACTTTTTGATCAATTTCTTGATAAATTGATGACTTTTGTGCAACAGTCGGTCAGTGCTATTCAGCAACTGAAGTTCACCGTATGTTGGGCAGATTAAAATGAACAAGTGCATTGTGGGAAATCCATTTTATAGGTTGTCTATTCTATGTTAATGATAAGTGATTTGTATTTCTTAAAATCAAGTTTCATTCATCATCCACAGCTAGTGACATCTGTGGACATTGTTGTAGAAAAAACTATTAACCCTTCCATGACTGGAGTTACCTCCCTTATTAACCCTTCCATGACTGGAGCTTCCTGACATTTTGCGAGAACTCCATGCCAATGCATTCTCTTATATATGCAAGTCTCCCATAGCAAGCCTCGCATATATAAGAGAATACATTGGCCTAACAATATTTACCTTGACCTTATAAGCCAGTGCATTCTCTTATATATGTAAGGCTCCCTATAAGGAGATTTGCATATATAAGAGAATGCACTGGCACAGGATATGCAATGCTGCACCAGCGCAGCTACCGTCATCAATGGGTTAATGTAGCACAGAATTGTTGAAATTTTGATTATTTCCTATCTTCATATTAACCCTTTCAGTGCCAAGTCCGATTTTTGTATGAAAACATATTTCCTTGATCGTTTTTCAAATTTATTGATTATAATAATGTGATACATTGATGGAAAGAGCTGTATCACATTATTATAATCAATAAATTTTGAAAAATGATCGAGGAAATATGGGTTGATACAAAAATCGGACTTGGCACTGAAAGGGTTAAACTACTTGCAGGGTTCATTTATCTCCCTTGATGACTCATTAAGAACACTGCCACCAGCAACAGTTTACCTTGGTTTATCTCCCTTGATGACTCGTTAAGAAAACTGCCCCCGGCGACAGATTACCTCGGTTTATCTCCCTTGATGACTCAATAAGAGAACACTTCCATCGGTGACAATTTACCTCGGTTTATCTCCCTTGATGATTTGTTAAGATCACTGCCACCAGGGTCAGTTTACCTCAGTTTATCTCCCTTGATGACTCATTAAGAACACTGCCACCGTGACAATTTACCTCGGTTTATCTCCCTTGATGTCTCTTTAAGACCACTTCGACTGGCGACAATTTACCCACATTTTGTGGACTGCACATAGCCACTTGTTGTCTTGATTAAGCACACAAAATATTGAACAAAGTTCAAGTAAGTTGGAAAGTCCCAATAGAACCAAATAACTATTTTGCGTAATGCAGTGCTTTCATTCTCCAGTTAATTTATCATCACAATGTCTGAACACACATCAACAACAATACGCATGGTAAACATCAATCAAATCAATCTAGAAGGGGGGGAAATCGTCATTTTTGAAAACCGGCCCTAGATATATAAAACCCAGGCTGGTACCCAGGCGATGACAGAGTCAGAAAATATTAATTACTGGTTCACTCTGGTAGAGAAAGAATTTATTGTATTTGATCATTTATATTTGTATATTCATCTTTATAGTTATTTGTTTAACCCACATGGAGCCTCACACTGATGGAAGGATGTATTACAGAGTGTCGTCTGCTCCTGTCTGTGTGGGGCTCTCTATGGGTTTAACTGTTTTACTGGTGCACTCTGGTAGATATGTTGAAGTTATGGACATTACAGTAATGCTCTAAGTAATCGACTACTTAACCACAGCAGAATTATGGGTAACTTTTCAGGATTTAGTCGGAAATATGGCTTGTTGCCTTTCATCAGAAAGCTTATTCATTTTCATAATAATTACCATGTTGTTTTACATCGTTAATAAAGTACATAAGGGTATTTTGTTTTCATCCCTGACTCAAATTCGTTCATTTGTTGCATATTTTCCATTGAATATAGTAGGAAATGACTGGTTTCATGTACAGTCTCCCTTTTAGTCTATCAAACCTAATTTTTTCGGACATGTTATTTTCTTTTATCTAATTATTTAGGTAAAGGGGGGGGGGGATGACACCTTTGTCTATATGATGTCACTGGCGTGGAATGTGTGATGAATCAGGTTTGATTTGTTTATCTTCAGCTATTTTAATGTCTGTTTTGTGTCTCATAAGAGAAAGCAGGTGATGTAAATATTGTTGCTGTTGATTTGATCACAATCTTGAAGGCACAATTGATGTTCAGACTGTTGTTTTTAACATTAACATATTTTATCATTTACAGAATGTCATTTGCAGAATGAGGTCATCTGAAGGTGAATTTAGTGATGCTATCCCGCATAGCGTGCTAAAATTACCAAATTCACCCTCTGAGGACCTAGACCCAGATTGAAGTTCCCAAATGGTGAATATTGTAATGTACACCCCATTGGGAACATCGATTTTGCAATGTGTCTTCTGCCAATTTTGGGATAAAGAGAAACTAAGCTAAAAAAAAAAGAAATAGAATCCAAGTTTCTACAAATAAATTTTATAATAAAGCAATTTTTCAGAGAAGATGAGGCCTGAGCAGATTGACGGGCACTAAACTCGGGCTTCATTGGGACTAGCATTGGGAAAAAAAGAGAGACCTTTTTTATGAAACAGTGAACTCTGTGTTGCTTTAAAGACTGTTAGACAATTTAATTCAATTAAATTATCTTGCCATTTGTCAAAAAGCTTTGACAATTCAAATTCCCAATTGAATATATCATACATATAGATTATCACCACCATGTGTGTCTCTAAGATCTGTATGCTATTTTTTGTGCATGAAATTTTATCATCTTCATTAAGAATTAACCTGACATCAATGTATACTTGGCCTCTTAAGTTCTAAATAATTTTTTTTGGGAGCAAATACAGTAATGTTCTAAATAATCGACTCCTAAACCACACCAGAATTATGGGTAACTTTTCAGGATTTAGTCGGAAATATGGCTTGTTGCCATTCATTGGAAAGCTCTCAGTGAGAGCTTTCCGATGAATGGCAACAAGCCATATTTCCAACTAAATCCTGAAAAGTTACCCATAATTCTGCTGTGGTTAAGGATTCAATTATTTAGCGCATTTGTGAGATAATAACTTACAGTAATGCCCTAAATAATCGACTCCTAAACCACAGCAGAATTATGGGTAATTTTTCAGGATTAAGTCGGAAATATAGCTTGTTGCCATTCATCGAAAAGCTCTCCCTGAGAGCTTTCCAATGAATGGCAACAAGCCATATTTCCGACTAAACCCTGAAAAGTTACACATAATTCTGCTGTGGTAAAGGATTCGATTATTTAGGGCATTAGTGTACTTAGACTGGGCCTATGGATGGGCTTATTGACAGCTGTATGAAATATAACGTTACGAATAACGTAATTGAGTATTTATTGATACATGAATGAAATATTACAATATTTGAGGCACACCTAGTGGCAGTTTATATTCCGTCATGTGACTTTTAACAGGAACTCCTGTATTAATATCAATATTATAATGTTATGTCTGAGACGCAAACTGAAAACTTCCTGTGAAATGAGACAACCTCCATAAGAATTAAGCTATGAGTCACTTCTAATTTTTGTTATCATTTATAAATCATTTTATAAATAGAATTTATTGTTAGTAATCTAGTCTTTATTTGATCATTTATATTTGTATATTCATCATTATAGTTATATGATTAACCCACATGGAGCCTCACACAGATGGATGCATGTACTACAGAGTGTCGTCTGCTCCAGTCTGTGTGGGGCTCCCTGTGGGTGTTCACCATAGTAGCTCTTGTTGATATATATACATATTGCTTAGACCAAGTATTCTCGGTCCACAGCCGCTTGGGATATCGATATCGGTTGGATTGATGCTGTTTTGGACCGAGTCCCGTCCCGTTACTCTTCTATAACAGACTTTATGCCCAGAATCGTGGGCGGGAATTATCTTGCTTGTATGTCTTTGAATTTGGTCAAATGGAAGCTTTGTGTTTATGTACATAGAGAGCAGCCTTTCCAAAGCATGATGATATCAAACATGCGTATATCAGAGGTCCATTAAATGTGAAAGCAACGAGATATATAAGTAAACAAAGACTAGTTTTCCAGAGAATTTCGATTTGTGGCGCAATCAGAAATTGCATGTAAACAATACATTAAACGATCGTATCATCACCATTCCTTTTTCTATCAGCTTAAAATGATATACCTTAAAATGATATACCTTAAAGTGATATATCGTTTTGAAGACAGATTAATTGCAGACATGTCAGATGATTCAGGTTTTTAACCCTTTCAGTGCCAAGTCCGTTTTTTGTATCAACCCATATTTCCTTGATCATTTTTCAAATTTATTGATTATAATAATGTGATACATTGATGGAAAGAGCTCTTAGCTTTCCGATGAATGGCAACAAGCCATATTTCCGACTAAATCCTGAAAAGTTACCCATAATTCTGCTGTGGTTAAGCAGTCGATTAATTAAGGCATTACTGTAGAAGAGCAATGGAGCCTGACTCAGTCCAAAACAACATCATCCCAACTGATATCCCAGGCTGCTGTGAACCGTGAAGACTTGGTCTAAATCAAAATTATCTGTATTTTAACCCACAGGGAGCCTCACACCTGCAGATTGAGTGTGATCTGCTCCAGTCTATATGGGGCTCTACGTGGGGCTTGGTCTACATATTGCTATAATTTTAGATCTATACTAGTCTTCATTTTTATGCAAAATTTTGGTATTATTAATATATAGTTAATGTTTGATGGGTTTTATTTTTATCATATGTCATTCTAAACCCGTTCTATATCATTATTGATGAGTATTTACCTTATTAACCCGTTCTAAACCATCATTGATGAGTATTTACCTTATTAACCCGTTATATGCGCATTGATGAGTAGTTATCCCATATGAAATGTTCAGATAATAAGTTTAACCCTTTCTATACTAAAGCATCTTCAATGAATAGTTATCCCATAGGAAATGCTCAGACAATACGTTTAACCCTTTCTATACTAAAGCATCATTGATGAATAGTTGTCCCATATGAAATGTTCAGATAATAAGATTAACCCTTTCTATACTAAAGCATCTTTGATGAATAGTTGTCCCATATGAAATGTTCAGATAATAAGATTAACACTTTCTATACTAAAGCATCTTTGATGAATAGTTGTCCCATATGAAATGTTCAGATAATAAGTTTAAACCTTTCTATACTAAAGCATCATTGATGAATAGTTGTCCCATATGAAATGTTCAGATAATAAGATTAACACTTTCTGTACTAAAGCATCATTGATGAGTAGTTATCACATAGGAAATGTTCAGATAATAAGTTTAACCCTTTCTATACTAAAGCATCATTGATGAATAGTTGGCCCATATGAAATGTTCAGATAATAAGTTTAACCCTTTCTATACTAAAGCATCATTGATGATTAGTTATCCCATAGGAAATGCTCAGATAATACGTTTAACCCTTTCTATACTAAAGCATCATTGATGAATAGTTATCCCATAGGAAATGCTCAGATAATACGTTTAACCCTTTCTATACTAAAGCATCATTGATGAATAGTTGGCCCATATGAAATGTTCAGATAATAAGTTTAACCCTTTCTATACTAAAGCATCTTTGATGAATAGTTGTCCCATATGAAATGTTCAGATAATAAGATTAACACTTTCTATACTAAAGCATCATTGATGAGTAGATATCCCATATGAAATGTTCAGATAATAAGATTAACACTTTCTATACTAAAGCATCATTGATGAGTAGATATCCCATATGAAATGTTCAGATAATAAGTTTAAACCTTTCTGTACTAAAGCATCATTGATGAGTAGTTATCACATAGGAAATGTTCAGATAATAAGTTTAACCCTTTCTATACTAAAGCATCATTGGTGAGTAGTTATCCCATATGAAATGTTCAGATAATAAGATTAACACTTTCTGTACTAAAGCATCATTGATGAGTAGTTATCACATAGGAAATGTTCAGATAATAAGTTTAACCCTTTCTATACTAAAGCATCATTGGTGAGTAGTTATCCCATATGAAATGTTCAGATAATAAGTTTAACCCTTTCTATACTAAAGCATCATTGATGAGTAGTTATCCCATAGGAAATGTTCAGATAATAAGTTTAACCCTTTCTATATTAAAGCATCATTGATGAGTAGTTATCCCATAGGAAATGTTCAGATAATAAGTTTAACCCGTTCTATATTAAAGCATCATTGATGAGTAGTTATCACATACGAGATGTTGGTAACTTTTATTTTTAGGATTTAGTCGGAAATATGGCTTGTTGCGATTCATCGGAAAGCTGAGAGCTTTCCGATGAATGGCAACAAGCCATATTTCAGACTAAATTCTGAAAAGTTACCCATAATTCTGCTGTGGTTAAGAAGTCGATTAATTAGAGCATTACTGTAGTTTTATTTTATTTAGTGGCACAAGGTGATGTAGACATTAATCTGTTGATCGGATAGGGAATATGTCCGAGGGAAAACATTGGGCTAGGGAAAAGGTACCCTAAAATGGACCCTCCAGCAGAAACCCTGTGGTAGCTTTAACCCTTTATGGAGCCCCAGACAGTTAGAACAATGCACTGATGACGGTCGTCTGCTTGGGTCCATGTGAGGCTCCATACGGGAGTGTTATTTAACCCTCTCAGAAAAACTTGCCTTGGATACTGTGTTCATTATTTCATCCAGGTTTTAGACTCTTCCAGCCAACCATTTGTTATTGATGTATATTGATGTACATGTATGTTGATGTATATTGATGTATATTGATATATATTGATGTATATTGCGTTACCAAATCTTATTCTTAGTTGCCAAATATTAATATGTTGAATACTTACTATTCTTGTCATACGTTAAGGCCCACTTAATTTTCGAACCCCCAGATCACATATATAAAACATATGCCATATTATATACCATTTGAAAGAGGAAGCTCCTAAACATTGTCAACTTATCCAGTGTAATAAACTGTGAACATGTTGTTTTTGTTGAGTTACTGACGTCTTTTTGAGCTTAAGTTTGATATAGAATATAGTAAAAAGTGTATTATTTTCAATGGCAGGGGAATAACTCTATATTTTAAATATAGAGTTATTCCCCCCTTCCATTGAAAATACAAATTTAGTTTGAATTATGTTGCATTCTGGGAGCCAAAATGGGGGGAAGGGAAGCAACTTTCATTGATTCGGGGCGTTTGTGAGATAATAACTTACAGTAATGCCCTAAATAATCGACCCCTTAACCACAGCAGAATTATTGGTAATTTTTCAGGATTTAGTCAGAAATATGGCTTGTTGCCATTCATCGGAAAGCTCTCTCTGAGAGCTTTCCGATGAATGGATATTTTCGAATAAATCCTGAAAAATTACCCATAATTCTGCTGTGGTTAAGTATTCGATTATTTAGGGCATTACTGTAATTCCTACTTTTAATTTCTCTTTCTGTCTCAAATTACAGTATGACAAAAACATTTAGAAATAATTCATATTTTTTAATATAAGATAATACATTGACCTAACATTATTTACCTTGACCTTGTAAGCCAGAGCATTCTCATATATATGCCATGCTGACTATGGGAGACTCATATATAAAAGAGAATACATTGGCCTAACAATATTTACCTTGACCTTGTAAGCCAGTGCATTCTCGTATATATGCCAGGCTCACTATCGGAGACTCACATATATAAGAGAATACATTGCCCTGACAATATTTACCTTGATCTTTTAAGCCAGTGCATTCTCCTATATATGCCAGGTTCACTATGGAAGACTCACATATAAAAGAGAATACATTGGTCTAACAAAATTTACCTTGACCTTGTAAGCCAGTGCATTCTCTATATGCCAGACTCACTATGGGAGACTCACATATATAAGAGAATGTACTAGCACAGGATCTTTAATGCGCAGCACAGCACCTGTCATGAAATGGTTAAAAGCCGACAAAAATCTGATCACATTTACATCTCCTTATGGAGCCCCAGACAGAGAGAATAACCCACTGATGACTGTCATCTGCTTGGGTCTCTGTGAGGCTCCATATGGGAGTGTTATATAACCCTTTATGGAACCCCAGACAGAGACAATAATCCACTGATGACTGTCATCTGCTTGGGTCCCTGTGAGGCTCCATATGGGAGTGTTATATAACCCTTTATGGAGCCCCAGACAGAGAGAACAATGCACTGATGACTGTCATCTGCTTGGGTCCCTGTGAGGCTCCATATGGGAGTGTTATATAACCCTTTATGGAGCCCCAGACAGAGAGAACAATGCACTGATGACTGTCATCTGCTTGGGTCCATCTGAGGCTCCATATGGGAGTGTTATATAACCCTTTATGGAGCCTCAGACAGAGAGAATAATCCACTGATGACTCATCTGATTGGGTTCGTTTGAGGTTCCATATGGGAGTGTTATATAACTCTTTTATGAAGGGAGCTTTTGGGAGCCCCAGACAGAGAGTACAATGCAATGATGACTGTCTTCTGCTTTGGTTCGTTTGAGGTTCCATATAGGAGTGTTATATAACTCTTTCATGCCAGGAGCTTTTTGGGAGCCCCAGAAGGAGAGAACAGTGCACTAATGATTGTTGTCTGCTTGTGTCAGTATTAGAGTTTAATATATTCCCGGAAATTGAAAAAACAGGAACCGGGAATGAAACCCCTTCAGAACCGGGAATGTTCCGGGGAAATATATGGCTTGTTTGCACAAGTTGTACAACACGGGTTATGCGCAAATCGTCTAGTTTGGGTGACGGCGATTTTAATAATGTTAATTTAGATTAACTTTATTGGATATTCCAAATTGATATATTTGACCTTTTTTGGCCACATAATGGTATACAATGTACAGGTAACATAACACAAGTTGGAAAATATAAAACCATTGTTCCGACTTCACAAACTTCAAACGAAATGTTGTCAACATTGTGAACTTCTTGTGGCATCTCGAAACTTGTCTTCGTACATTAACTTAAAAGAGTTTCAGAATAAACAGTCTATATATAGTTTGATGAAATTTGTGTGTTAATTTCCAATACTGTTTAGTGTCCTATTTTTTATTTTATCGGTAGTCTGGTGTAGTCTTGAAAAGTACATTTGGAGCAACACCAAGTCACCCAGTGATTTGTCAGCCTAGTAGCCATTGTGCTGTACAACATGTCTCTGTTGCGTAACTTGCGTTATATCGGAAGATCAAAATGTATGGGTATAATTTTCTAACTGGACTCTACACTGACATTCACAAGACTCACAAGTTCACAATTTGCATGAACGATTTGCTCTGACGGAAATTAGAATGCGGAAATTAGAAATTGTTAAAGATTGTAAGAAAAAATGATAAAAAGTGTTAAAAAAAGATTTTTTTTAGGCCAATGCATTCTCTTATATATGCGAGGCGACCTATGGTCGACTCGCATATATAAGAGAATGCATTGGCACAGGGCATTACTGTAACCATCACAATGGTTCTATTGAGACAGACCGAAGATATTTTAGGCTGTTGAAGCTTTATTTGGTCGGTTTGTTGGGTAAAGGGTTAACAATGCAACCCATTCCCGGTTCCTACAAATCATATTCCCGTTCCGGGGATTAAACCCCAGTCAGTATGAGGCTCCATACAAGAGTATTATATAACATGACAGGATCCATCTGTGATGGCACAAGTGCTGCATCAACAAACTCATTAATAAAAGTGTCATTCTATTTTTATTACACGCTACCCACCCTAGAATCCGTGAATGAAAACAACAGACTTACAAGGTTTATTCAGGCATATACAGTAATGCTCTTAATTAATCGACTTCTTAACCACAACAGAATTATGGGTAACTTTTAAGGAATTAGTCGGAAATATGGCTTGTTGCCACTCATCGGAAAGCTCTCGGGGAGAGCTTTCCGATGAATGGTAACAAGCCATATTTCCGACTAAATCCTGAAAAGTTACCCATAATTCTGCTGTGGTTAAGAAGTTGATTAATTAGAGCATAACTGTACATGTCTTGTTTTGTCATGTGTGATGATGATTTTATGTTATAGTTCATGAACCAAATCCAAATAAAATATCTGAATGAAGATTTAGTTTGTGCCAATCTTCAGTTATATTTCAATTAGATCATTAATGTGATTTCTAACTTCTTTTGTTATTTGTTAGTTATTTTGATATTTTTATCGTCTTCCAGCTTACTGTTGCACTGATTTCAGTACTAGTTGTTTTTATGACACTCGTTGAATCACTTGATGTACTGTTGTGGCTATGAACCGTAATGCCCTTAATAATCGACTCCTTAACCACAGCAGAATTATGGGTCATTTTTCAGGATTTATTCGGAAATGTGGCTTGTTGCCATTCATCGGAAAGCTCTCACTGAGTGCAAAAAGCCATATTCCTGAAAAATTACCCATAATTCTGCTGTGGTTAAGGAGTCGATTATTTAGGGCATTGCTGTACTTATTTTAACACACTGTTTTCACTCGTTAATTTGAACAGATTAAAATTGTCGTTTCTCATAATCAGTTATGGATTATTTACCAAAGTAAACAAAATTAATTAAAATTGTTGTTTCTCTTAACTTAACTAGTGCAGATTTTGATAACCCATTTTAACTAGGGCTGCCATGAATCCATGATTCATCAGAATTCTGATGCATCGCGTTTGAAAGTTCATGATGCAATGCGATTGGGGGGGGGGGGGGTATGATATGATGCAAAAACAATTCATGTATGCAGAGTTATCAATAGTCAGAGATCCTAACTTTTCCACTCCAAACTTCCAATCTGGGTAGATCTGGAGACTGTATTAGCTGTTATAATTTACTTATAATACCCGGCCATGCATTTTTGTAATAATAATAGTAATTTATGATTTTGGGTACTGTAGTGTTTGTGCCAGACCAGAAAATTATGTAACAAAACTTTAATGGGGCAAATCTTTTAACATTTAAGATATTGGATATTTATAGATTGATGGGCCAAAAGTTTTAACATTATAGAATCAGATATTTAAAGAGGTGCGTTAATTTTTTTATCTATTACAACTTACGCAACTCACATTTATTTGAGACAACATGTACGTGCTCGTATTGTTTACTGATGGACAAAGCCGTCAAACTATTTAAATCCAAGACCCATGTATAAAATAAATTACTAAACCTCGATGGCGCAATCGGATAGATGTACTCGATTGTGTGTAGAATTTTTTTTCGGGCTGGTTCTTATTTCGGTAAATGGCCCATAGCAGCACGTGCACTGGTTCTGGTCACATTTTTTAATTACCAGACTAATCTAACAGTTAGAGAGAGAGAGCTTAATTCAGTAATGCTAACTGATTCAGAGATCTATTAATCATTGTTATTATGTGGTAAGTGGGTGTCTGACCAGGTAACACATCATGTAGGGTTAGCGAAAATCACACCTAGCATCCCGGGATGACAGTAAAAAGTCAAAATGAAATGCTGGCTGACGGCCCGAAGGCTTTTTGATATGTCAAATTAGGATAAGCTGAAAGAAAAATGGCCTGAAACCAATTAGTCATATACATTTAATCACAAAGTGAAGTTGGTGCCAAATGTATGGATAACAAGAGAAAGAAGAGGGAATCTGCAAAGCATATGAAAATAGGGGGGTAAAAAAAATAAGGGAACAGTGACCCAATTTTGTGCAGATACCTGATTCCTCGTTCACTTGTCATAAATTTAGGATGGAGAGCAGTGGCCCGGAGCGGTTTTACTAAATTTGGAAAATAATTTTGAACGTACGCACCAAAATATCTCAATTAATAAAATCCAAATGTCAAAATTTATATTTTATAAATGAGATCATCAAAGAAGGAAGAGAGAAAAAAGTCAAGATCTTCATCAGTTGCAAGTTGCTAACCCGTGCCATACTAAACGTATGAACACCAACTTTTCGACCTTTACTTAATTAACCCTTTACCCAACAGAACGGCCCTGTGCCAATGCATTCTCTTATATATGCGAGTCGACCATAGGTCGCCTCGCATATATAAGAGAATGCATTGGCTTAACACATTAAAAATTATAAAATTGTTAAAGAATGTAAGAAAAAATGGTAAAAAGTGTTAAAAAAAGATTTTTTTTAGGCCAATGCATTCTCTTATATATGCGAGGCGACCTATGGTCGACTCGCATATATAAGAGAATGCATTGGCACAGGGCATAACTGTAACCATCACAATGCCGGTTCCAATGATATCCATATTTGTATGGTTTTATTGAGACAGACCCAAGATAATTTAGGCTGTTGCAGCTTTATTTGGCCGTTTTTGGCCGGTTTGTTGGGTAAAGGGTTAATTACAAGAATTTTTTTCGACCTTTACTTAATTAAGTAATGCAAACTGATTGAGAGATGTATTAGTCATTGTTATTATGTATGTTGAATATATACAGTAACGCCCTAATTAATCGACTCCTTAACCACGGGAGAATTATGGGTAACTTTTCAGGATTTAGTCGGAAATATGGCTTGTTGCCATTCACCGGGAAGCTCTCAATGAGAGCTTTCCGATGAATGGCAACAAGCCATATTTCCGACTAAATCCTGAAAAGTTACCCATAATTCTCCTGTGGTTAAGGAGTCTATTAATTAGAGCGTTACTGTATCTGTATGATAAACTATGTCTACAAAGTCAAACTTGCCCCATCGCCTGTTTCCTTGACAGTCATTCGCATCAAATGTATTGCACATCTGTTGTAGTTCAGTAAATAGACTGTTTTCAGCCAAGCCTGAGTTTAGTGTTCCTGTCATTTGCAGAATGAGGTCCCCAGAGGGTGAATTTAGTGACTCTATCCTGCATAGCAGGCTAGCATCAACAAATTCCCCCTCTGGGACCTCATTCTGCATGCCATGGCCTTGTCTACTATGGGAGACATAGACTCAGATTGAAGTTCCCAATTTGGTGAATATTGTGATGTACACCCATTGGGAACCTTGATTATGCAATGTGTCATCTGCCAATTTGGGAATATTTTGGGATATGGAGAAACCAAAGCTAAAACAGAAACAGAATCTATGTGAAGAAGTTTCTATAGAAATTTGATAATAAAGAAACTTTCCAGAGAAGATGTGGCCTGAACATCAGGCTAGCATCACCAAATTCACCCACCTAATTCTGCTTAGGCCTCATCTTCTCTGGAAAGTTTCTTTATAATAATAAAATTTCTATAGAAATTTCTTAACTTTCTTTTTAGATCAACTTTACTTCGTAAATGTTGAGCTATTGCCATGGCTTGGTATCTGTCGTCCATGCGTGTGTGTTTGATCCATCAACAATTTCCTTTAACAGGTCGTATCTTTGGTCAGATCATTATGAAATTTGTCATAGCTGTTGACATTGACATGTAGATGGGAACGAGTCATTTTGGCGTCATTCGGCAAAAAAATATGGCCACCAGCGGCCATCTTGGATTTCAAAATTCAATCCATTAACATGGGCTACAGGCCGGAGTGTTTGTCTGATCATCATGAAAGTTGTCGTGGATGTTAATATTGACATGTAGATGGGAATGAGTCATTTTGGGGTCATTCAGCCATTAACATGGCCGCCAGCAGACATCTTGGATTTTACTCTTTGCATGACTAAATCCTTTGGCACGGGCTACAGATCGTATCTTTGGTCAGATCATTATGAAATTTGTCATGGCTGTTGATTTAAAAATTCAATCCATTAGCACGGGCTACAGGCCAGAGTGTTCGCCTGAACACATGAAATTATTCCCTTTCCAAGTTGAACTACAGTGTAATTGACACTTTCATTTTGTTTAGTTTCCCTATATCCCCACATTGGCAGATGACACATGGCATAAATGAAGTTCCCAATGGTGTGTATCACAATATTCATCATTTGGGAACTACAATCTGAGTGTCTCCCATAGCAGAATGAGTTCCCCAGAGGGTAAATTGGTGATGCTAGCCCACTCTGCGGAATAGCATCACCAAATTCACCCTCTGGGGACCTCATTCTGCTTGTGTTAGGCACACTAAACTCAGGCTTGGCACTGATCAGTTAAAAGCACTAAATTCACCCTCTGGGGACCTCATTCTGCTTGTGTTAGGCACACTAAACTCAGGCTTGGCACTGATCAGTTAAAAGCACTAAATTCACCCTCTGGGGACCTCATTCTGCTGGTGAGAGGCACACTAACTCAGGCTTGGCACTGATCAGTTAAAAGAATATTGGATTATTCCTCTTCACTGCAAGCTACTCAAAACTTTTAAAGATACGGGCGGCGTTGGCGGTGGGTATGCTGTTAAAATATTCAACTCCATCAAAAATCGCCATAAACAGAAAGAATAGTAAAATATAGACAGAGTTCGTTCTTACACGAATCAGAAATATGGCATAAACAGTATATTATTGTCAATTTTTTCCCCTTTGTTATGTAAACAAAAACAAAAAACATCACGTTACCTGGCTTTTGTTCAGATCCGGATATGGTAAACATAAAGAGCGTTATTTGTTACTGTTTTCCTGATAAGGAAATAACAAAGAGCTTTTATATCATTTGTGTGTGATTAACCAATAGAATTGCGCTGTGTTATGTAAACAGAAGCACAACTTCTGTAACGACAATATACTATTTACGCGCTGATTATGTTTAGCATATGAACAAAACTATATATTTATTAATATTCCTTCTGTTGATGGCGATTTGAACAAATATGAATATTTCTGCAACGAACGCCACCCGGGTCTTTAAATGGTTTGACCATGTTAAATAAATTATCACATGAGTCAGGTGATCTATGTTGGCAATGGCAACACACTGTACAAGTTACATATACTTGTGGCTGAACCTTGCTGCTTTCCAAATCATTGTAAAATAATAATGTGATTTGGAAATGTTCTAAATAACATTACTAATATTTGGGTGTATATAGATATAGACCCACACTTGTGTTGTGGTAGGCTAGCAATTTCCGAATAATATCAGTAATATTTTGGTTTATAATAAATATAGACCCGCACTTGTGTTGGGGTAGGCTAGGCTGAAAATATAATTACATGTACATGGTGTATATTTAAGTATGTCATACGCACTAATTTCAGAGACCACTTAAAGGTAATCAATCCGATCAGATGGTCCCCATATCATCAAGATAAAACAACAACATTTCTTCAAAATACGCTTTAGTTATCAGAATCAATTAAAAGGAAACAAAATAATTCTAACCGCTGATAACTATGGTGTCAAATTTCCCAAAACTTGTTATAACATTTTGTTTAACGAAATTTGGACATATTACCACTTGATTTTAGAGTTATCCAATTTTCATCCACAATTTTGGACGAGACCGTCGGTATGACAAATTTTTTCTGGGCCACAAATAATTGCACATCTCGAGAAATAACAAACTTCAAAAATTGATATCTGATCACTCTGATGGGCGGGTTCCCCGATTCAAATCAAATATTTTTTACCCTCGAAGCGAATGAAATAGTAATTTGGGAGTGTTAATTCGGATAAAGCATCTTTAACCTCAAAGAACTAAAGGCCTTCAAAGTGGTTTCATTGGAAATAACATAAAAGTCTGTAAAACACATGAAAATTTATTGACTTTAAAAGTTTAAAGGTACTCAATCCAATTTGATGGTCCCCATATCACCAGATTCCAACAACAATTTTTTTATTGCTGCTATAATTATCAGAATCGATTAATTGCCCAAAAATAATACTAACCACAGTCAACTATAGTATTAAATTTTTCATAACCTGTTATTTATCAATATTTTTTTCAACGAAATTTGGCCTGTTTGTCAAATATATGACTCCCAAAAGCCACTTGATTTTAGAGTTATCCATCTTCATCCGCAATTTGTTCCGAGACTGTCTTCTCTTCGACTTTTTACCAGGCCACTAAAAAGTGGTGAAAAATAATATATTTCAGAAATTGATATCTGATCACTCTGAGCTTTGATGGGTGGGTTCCTCGACTTGAATCAAATATTTTTTACCCCCAAAGCTAAAGAAATAGTAATTTGCGAGTGCTATAATTCAGATTATTCATCTTTAATAATGAGATTTCGCATTTCAAAACAATTGTTATGTAAACATTAATATTCAAGTGGAATTACCGATAAAAGTTCAATTTGTCCAATAAGATACCTAAGTTTAATAAAAACTTAATGGTAAACCGTAATTAAACATTGGAAAAGATTCGAAGCATTGAAAAATATTTTGAAAATCATAATTCAGACTAAAATTTAAAGTCTATCTTCATGTTCTCAGTATGAGTACAATTCTGCTGTGGTTAAGGAGTCGATTATTTAGGGCATTACTGTAGGTAACAAGACCATACATGGGAGAGGTGTGGTCTTGTTATCTGTTTAAGTTTATGTTAGAGCAGTCTGTGTGAACTCAGATTTAACAAGCTATGTGCTTGATAGTCTGAAACATTCTCGTATTAGTAAAAAATATAAAAAACGATTATCGTAAAATACCTACAACTAACCCTGTTGGAACGCTGTTATCAGAATGAGGTACAATGCGGCATGGGTGGACTAGCATCACCAAATTCACTCTCTGGGGACCTCAATCTGCTTACGCCTCATCTTTTGGGAATTATCTATAGTCTCTCAAATTGACATTGTTTTTAGTTTTATATCCTAGGTCTCTCACAGCAGATGAGGCCATGCAGAATGAGGTTCTCACAGTGTGAATATAGTGATGTTAACCCTCACATGCGGGATAGTATCACTAAATTCACCCTCTGTGGACCTCACACTGCGGGATAGTATCACTAAATTCACCCTCTGTGGACCTCACACTGCGGGATAGTATCACTAAATTCACCCTCTGTGGACCTCACACTGCGGGATAGTATCACTAAATTCACCCTCTGGGCACCTCATTGTGCAATATTGGGGGGGTTTCCTATTAGTTTCAGGCTATACAACGCGCATCTGCTCAATATAATCTGAGTTCACTCAAAGTGGTGTTAGAAATTAGCTTTAATGAGGGTAGCCTCCCAAACGAGCAGACGACACTCTCCATTAGAAATGAGCTTTAAAGACATATTAAGGACTTGTTAGGGTGCGTGAAACTGATAAGTTAGTGTTCAGGTGCTGTGTCAGCTGGAGGAATGTAGTATTCTACCAACATACCGAAAATCTCAAGCAAATCGACCGTACCACTCCATTGAAAACATTGTCTCAACTACGCTAAATTGTAAATATTTACTACTCGAATCGGGACGCTTCTATCGGCGATAAACTAACGAAAACGATTTCACCATCGGCAGTCACTGCATTTAATTAATATAAAAGAATGACGGTGTGTGTTGTCAATTTAGATATAATATTTGTACAAATGACTACTTTGAACAAGATTATTCTCCATTTATATTTAATCACCATACCGGAGTGTTTCATATCACTTTAATAAGGGTAGCCTCCAAAACGGAGCAGACGACACTCTCCATTAGAAATGAGCTTTAATAAGGGTAGCCTCCCAAATGAGCAGACGACACTCTCCATTAGAAATGAGCTTTAATAAGGGTAGCCTCCCAAATGAGCAGACGACACTCTCCATTAGAAATGAGCTTTAATAATTAAGGGTAGCCTCCCAAACGGAGCAGATGACACTCCAGTACATGGTTCAGGGTGGCGTAATGTTCAGTCTCTTTTAACCCCATATGGAGCCCCACACACAGATTATTGCAAGGCAGAATCCAGTCTCTATATAAAGAAACGCTTCGTGGTTGGCTTTATTTAAATTGCAAGATCAGAGGTCAATGACATACTGAGATTTTTCCCACGCAAAAAAAAAAAACGCAAAATAATTTTATATTAATGCAGAATACAGGTGATTTATTAAGAATTCTTTATACTCATCACAATCTAGGAGATATCATCTTCACATTTTTATCAGTCAACGATATTTATTACTCGTTCGCATCTTGTTATCTTTATAAAGTTATGGCCCTTTGTTGTTATTGCACTGATGACTGTCATCTGCTCAGGTCCATGTGAGGCTCCATACAGGAGTGTTATATAACCCTTTCATGATGGGACCTTTATGGAGCCCCAGACAGAGAGAACAATGCACTGATGACTGTCGTCTGCTTGGGTCCATGTGAGGCTCCATATGGGAGTGTTATATAAACCATTTCATGATGGGAGCTTTATGGAGCCCCAGACAGAGAACAATGCACTGATAACTGTCGTCTGCTCGTGTCCGTGTGAGGCTCCATATGGGAGTGTTATATAACCCTTTCATGACACCTCTATGGAGCCCCAGACAGAGAGAACAATGCACTGATGACTGTCGTCTGCTCGGGTCCGTGTGAGGCACCATCCTGTTCAATGTTTATTCCCATATTTATGGAGGGTATTGGTTGTAGCTGATATGTATTGAATTGCCATGTGTTGCATGTGAAATCATCGTTAATTGTTCTAAATTTGAATAAAATATGTTGCATGACTTAGAATCAAAATGTTAATCATATAATGCTATTAAAGGTATCAAAAATTGGTAATGATGTGTAAATTTGTTTTCCATATGTTTGTCATCGGGTCTGGGTTATACCTTTTTAACCCTTTCAGTGCCAGGGGCCTATGAGATCGGCCCTAATTTACGGGTCTGTAAAATCGGCCCTAAAAAAAAAAAAAAAAAGTTTTTTGTTTTTTTTGATTTTTAAAAAATTATTAAAATTGTAAAAATAATAACAAATGATGAAAATTTGTTAGGCCAATGCATTCTCTTATATATGCGAGGCGACCTATGGTCGACTTGCATATATAAGAGAATGCATTGGCACAGGGTTTATGGGTTGATACAAAAATCGGACCTGGCACTCAAAGGGTTAATAATAAGTAACTCTTTATAGTTTACTTTTATCCCACAAGGTTAGAGTGAGAGACACTCCTATTGGATATACGTCTCGAGATGTCTCTATGAAAATTAGTTTCTGTATTGAAGCTATTCGCTCCATTTCATTGGAGAGTGGCACAGACTGCGCGATTTCATTGGTTTATGGCATAACAGATCACTTCCCAGATCAGAGGTCAATGACATGTTGACAATTTTCCCACCCATTGTCAAACTCAACTATTGTTGGAAAACTGAATACAGGCATCCATAATTCATTTTACTCATCGCAATAAATATAGGAGACATCATCTTCGAGTTTTTATCTGTCTACTATATTCGGGACTGATCATTCTTTTGCATCTTGTTGCATTTATAACTATTTCTAATTACTACGATTCTCACAGACATTTACTCTGCCAGGAATTCACTCCATATTTGGAAACAGCTTATTACGTCATGTTGGGAATGCCCGTCATCGTAGAAATGAACTAGAATGCACTCAGAGAGATGCCAACATGCGCAAAAATGTAATAACAATAATTTAAAAATTAATTTCACTGTATTTTACTTAATTTATTTAATTTAATTTAATGTTAGCAAAAAAAGACAATTACCATTTCTCATTTCATCACAAAAGGCAAATTACTATATTAATCATTTAAGTAATTAAAACCAATTCCATGTTGCCGAAAGGATGATACTTTAATATCGATTACATTTTTTTCAGCGGCATATTTTCATTTTCATTTTCCGATAGTCAAAGTTGACCAAAGGAGCAATTATAAGAAATAATTAATACTATTTGTGTAAATATTGATAGCAGCCAATATGCAACAATACATATCAATAATTAATCAATAACGATCATTTTATGTAATAATAAACTCTTCAAACGGTGTTTGTGTCAACAAATGCGTTTGTTTTGTGTTACGTCATTCGTCGTATTTGACCCAGAACTCGGCTGATGGTTAGGCTATTCAGCCTATTGCGTCGAATTACGAAATCGCGTTTTGAATGTCTCTCTTTTCCCGCACGATAAAAAGAGGTCTTCGCACGAACCAAAAATGATAAAACTTCCCAATTATAAGTAAAAATACCCAAATGAAGGAGTCTATGTAGGTCCCGAAGGAGTCTATAGACTCTTTGATGTACAGTTATGATGGAGAAAATGTAGGTCGATCTATTTTTGTCATAACTCTGACGTATTTTGACCTGCGAGAAAAAATCTAAATCGAGGCTCACTACGAGCATGCCAGTTTTAAATATAGAAACAGGGAATCCTGACAAATGGCGATATCGGCGACAAACAAATAATCGAAAACAACACATAAAATAAACACGCGGCACAGTAAAAATGTCAGAACGCCACGAGGTTTTACGTCATTTGTGGTGACGTCATGGAGTGAAACGGAGTAGGGTGACACCAACCTACGAATCTGTCTGATCGCCATACTGTTGCGCGAGCGCACGTAAATATAATGGACACTTCTAGAGACATATAGGAGTTTCAACGGCTTTTCAAAGGAGACTGAGTGAAAGACAAATAGCTACCTGTTTAGATAAAACATAATTAAATCATGGGAAGCCGAACAATAAAGGCCATTCAATATGGCAGTTTGTGTTTTCTGTGGTTAATCGTATGTTTCCGTTAAACTCAGGTTTTTTTGTTATTCACATATTTGTTTTAAATGATTCATTGTGAAGCGATGCACAATCACAGTCCAAAACTGACCTAGACTGAAAACTGCTGTGCTTCCAGTATCTTCGTTCTATGCCATAATTGTAAAAGTCAGAATGCGCCGAATAACTGCAGTGCCAGATTTGGACATTGCGCAGGGTTGGTGATTTTAAAAAAATAAATCCAAAAAATTGATTTCTTTGATTTAACCCTTTCAGTGCCAGGGGCCGATCTCATCGGCCCTAATTTTCGGTCTGTAAAATCGGCCCTAAAAAAAATATATATATATATATATATTTATTTTTAATTATTTTTTTAGTTGAATTTTTTTTTGGGTATGCTTAAGCACACTATAGCAAATTTTAAAACAAACTGGATAAAACCTTAGGGGCATGTTATACTCAAAACTATCACCAAGTATTCATAGTAATAATTTTGATGCCCATGAAAAATGTACGATACCCTGGCACTAAACCTACAAAATATGTCTGCTAAAGAATATAAGAAAAAATTATTAAAATTGTAAAAAATAAAAAATGATGAAAAATTGTTAGGCCAATGCATTCTCTTATATATACGAGGCGACCTATGGTCGACTCGCATATATAAGAGAATGCATTGGCACAGGGTATATGTGTTGATACAAAAATCGGACCTGGCACTGAAAGGGTTAAATCAGATTGATTTGATTTAAATCAATTGTATTGATTTTTTTTCTATTTGTTATGCAATTGTGCAATGTCTTTGATAAATGAAGGTTCTAAAAGGTGTTGCTTATTATATCCAAGGCTGGATTAATCAAAATTTTATTATTATTTATTATTTTTTGTATAACTACATGTATCAAGCACAAATATCATGGCAGTACAGATATAGCGACCATGTACTTTAATTATTCATACATTTAGGTCCATGTGGGTTCCAATGTTGTGATATCTGGATAAGTAGACCTGTGCTTAAAGATTTACTACTAAATTTCGTAAATTTTAGCTGAGAACTGAATATATTATCAATCACCTTTGCTCCACGGTGACTTTAGGACATACATGTAATCACACCATATATCAAGTAGTTTAGATGGCAGAGTATATGATAGAATTACTCGGTTGGCATTTACATGTATGGCAATCAGAAAAGGAAAGGAAATTTAATAGTGTAATGAGGAGTGCTGAATCTGATTGTAGTTACAAATAAGCGGAACAGGCCGTTGCTGGAGCAGTAATCACGGTACCATGCAGTATGCCTGTTTCTTTCGGGTTGACAATTACTGCACAATTGCATATCTATTATCCAATTTTGTATATTGTTTAATCATAATCATGTTATAGTTAACAAAAAACCTTGTTAGATATTGCAATTTCTTGACATTATGCAATCATTTAAAAAAAATTGATTTAAATCAATGATTTAAATCGCTTGATTTAAATCAGCCGATTCTGCGGCAGCGTTTTCTGCATATTTTGTGATTCGCTCACATCACATGCCATTTGCAAGCACTCATTGCCTCCAGTGCAGATATCGCACAGCATGCAGAGCCGCAAACACCATATGGAAGAGCCTTAAGTGTAGTGGTATTAATACATGTTCTATACAAACATAATGCGAGTAAAACAATTGTTTGACACAATCTGTGTGCATAGTTCTGTTCTGTGTGCACCATAGATCTGTTCTGTGTGCCCCCATAGGTCTGATCTGTGTGCATAGTTCTGTTCTGTGTGCACCATAGATCTGATCTGTGTGCATCATAGGTCTGATCTGTGTGCATAGTTCTGTTCTGTGTGCACCACAGATCTGTTCTGTGTGCCCCCATAGGTCTGATCTGTGTGCATAGTTCTGTTCTGTGTGCACCATAGATCTGATATGTGTGCACCCATAGGTCTGATCTGTGTGCATAGTTCTGTTCTGTGTGCACCATAGATCTGATATGTGTGCACCATAGATCTGTTCTTCTGTGTGCATCATAGGTCTGATTTGTGTGCATAGTTCTGTTCTGTGTGCACCATAGATCTGATCTGTGTGCATCATAGGTCTGATCTGTGTGCATCGTAGGTCTGATCTGTGTGCATAGTTCTGTTCTGTGTGCATAGATATGTTCTGTGTGCACCATATATCTGTTCTGTGTGCATCATAGATCTGTTCTGTGTGCACCATAGATCTGTTCTGTGTGCATCATAGGTCTGATCTGTGTGCATAGTTCTGTTCTGTGTGCACCATAGGTCTGATCTGTGTGCATCATAGGTCTGATCTGTGTGCATAGTTCTGTTCTGTGTGCACCATAGGTCTGATCTGTGTGCATAGGTCTGATCTGTGTGCACCATAGATCTGATCTGTGTGCATAGGTCTGATCTGTGTGCATAGGTCAGATCTGTGTGCACCATAGATCTGTTCTGTGTGCACCATAGGTCTGATCTGTGTGCATAGTTCTGTTCTGTGTGCACCATAGATCTGATATGTGTGCATCATAGTTCTGTTCTGTGTGCACCATAGGTCTGATCTGTGTGCCCCATAGGTCTGTTCTGTGTGCACCATAGATCTGATATGTGTGCATCATAGTTCTGTTCTGTGTGCATCATAGGTCTGATATGTGTGCCCCATAGGTCTGATCTGTGTGCACCATAGATCTGATATGTGTGCACCATAGTTCTGTTCTGTGTGCACCATAGGTCTGATCTGTGTGCATCATAGGTCTGATCTGTGTGCATAGTTCTGTTCTGTGTGCACCATAGTTCTGTTCTGTGTGCATAGTTCTGTTCTGTGTGCACCATAGGTCTGATCTGTGTGCATAGTTCTGTTCTGTGTGTACCATAGTTCTGTTCTGTGTGCATAGGTATGTTCTGCGTGCACCATAGGTTTGTGTGCATAGGTCTGTTCTGCGTGCACCATAGGTCTGTGTGCATAGGTATGTTCTGCGTGCACCATAGGTATGTGTGCATAGGTCTGTTCTGCGTGCACCATAGGTCTGTGTGCATAGGTATGTTCTGCGTGCACCATAGGTCTGTGTGCATAGATCTGTTCTGTGTGCACCATAGTTCTGTTCTGTGTGCATAGGTCTGTTCTGCGTGCACCATAGGTCTGTGTGCATAGGGATTATCAGTAGGCCTGCAAATATGGTGCTGGACATTTGTGGAGGTCCCCAGAGGGTGTATATAGTGAAATTACCCCACACAATCGGTTAACCTGTTCGACGGCCCGGTATTGCCTAGAATCAGGCTGGATATAGAGGAGCTACGAGTCCCAGTTTTATAGCAGTATTTACAAAACTCGTCCAGTAAATTCGGTATGGACCGAGTCTTGGGCAAGATCCAGACATAATTTACTGGACGAGTTTTTAAATTCCGCGATAAACTGGGGACGAGTTTTAGATTCTATTTATTACATGATCCAAAACCTCGATAAAACATACTTAAATCGAAAATGGGACATGAAACTAACATCGTCTTCCATAAGGCATCCGAATATGCTTCACGTAACTGTGCATTGTTTACCCACGTAAACAAATAGTCCCAGATAAATAAGACTCTTTGATGCATTTAATTAAGAAATGGATGTTAATTTGCTTGCGTTCCATAGAGTATGGTTGCAAGTTGGTCTGACATTTTCGCGTTCCACACTTAAAAATGTCAGACCAACTTGCACCCATACTCTATGGAACGCAACACAATCAACATCCATTGCTTATATTTACACTTAATCGAGTCAACTGGCAGATTAAAAGAGTTTTAAGCGCACATTTCCAACGTTATTATCGTGGCTCGGTGCAAGTTGCGTCTACACAAAAATGGATGCAAGTTGGGGTCAGCGCGCGACGTCATGTGACGTAATTTCGACCAACCAACGCCATGCATTCATGTTCCACAATACGAATGCATGTGTGAGTGTAAATATGAGTTTATTGAATGGAATAAGGGTACGATCATGTAATAAATACGAGTTTATAGAATGGTTTATTGAATGGAATAAGGGTAGGATCATGTAATAAATTAATTTTAATATGTGTGGTAAGTATGTTGTTGGAATCTGATGATATGGGGACCATCGATCGGATTGTGTACCTTTATTTGGGGTACATGTATATGGGGTTGAGGAGATTATGGTTGTGGTTGTTGTTGTTGTTGGAATCTGATGATATGGGGACCATCGAATCGGATTGTGTACCTTTAATTAATTCTTCTCGAATTCATTGTTAGATGAGAAAGAACCAGAAAGTAAGAAAACGGGATGGAAACGGAAATCGGTGCCGGTCAGACGACTGAGGAGCATGAAACCGAAAACGCCTGAATCAGTTCCTCAAATGAGTCCGCAAGAAGTTCAAGAATTCTTCCAACTGGGGACAGCTCTCCACACCACACTCCAGGTATTACACTCCCACCCCAACCCCAGGTATCATAGTACATTAAACAGGAAACACCTCTCCATACCACACTCCAGGTATTACACTCCCACCCCAACCCCAGGTATCATAGTACATTAAACAGGAAACACCTCTCCATACCACACTCCAGGTAGTATACCCCCTCCCCCTTACTAAATGGATTCTCCCTCCAAGTTAAAAAATGCTGTACATCAGAATGGTCTATTATTGATTTGGGGGGATGTAAAGAAGATATATGCAGACGACAGATAATAAAAGTGCTGAAGGAGCCCTATTTATTGAGGGAATTGTTCAGATAATAAGTTCAACAAATGACATATGGTCATTTGTTGAAATTATTATCAGAACATTTCCTGCAGGATAAGTGCTCATCAATGAGGGTTTAATTCTACGTACCTTATTCGTACTTAAATTCGCGCAGTACTATTTTTCGCGAATTTAAAACTGAGCAAAAAATAGTACGACTGCCAAGTTTAATCTAAACCACAGTCCATAGGAAATACAAGAGGGCTATGTTGCTGAGTTTACATATAATATGAACGGCTGTATAGACAATTACGCCTATACATGTATGCATGTATTTACATTCGGTCAACCGCTATCAAGAGCATTGCTCGCAATGCCAAGCGACAAATCATGGTTACATAGACATTGTTGAAATGCTTGTATAAGAAATACTAATATTCCAGGTCGCCACAAAGTTACGATGTATATACAATGTACATGTAGTTACTAGTTTATTGTCTACACGATATAAATCCACCGCGATGGTGTTTAATATACACATATACTACCCCCAGCAGTGACTAAGAACCGAAACAGCTCCAAAATATACGAAAATATCACAGAAGTATTACGAAAATATTTTTGTCAGTTTTGAATTCGCGCAGCTAGGTGCGCGAATTTAAAGTGCACGAATTCAAAACTGAGCGAAAAATAGTACTGCGTGAATTTAAATACGAGTAAGGTATATTATATCAATGAGATTATTTATTGTGACAAAAATCGCATTTATATTATTATTATGATCATTTTTTGGAATACCGGTATTTTTGAAATACCGAATACCTCCTAACAGAGGGGCCGGAATACGGCATACCTCATAACAGGGCATGGAATACGGCGTACGAAAAAGGGGGGTGGGGGCCTCTATTATATCAATGAGATAGGAATGCATGAATATTAATATTTAAAGGCCCACTTAAAGGTACTCAATCCGAATTAACGCTCGCAAATTACTATTTCCTTGGCTTCAGGGGTAAAAAATATTTGATTCCAGTCGAGGAACCCATTCATCAAAGCTCAGAATGATCAGATATCAATGTTTGAAATATATTTTAATTTTAAGTGGCCCAGTAAACAGTCGACGAGAGGAATTTCTCTAACCAAATTGCTGATGAAGATGGATAATTATAAAATCAAGTGGCTTTTTTGTGTCAGATATTTGACAAACCTGCAAAATTTCGTTGACCATAATGTTGATAAATAACACGTTTTGGGCAATTTTATACTAAAGTCGACTGTGGTTAGCATTATTTTTGGGCAATTAATTGAATCTGATAACTGAAGCGGCATTTAAAATTTTTTTGTTGTTGTTGGAATCTGATGATATGGGGACCATCGAATCGGATTGAGTACCTTTAATTTTTTAACCCCCAGCTCACATTATATACAACGTATTCCATATTATATACAACATATTCCATATTATATAGTATTTGAAAAAAAAAATTGTATTATCAACTTACCGGTCGAATAAACTTGGAACATGTTGTTTTTGTCAAGGTACCCACATGTATTCTGCTCTTTAATTTGATCTGGTTTGTACTGCCAGTTTAGCATTCTTAATGGAATGGGAATAACTCTTATTATGCCCCCGATCTCCGATGGAGATTTGGGGGTATATAGTGGAGCCCTCCATCCGTCCGTCCGTCTGGATGTCCGTTCGTCCGTCCGTCACACTTTTGAGTACCTTCATGGTGTAATCATCTCCTCCTACAGATTTCATCCCAGAGATTTGAAACTTCAGAATATTGTTGCCCATATATTGAAGATGTGCAACATGTATATAGATGACGGAAAAATTATTTTTTGACAGAGTTATTAACCCTTTTCGACTTAGAAAATTTCAACATTTTTTATAATTTTCAGTATGAGGGTACCTTCATGGTGTAATCAACTCCTCCCACAGTTTTCATCCTAGAGATTTGAAATTTCAGAATATTGTTGCCCATATATTGAAGATGTGCAACATGTATATAGATGACGGAAAAATTATTTTTTGACAGAGTTATTAACCCTTTTCGACTTAGAAAATTTCAACATTTTTTATAATTTTCAGTATGAGGGTACCTTCATGGTGTAATCAACTCCTCCCACAGTTTTCATCCTAGAGATTTGAAATTTCAGAATATTGTTGCCCATATATTGAAAATGTGCAACATGTATATAGAGGATGGAAAAAGTATTTTTTTACTGAGTTATTAACCCTTTTCGACTTAGAAAATTTCAACATTTAAAAAAATTGCTTTAACAAAGCGGCATCGACTTGCCACTTTTTCGGGGGACACTGTGGTCAGCTGACCTTTTATTTTATTTGTATTTTCCTTATTTTTTTCCCAGAAAGGCATCATCACTATGATAAAGAAGTATGAGCTTAACGGTGCTAAGGACCAGAACCTCGGTGCGGCCGTCCACGAAATACTAAACATGTTTCCAGCAATGCCAAAGTCACCAGAAACCGTGAAAAAAATCAAACATAGAATTCGGAGATGTATAAATTCTAAAAGGCACTACGTTAAACTCAGGTGAGATTTATTTCCACAACAATCGATCGAAATGAGATTATTATATTATCAGAATAATCCATAGTCCAAAGAAGGGACAGTTCCCGCCGTTCCGATTGACGAACTCAACCACAGAAACCTATGTTGGGAAGCGAGAGAGACTAGTTAGGGAAGATATGTGGATACGGAAGTTGGGAATGCAGGAAGGCAATGGTAATGGGTTCAACACAAAAACAAGTCATTCCACACCGAGTTCTGAATTATAAATTTCCAGATGCTACGCGGCAACGTTACCATGGACCCACAACGTCACGGCGCGGTTTAACGGAAGTTGGTTGATCCACTGACTCATTTTGTGAAAGTATGCCAATCGTGGAACATGTGATTGTGTTTTAACATTTGATATTGTCCTGAGGAAGGTCCAGATAGGGCTGAAAGCTTGATAAAAATAGAGCATTACAAATGATAGGGTTGTTGAGATTATTATAGTTTGAGAGATTCATCCAGCCTCGGTTCATCCAACCTCGGTTCATCCAGCCTCGGTTCATTTCGAATATTCAGTACTTCATTATATATGGAAATGCTACTCCAGAACTTTGACCTGTAGCACTAAAATGACGGAACCGGGCCTGGTGGATCCAATATGACAGGATGTATTGGAGAAATGTTCTGAAAATTAAAAAACAAGGAACTATTTCGCTCAAAGCTGCACTCCGATGTGCCCATGTGATGAATACTAATTAGTGAAAGGCGTCATGAAAAACTCAGGAAAATGACAGATTTCCACAATAAAAGCCAAGTTTTGTACGATGGATAAATAAAATATATAGCTAATGTCAGTTAAACTGTTCATGCATGCCGGGGGGATTTGGCAGAGCCTCGCACAGTGGATGCTAAACAGTTTAACCCTTTACCCAACAGAAGGGCCCTGTGCCAATGCATTCTCTTATATATGCGAGTCGACCATAGGTCGCCTCGCATATATAAGAGAATGCATTGGCTTAACACATTAAAAATTATAAAATTGTTAAAGAATGTAAGAAAAAATGGTAAAAAGTGTTAAAAAAAGATTTTTTTTAGGCCAATGCATTCTCTTATATATGCGAGGCGACCTATGGTCGACTCGCATATATAAGAGAATGCATTGGCACAGGGCATAACTGTAACTATCACAATGTGGTCAAGGAGCCGGTTCCAATGATATCCATATTTGTATGGTTCTATTGAGACAGACCGAAGATATTTTAGGCTGTTGAAGCTTTATTTGGCCGGGTTTGGCCGGTTTGTTGGGTAAAGGGTTAAGTTACATATTCTATATAATATTATGCCCTAATGTTTTTAGTGTTACTTAGTTTGGAATAACCGATATTTAAATAGCCCAAGTAATTTTCAAATGACACAAGTTTTGGCCAATGAATTATCTGGTCTGTTCTCCAGTTGAGCTACATTTTATTGACACTGATTCATTTCAGACAAGTGGCATTTAAACACGGCATCGGAGTTGGCAAGGCAAGGATTGGAGCCCTCAGAGAGTCGGATAACAGGTTAGTAAATTTAAACTACTCAAAGCATTCAAAGTGGGTTCATGTGGAATAACCCACAGGGAGCCTCACACATGTAGTGCATGCTTCCATCTGTGTGAGGCTCCCTGTGGGTTACTTGTACTGTTGCTGATCAAAGTCCAATTAGTGCTATAATATAAGATACTGCGAACACATAGAGTGCCCCACACAGATGTCACTCCGTATTGCATGCTTCCATCTGTGTGAGGCTCCCTGTGGGTTACTTGTACTGTTGCTGATCAAAGTCCAATTAGTGCTATAATATAAGATACTGCGAACACATAGAGTGCCCCACACAGATGTCACTCCGTATTGCATGCTTCCATCTCTGTGAGGCTCCCTGTGGGTTACTTGTACCGTTGCTGATCAAAGTCCAATTAGTGCTATAATATAAGATACTGTGAACCCATAGGGTACCCCACACAGACAACACTGTGTAGTGCATGCTTCCATCTTTGTGAGGCTCCCTGTAGGTTAGTTATACTGTTACTGTGGCATGCTTCCATCTGTGTGAGGCTCCCTGCGGGTTACTTATACTGTTACTGTGGCATGCTTCCATCTGTGTCAGGCTCCCTGCGGGTTACATGGTATTTAGACAAAAATATAATATACCTATGTTTAAAGGTACTCAACCCGTAAAGAGGGTCCTCATCTCAACAGATTCCAACAACAACAATCCGATCAGAGGGTCCTATATTACTATTTCTTTGGCTTTGGGGGTAAAAAATATTTGATTCGAGTCGAGGAACCCATCAAACAAAGCTCAGAGTCATTAGATATTGATTTTTGAAAATTCTTATGTTCTCGAGATGAGTACTTATAACTGCCGTCAATTTGGTAACATGCTCGAGATTTTACGCCAAAATTCTATTCATACAGACAAGGATGGATAACTCTATAATCAAGTGGGTAATAATAACGAATTTTTTACTATCTTCTGGGCCAGAAAGAATTCCCGATAATGAAAAATAATAGATTTCTAAAATCGATATCTAACAAATCTGAGCTTTGATGGGTGACTTCCTCGACTCGAATCAAATATTTTTGACCCCCGAAGCCATTGAAATAGTAATTGAGAGGAGTTTCATCGGGTTGAGTACCTTTAAAGAGATACTGTACACTAAATTCGGCCATTAATGGGACCATCTCATATGATACTCAACAGAAAATAATATGAATGAAATTGTGCCATGTATGAGAGCAGAATACACTCATTTACTGTATGAACAATACAAACAACATGGTAATTATAATGAAAATGAATTTATGACTGGAGCCATATTATCATTATAATTACCTTGTTGTTTTACATAGTTCATAAAGTAAATGAGTGTATTTTTCACTAATCCATGGCTCAAATTAATTCATTTGTTGCATATATTATGTTGAGTATAATAGGAGATGGTCCCATTAATGGCCGTATTTAATGTACAGTACCGCTTTAATAAAATGATTAAATGACAAACATTGGAAACGATCAAATCATTGACATATATTCTGAATTAAATGGTATTTAGACAAAATATTTGAACTTACTACTCTATTAGCGATGTTTGTTGACAAATCACTAACAGTTTTATGTACATAACAATTGTTTCAACACGTGAAAATCAAAGAGGAGGCAGAACATTGCTTCTGGAGGGGTCAGGGGTCAGGTTACTACGAGGGGTCAGGTTACTACGTTTTAAACTTTTTGCAGCTGTCGACCAGGAACCAGTCTATTCATATTCAACAAGAAACATTGAGTGCGCGCAAATCAGAGTCGCAGAAATAATGACAGCTAGATATCAATTTTCATTCATTAAGCGATTGTATCAACTTTTGAGATGAAATTCTGCTATTAACCCTTTCATGGCTGGAGCTTCCTGAAATTTTGCGAAAAACCCTGTGCCAATGCATTCTCTTATATATGTGAGTCTCTAATAGGGTGCCTCACATATATAAGAGAATATATTGGCCTAACCTTGACCTTGTAAGCCAGTGCATTCTCTTATACAGGGACCAGCCTAGACCTGATTTTCAGGGCGAAGTGACTTCTCCCTGTCACAAAAATAAGGCGAAGTGGGCATTCGTTAGGGCGAAGTCGGCTTTACAAAATTGAAATCGACCAGTGCAGTAGTCGTCTATATAACGAAAATAGGAGATATGTAATATCTCAATTAAAATGATGAAACAGTGGTTCAATTATAGAATAATTATGTTCAAATCATCACTCTAATAACAATGAATAATATCCTAATATAATTGTGAGAGAATGGTAGCATTTTATATAATAATTATTTTTGGAAAATGGCATTTTTACAACAGCTTATGAATACAAAAAACAAAATAAACAAAAAAAATGCTTATGAATACGAAAAAAATACTAAACGAAACGAAATGTTAAATATTCTCACTCATTAAAAGTGCCTAAGTTGGGTACACACTTATTAATTAACATGTTACACAAATGAATTTGATTTCAAAGTTGTCTGGCCTTTACAAACTTGAACAAAGGGGGTCATAAACTGACACATGCCAAGGTGTATGAGTTGTAATCTTTAGGTGTGATAATCTCAAAATCACAAGTCACTGTAGACACCTTACGATGTGTTCACGGTAGACCCCGAAGCCACGACAAATAGTTTTCATGGCTGGCTC
Source organism: Siphonodentalium dalli (assembly GCA_032622095.1). Classification (NCBI taxonomy): domain Eukaryota; kingdom Metazoa; phylum Mollusca; class Scaphopoda; order Gadilida; family Siphonodentaliidae; genus Siphonodentalium; species Siphonodentalium dalli. Next base: position 208,258,602 of record CP136067.1, read on the forward strand.
AACCGATTTTCGTGGCTGGTTAGCTAGCTAAGCCGGCTCAGTCACGACGTTCGTGGCTGACGAAATATGGCGGCTGAGCCGGCTGAGATGTTGTCATTCAGTGTATTCTCGTTTCCGAAATATTCATAATCCCCTGTTACCGGTTATAGACGCCGTTTTTTTTAGCGTTTGTGGTGAACCCGTAGAATTCCAGACCACACGTAATCTTTTGATGTTGGGCTTTTCCATTATGGCGAAAATTCACGAAGGACTGGTATGGATATACTATGTAGTTTCCCATCTAATCGGTATAAGTAGTTACATTTGGGACTTCTGTCGACTTCAGACTGCTACCATCACTGCCATCTTGCGATAGATGCATGCATCATTGAATGATGAACCCGATAGTAATGATATATAATATTTCAAACTATTTTCTATTCGTATGTGTAATATATGTTGACAAATGCCAGCGATGTCCGAGACTGGGTGTTGTCGATATAAACAATTTATATTTTAACCCTTTCAATACCGAATGGATGCGCCCATTCAGTTATATGAAAGCATGCATTGGGGTAGTCTATTCCACACTAAGGGGCCCGGTGTTCTGATAATATAACAACCATGCCGTGTGCATGCGAGTATATGCCAATATTAGGAAATGCGGTTTAGTTCTTTGCGATTCACAGTACAGTTGTGCTTGACATATAAGCCCAGGCACATGGCTCAGCCATTTTACAATTCTGGTGGCGGAGATTTTTAAATGTGGCTGGCGTTAGAGATAATATGGCTGGCGACGGCTTGTGGCCAATATGGCTGGCGGCGGCGGCGTGCGATGGCGGCTTCGGGCTCTAGTTCACGGCTGTCTGCAATCAATTCTCAGGTGTGAATATGTTCCCAAATCGGATTAATACAGATGTTAATAAGAATTATGGTGTGTTATAAGACACTGTCTAACTTGCAATGGATAACTGGGTTCAATCAATGTTGGCACTAAATTAGGATGAGTATTTTGTCGATTTTCGTCGGTCAACTTCGGAAATTTCAGGGCGACTTAAACTTCGCCTGGCTGCAAAATTAGGGCGAAGTGAGCAAGAATAGGGAGACTTCTTCGCCCACGTCGCCCTCTCGGCTGGTCCCTGCTCTTATATATGTGAGGCTCCCTATGGGAGACTCGCATATATATATATATATATATATATATATTATATAAGAGAATTCACTGGCACAAGATATTTAATGCCGCACCAGCGCAGCTCCTGTCATGAAGAGGTTAATATGTACTTTTGCTTCCATGAAGTTGAAGTAGAAACTTAGACAATTGTGACCTTTCTGCAACACTATTAGCCACATATCTTTTAACATTGTGACCTTTCTGCATCACTATTAGCCACATATCTTTAACAACACTATTAGCAGCTATTAGCCACATATCTTGAACTTAATTTCATTGTACTTACAGTTAATCTTCCCTATCGTCATTGGATTTTAGTCATTGCATGATAAAATCCTTCGGCATGCCCTACATGCCACATCCATTATTTGATTGACACCAACCTTTATATGGACCTTTTGGGTGACCTCTAGATGGGAGCCATAAATTTTTTTCAATTTTCATTAGAAATCATGGCCTCTAATCTTGGATTTCATAAATCCATACATAAATCCATCGGCACATCATGTAGCCCACATAAATCCATCGGCACATCGTGTAGCCCACATAAATCCATTGGCACATCATGTAGCCCACATAAATCCATCGGCACATCATGTAGCCCACATAAATCCATCGGCACATCATGTAGCCCACATAAATCCATTGGCACATCATTTAGCCCACATAAATCCATCGGCACATCATGTAGCCCACATAAATCCATCGGCACATCATGTAGCCCACATTTAGTGGAGAAATGTTTTGATAATTATAGGCGTGTTTTGGATCACTTCTAGATGGGAGCTATCGATTTTGAATGAATGCTGGCAGCCATCTTGAATTTTACTATTAGCATGACTAAATACTTCTGTATAAGTTTTTTTTATAATAATAATGACAGTTTTATATAGCGATTAACCAAATGCTTGCTCTAACATGCTTTTTTTAAAACATTACAATATTATCCAAATCATTTGCACAAGCCAACCAATGAACTGGCTGCAGGCGTTGCTCTAGTTTGTTCAGAACATGCTCTGATACTCAACAGTATCACAAGCTGACTGGTACTCATTTAACGCATGAGTGCTATGAAGCCAACACAGTACGAGCGACCTTGCTCAAGGATCACAACTTGGCACGGGAACAATCCGACAATTGCACGTTGCTCAAAGCGACCTAGCCACTGCTGTCTGAAGACTCACAATAGACCAGTGACGTGCCGAAAACTCATATTGCTGTGTTTACAGTCAATACAAGTCCGACACGCTAACCACTGGACCATGTAGCTCCGTGTATGCCCTACAGCAAACATTTTTCATCGAATTAATCAAAACACTTCATATGGTTCAGTGGTAGTAATTCAAATGAAAACATTCCGCATTCCTTATTGCTCTGTTGACTTAGTGTATGCATGATCCCATCTCCAAGATGAGCTGCAGTGTCATTGACACTTTCATTGTATTTTCAGGTCACCTGCCACATCGAGTGACGTTCCCCACACCCCAGACAACATGAGTGATGAGGAGTATCTCCAGATGGAAGGGGAACTGCCGAGCATGCGCGACATCCTATCAGCACATGACCTTGACCCCGACACATGCCTACAGGGAATTCTGAGTGAGAATAACAGTATCAACTCAGCTGGAGACAGCTCTCCGAAAGTCGGGAACGAAAGTAAGGAGACGAGCGATTTAGATGAGTCATCACAAGAAGGTCTGCAGAATGATAAGGATGCACCAAATGGTGAAGATTAATTTCATTGGCTGAATTTATCACAATCAAATATATTAAATGGATCTAAGGAACTCACAGTCGGTAAAGGTGAAAAAAATTAAAGTTTGTACGGTAATTGCCCTAAATAATCGACTCCTTGAATTGATCAGAATCAGTTATATTAAATGGATCTAAGGAACTCAGTCGGTAAAGGTGAAAAAAATTAAAGTTTATACGGTAATTGCCCTAAATAATCGACTCCTTAACCACAGCAGAATTATGGGTAACTTTTCAGGATTTAGTTAGATAATATGGCTTGTAGCCATTCATCGGAAAGCTCTCATCAGAAAGCTTTTTCAGTCAAAATATAAATAAAAATATCCCCACTCCCAGAAGACCAAAGGTGCTGTCCTTCTATCAAGATGTTATCCTACTCTCAGCACTGTGTCATGACATCAATTTTTGCGTCATTCAGTATCCTTGGTGCATTATTTTAACATGCATGGCTGATGATATTGTAGCTTTAAGAACATATTAGGTATAACCATGGTAACCATGTGTTTCATTGTGGTCTGGGTCTTAACATATTAGGTATAACCATAGTAACCATGTGTTTCATTGTGGTCTGGGTCTTAACATATTAGGTATAACCATAGTAACCGTGTGTTTCATTGTGGTCTGGGTCTTAACATATTAGGTATAACCATAGTAACCGTGTGTTTCATTGTGGTCTGGGATTTAACATATTAGGTATAACCATGGTAACCATGTGTTACATTGTGGTCTGGGTCTCAACATATTAGGTCTAACCATAGTAACCGTGTGTTACATTGTGGTCTGGGTCTTAACATATTAGGTATAACCATGGTAACCGTGTGTTACATTGTGGTCTGGGTCTATTAGGTTTGACATTATACATGTAGTAGAATTAATTCATAACAAATAGTTTGATGTACGGTAATATTGCATATATTCCAATCTCGAATTTGTTAGCTGCAAAATATTAGGTATAACCGTGTGTTTCATTGTGGTCTGGGTCTCAAAATATTAGGTATAACCATGTGTTTCATTGTGGTCTGGGTCTTAACATATTAGGTATAACCATGGTAACCATGTGTTACATTGTGGTCTGGGTCTTAACATATTAGGTATAACCATAGTAACTGTGTGTTTCATTGTGGTCTGGGTCTTAACATATTAGGTATAACCATAGTAACCGTGTGTTTCATTGTAGTCTGGGTCTTAACATATTAGGTATAACCATGGTAACCATGTGTTTCATTGTGGTCTGGGTCTTAACATATTAGGTATAACCATAGTAACCGTGTGTTACATTGTGGTCTGGGTCTCAAAATATTAGGTATAACCGTGTGTTTCATTGTGGTCTGGGTCTCAAAATATTAGGTATAACCATGTGTTTCATTGTGGTCTGGGTCTTAACATATTAGGTATAACCATGTGTTTCATTGTGGTCTGGGTCTTAACATATTAGGTATAACCATGTGTTTCATTGTGGTCTGGGTCTTAACATATTAGGTATAACCATGTGTTTCATTGTGGTCTGGGTCTTAACATATTAGGTATAACCATGTGTTTCATTGTGGTCTGGGTCTTAACAAACTAGGAAATATAATAAACACAACAGTCAACTGTTCTGAGTAGCGTACAGGTTTTCTTCTTGTACGATGCACCTCGTAAAAATATTCCTCCGCATCTCACTCGAGGAGAAAAACTGTACGCTACTCAGAACAGTTAAGTATTGTTTATTTATCTTTTTCTCCATATTCTTTTTAGTCTGTGGTGATTTTTTGACAGACTTATATTTTTTTCCACATTTACCAACTGCGAGTGCCGTGGGTCCATATAAGGGTGGTGAATGTATGTTTATAGCATCCCTACAATACAGGTATAGATTTTACAAATTCTATGCTTGTTGTAATATGAAGATTACAGCATTTTAGGAAAACTGGTTCCTGCTAGAAAGCGCTATACAAAAGCATACATTCTTGATATATACTCATCAGAATCGCGCATTCTCCTTTAAGAAATATGTCCCCGTTCTACCTCTTAATCTCTCCATTTATTGTAATTATAGTTTGAGCTGAGTGGAGATGGGACAACTCTGGATGTGATGTGTCTGACATTTGCAGAATGAGTGTCCCCAGAGGGAAATTAGTGACTATCCCACACGGCTGGCAAGCGTCACTAATTTCACCCTCTGGGAACCTTATTCTGCTTAGGCCTCAACTACTTTATGGAGCCATTACCCTGCAGGGAGCCCCACACATATATAGAAGCATATAGAAGAGTGTCGTCTGCGCATGTTTGTCTGGGGCTCTGTATGGGTGAAATTATAAAATTGTTAAAGAATACAAGAACAAATTATTAAAATTGTAAGGCCAATGCATTCTCTTATATATGCGAGGCGACCTATGGTCGACTCGCATATATAAGAGAATGCATTGGCACAGGGTAAAAAAAATCCCGACTTACGACTGGATTTGATATGGCAGGTCACATATGCCTTAAAGAACAATGCATTGATTTATTTCGTCTGCTTGGGTCCATGTGGGGCTCCATACAGGAGTATTATATCCTTTTCATGACTGGAGCTGCTCTGGTGCAGCATTGAAGATCCTGTGCCATTGCATTCTCTTATACATGTATATGCGAGTCTCCCATAGGGAGCCTCACATATATAAGAGAATGCACTGGATGGAAGAGTTAAATGTGAATAAGATACCTGTTGTTACTGCATGTTTTTAAAACTCCTTATTTTCAATGACCAAGCCTTGAAATAGTGTGCCTGTCATTTGCAGAATGAGGTCCCCAGCGGGTGAATTTAGTGATGCTACCCCGCATAGCAGACTAGCATCACCAAATTTACCCTCTGGGGACCTCATTCTGCTTACACTTCAGCAGAATGAGGTTCCCAGAGGGTGAATTTGGTGATGCTAGCCCACTATGCGGGGTAGCATCACTAAATTAACCCTCTGGGAACCTCATTCTGCAAATGACAGACACCCTATTTCAAGGCTTGTCAATGACTTGATAACACGTAGCACCATATTTGCTTATGCGTGTCGCTTATGTATCCAAAAATGAAAAGAAATAACATTGCATGCTTTCTTCATGAGATCAATGATATGCTCAATTCTGCCTGAGTTTAGTGCATCTGTGATTTGCAGAATGAGGTCCCCACAGGGTGAATTTAGTGACCCTATCCCGCATAGCGGGCTAGCATCCCAAAATTCACCCTCTTAGGACGTCATTCTGCTTTTTAGCCTCATCTTCTTTTCAAAGATGTTTCAAATTGTGATGAATTATAGTATTTTAATCATATTTTATGGCATAGATTGTTATTAAAACCCTATATCAAGTCACTATAAAAACAATAATCGGTGACTCGAAAATTAAGTGGGCCTTTAATGTCTCTCTTGCATGCCGCATTCAATATACCTTAACCCTTCCATGACTGGAACTTTCTGAAATTTTGCGAAAAACCCTGTGCCAATGAATTCTCTTATATATACATGTCTCACATATATAAGAGAATACATTGGCCTAACAAAATTGACCTTTACAGCCAGTGCATTCTCTTATATATGTGATGCTGCCTATGGGGGACTCGCATATATAAAAGAATGCACTGTCACAGGATCTTTAATGCTTCATCAGCGTAACTCCCGTCATGAAAGGGTTAAAGGGACCCAAGGTATTCAGAGTTGACCAATTACATACTTGACGGTAAACATTGGAAAAAAGCATGGAAAACTATTCTGAAAGTCAATTTAATTTAGACTAAAATATTCGAACTTAGTGCGATTTTGATCTGCATTATTGTAGTCTTAACACATGCCCAAAGAATCTGAGAGGACACTTTTCATTGGCTGTAACCACAATAATTCCGTAATTTCTTGTTCTGTAAACCAATCAAAATTCTTGTTCTTCCGCTATTCCGAGGGTCGATGTCTTGATGACCTTTGAAGTTTAAAATCAATATGATGTCAGAACTATCAGACCATGATAGAATTACACAAGTTCTCAGCCAGTCGCAGGCAACACAGGGTAGGAACTGCTCCACGAGGCTGATACCTCTTCCGATCTTCGGTCCAGTTCTAATCCAATCTGGTCAAGGTCACTGGGTATTTTCCCCATGGTAAATAACGCAAGTTTTACGCAGCATAGATAAATATGCAGTTCATTTGTTGTATATACCTTGCCAGCTACCTCCACTATCAAGACATACTAGTTGGAAATTGTTAAGTAAATGTGGAATAGTAGAATTTATCCATTTTAAGAAATGTTCCAGTTCACTAGTGATGGGTCCCAGTTCACCATTGATAAGATCCGTTCACTACCGGAACATCTATGCAACAGATTTTTGGTAAAATAAGTGTGCACATATGTTTGAACTAAAACTTCACACTAGACTCACTTTTGTTTGAATTTAATCGCTAATGGTTATTGCAATACGGTGTACAGCACGTTTGTTTTTGACCAAGTACAAAAAACTCGCAACTGAACTGGACACGGATCAATAGTGAACTGGACCGAAAATCACAAGAGGATCTTTTCTCATGGAGCAGATCCTACCCTGTGGGCAAGGTAACTCCAAAAATTGCCTTTTTGAATTTAAATCACCTGTATGGAAACACTTCGGTTTAAATCACCTGTATGGAAACACTTCGATTTAAATCACCTGTATGGAAACACTTTGGTTTAAATCACCTGCATGGAAACACTTCGGTTTAAATCACCTGTATGGAAACACTTCGGTTTAAATCACCTGTATGGAAACACTTCGGTTTAAATCACCTGTATGGAAACACTTCGGTTTAAATCACCTGTATGGAAACACTTTGATTTAAATCACCTGTATGGAAACACTTCGGTTTAAATCACCTGTATGGAAACACTTCGATTTAAATCACCTGTATGGAACCACTTCGGTTTAAATCACCTGTATGGAAACACTTCGGTTTAAATCACCTGTATGGAAACACTTCGGTTTAAATCACCTGTATGGAAACACTTCGGTTTAAATCACCTGCATGGAAACACTTCGGTTTAAATCACCTGTATGGAAACACTTCGGTTTAAATCACCTGTATGGAAACACTTCGGTTTAAATCACCTGTATGGAAACACTTCGGTTTAAATCACCTGTATGGAAACACTTCGGTTTCAATCACCTGTATGGAAACACTTCGGTTTAAATCACCTGCATGGAAACACTTCGGTTTAAATCACCTGCATGGAAACACTTCGGTTTAAATCACCTGCATGGAAACACTTCGGTTTAAATCACCTGTATGGAAACACTTTGGTTTAAATCACCTGTATGGAAACACTTCGGTTTAAATCACCTGTATGGAAACACTTCGGTTTAAATCACATGTATGGAAACACTTCGGTTTAAATCACCTGTATGGAAACACTTCGATTTAAATCACCTGTATGGAACCACTTCGGTTTAAATCACCTGTATGGAAACACTTCGGTTTAAATCACCTGTATGGAAACACTTCGGTTTAAATCACCTGTATGGAAACACTTCGGTTTCTGTGCCTTTGGGAAAGACAGTGTGTGGAAAATCAATATGAAAAATTTCAAAGTAGACAAAAAAATCCTATTTTTTGCATGTCTGAAATTCAACCCAGTTTTATCCAGTCTCTTTTTACAATGTGAATTTGAAGCTTTTAATTTTAACTTTTATATAAACAACTAACATGTATATGTTAAGAAACTTGTGATGTTTTTTCATGTATTGATATGATATTTTATAAATGGCCATATTTGACTTCGTTATTTAGAATATATTCTAAACGGTAATTTTATGATATTTTATAAATGGCTGTATTTGACTTCGTTATTTAGAATATATTCGAACAGTAATGTTTTAATTCATTGTTTATACCCATTTCATCACTTACATATATTTTGTCTCATTTTATGAGATTTTTAAGAACTAATATTATAATCCTGTTATTATTGTTACCCTTGAAGAGCCCCACACAGACCCATGCAGACGACACTCATCATGTGTCTAACATTTACAGAATGAGGTCCCCAGAGGGTGAATTTAGTGACTATCCCACACTTCTGGCTAGCATCACCAAATTAATCCTCTGGGAACCTCATTCTGCTCAGGCCCTCAACTGTTATGGGAGACCTAGGATCAGATTGAAAATTTAAATTGGTGATGTTTACCCATTAGTCACCTCAATTTTATAATTTATCTTCTGAAAATTAGGGGATATGGAAACTGAATAGAAGGGAAAACATAACTGAAAACAATGTTAATTTGAGACTATAGATACTTCCCAGAAGATGAGACCTAAGCAGAATGAGGTTCCAAAAAGGTGAATTTTGTTTAGTTTAGACATTATTTTTCAATGTTGAGTAGTGATGCTTTTTGGGATAAAATATGATAATGACCTCATTTGAAATGTGCTGTACAATATGTATAGATACCCATATAGAGCCTCATACAGATAGTATGATGTACTGATGAGCGTCGTCTGCATGGGTCTGTGTGGGGCTCTTTAAGGGGTAACAATATGTAAGGAGTTAGTCCAAGTTTCCTTCGACATAAATCAGCAAATGAAATCTGTTGGGATAATACTGTTGTACCTCAACCTCATGTGTACATATCTTTCTATATCACGGTTAGCGTTTTTTACCCATCAGCTAAAATCCCCAAATAACTAATAAAATGTCACAATTGTGACAGCAAACCGGTTTATTGCATAGAAAATATGATATATCTTCTGCTGATGTTGTTGTAATTGAGATAAACCATTTTAATTGCTTATTATGCTATTCAATTAGTTTTCAGTATTAGAATTATAGAATATATTTTTTAAATCATACACAAGAACTATGCATGTCGCTATTCATGATAGCTATTCATGGTCGCTATGCAAAGTCGATATTCATGGTTGCTATGCATGCTTGCTATTCATGGTCGCTATTCATGGTTGCTATGCATGATTGCTATTCATGGTTGCTATGAATAGTCAATAATCATGGTCGCTATGCTTTCTCGCTATTCATGGTTGCTATGCATGATTGCTATTCATGGTCACTATGCATGGTTACTAAGCATGTCACTCTTCTATTATGAGAAATTGGCTGTACCCTTTGTAGTCCAAGTTTTCTTTGAAGTAAATGAGCTTGTGAAATCGGTAACGATAATACTGGTTTACTCGGGTGCGAGGAGTGAATTGGTGACAATATTACTGGTTTACGTCAAAAGTATTGTTGCCTTACTCTGGTGCATGCAGTGAAATCGGTAATGATAATACTGGTTTACTCGGGTGCGAGGAGTGAAATTGGTGACAATATTACTGGTTTACCTCAAAAGTATTGTTGCCTTACTCTGGTGCATGCAGTGAAATCGGTAATGATAATACTGCTTTACGGCGAACTATGGTTACTTTACTCTGGTGCGGGCAATGAAATCGGTTATTCTACTGCAAGACATACTAAGCTGAGTACGTCGTTTGTGATAGTGACCCCTTCATTCAACCGTACTCGGTGCGAGCAGTGCTATATAAAAGACGCCATTTTGTTTTATATTGAGAATGTTCTGTTCATTTATTTCATATCATTTTAGTAAACCAAAAATTATCTTGTTAATATTTCTATAACATGATGGTATTTTCAGATATGAAAAATTAAAGAGGTACTTTACGCCATTTTCAATAAATTCCCGGTAATAACAATGATCTAATATCAATAATATATAGAACGATAAGTAAATTGAGTTGAAGATGTATTCTGTAAATGTTCAGGTTAATATGTTACCGTAAAATCAAAGTTAATAATTTGATATAAATTTAATTTATGGCTGGAGCCATAATTTAAATTACGAATTTCCGTGTACAAGACGTAATCAAATTAATTGATGGATAGTGGATTGGATAACGCGTGGCATACACGATCGTGTAAAAAATTAAGTTGATACGGGGTGTAAACTTAAGCCACTCACTGACAGTGACTATACAATAACTTAACCATTTACCCAACAAAATGGACAAAAACGCCCAACAGCTTCAACAGCCTAAAATATCTTCGGTCTGTCTCAATAACACCAATGTGACCATACAAATATGGATATCATTGGAACCGGTTCATTGGCCACATTGTGATGGTTACAGTTATGCCATGTGCCAATGCATTCTCTTATATATGCGAGTCGCCCATAGGTCGCCTCGCATATATAAGAGAATGCATTGGCCTAAAATAATTCTTTTTTTAACACTTTTTACCATTTTTTCTACATTCTTTAACAATTTTATAATTTTTTCTTACATTTTTTAACAATTTTTATAATATTTTTCTACATTCTTTGACAATTTTATCATTTTTAATATGTGTTAAGCCAATGCATTCTCTTATATATGCGAGGCGACCTATGGTCGACTCGCATATATAAGAGAATGCATTGGCACAGGGCCGTTCTGTTGGGTAAAGGGTTAAATGAGTATATGCAACTAGTGACTGTACAATAACTTAAATGAGTATATGCGACTAGTATGCATATAACATTTATTTGATACATTTGTTTGAAAACTGTACAAAAATTACTCAGCCATGACAATTTGTATTTTAGCTTTCTGGCTAATCTGCCATTACTTCATCATACTTAACAGATTTTCAAATAATGGAAATCTGGTTACCTTATTTTGACTCAGAGACTATAAAATCCAACAACAACATTTGAGTACAGTATCGCTTTAAGGAAATCCCGCCACTGAGTCTCACCATATATACTGCTGTAGGAGAGTAACGGAACAAATATTAAATCCCGCCACAGAGTCTCGCCATATATACTGCTGTAGGAGAGTAACGGAACGGACATTTGACGTAAACCGGCATTTACTACAATCAAGCCTGAAAATAGTTTGTCTGACATTTGCAGAATGAGGTCCCCTGAGGGTGAATTTAGTGACGCTATCCCACATGGCAGGCTAGCATCACCAAATTCACCCTCCAGAAACCTCATTCTGTTCAGGCCTCAACTGCTATGGGAGACATATAGGATCAGATTAAAGTTCCCCAGTTGAAGTGATGTTCACCCATTAATCACCTCGCTTATGCATTTTATCTTCTGAAAATTAGGGGATATAGAAACTGAACAGAAGGGAAAAAGTAACTAAAAACAATGTTAATTTGAGACTAGATACTTCTCAGAAGATGAGGCCTAAGCAGAATGAGATCCCTTGAGGGTGAATTTGGTGATGCTAGCCCAGTGTGCGGGATAGTATCACTAAAATCACCCTCTGGGGACCTCATTCTGCATATGTCAGACACACCGCATCCATACATAAACTGATATCACAAGCTGGTTTAATTCAAACAAACTTCAAACAATGGACTACAACATTCTGCAACATGGTAGAGTACCCTAGTACTGTTCCATGGTACTACCATGGTGCTTTTTAGCTCAACTTTACTTTGTAAAGTTTGAGCTATTGCCATGGCTTGGTATCCGTCGTCTGTGTGTGACTGTGAGGGTGTGTGTGCGTGTGTGATTCGTCAACAATTTCCTTTGGCATGTGCTACAGGTCGTACCTTTGGTCGGATCATTATGAAATTTGTCATAGCTGTTGACATTGACATGTAGATTGGAACGAGTCATTTTGGGGTCATTTGGAAAGATAACATGGCTGCCAGTGGCCATCTTGGATTTTCAATATTCAATCCATTAGCACTGGCTACAGGTCGTACTGTTCGTCTGATCATCATGAAATTTGTCATGGATGTTAATATTGACATGTAGATGGGAACGAGTAATTTTGGGTCGTTCGGCCAAAAAACATGGCCGCCGGCAGCCATCTTTGATTTTACTCTTTGCATGACTAAATCCTTTGGTGCGGGCTACATGCAGGTCATACCTTTGATCGGATCTTTATGAAATTTGTCATGGCTGTTGATATTGACATGTAGATGGGAACGAGTCATTGTGGGGTCATTCGGCAAAAAAAACATGGCTGCCAGTGGCCATCTGGATTTCATAATTCAATCCATTTAAGCACAGACTACAGGCTGGAGTGTTCGCCTGATCATCATGAAATTTGTAGTAGAAGTTAATATTGACATGTAGATGGGAATGAGTCATTTTGGGGTCATTACATGTAAATGGGAACGAGCCATTTTGGGGTCATTCATAAAAGAAAACATGGCTGCCAGCGGCCTTCTTGGATTTTACTCTTTGCATAACTAGACCTTTCAACTTTCCACATTCCTAATCACTCCATTGACTGTAACACATGAAAGTATTCCCTTTCCAAGTTGAGCTACAGTGTCATTGACACTTTCATTTATATGGGTAATGAAGTGTGTGATATATAAATCTTGGTGAATTCAGTATAGTTACCTGTCGAACTACAGTAATGCCCTAAATGATCGACTCCTTAACCACAGCACAATTATGGGTAACTTTTCAGGATTTAGTCGGAAATATGGCTTGTTGCCATTCATCGGAAAGCTCTCACTGTGAGCTTTCCAATGAATGTCAACAAGCCATATTTCCGACTAAATCCTGAAAAGTTACCCATAATTATGCTGTGGTTAAGGGGTCGATTATATAGGGCATTAATGTATATATATTTTCTTGTTGATGCCAGTAAGTGTTCATACCTGTCGAGTTATATATATTTTTGTAAACCGAGACAACGAGAATACACAGTAGTACTTGTAGTGATATATATTCATCAATAAATCGATGAATTATAATGCCTTGATATTGTTATTACCCATAGTACAGTACATAAACTGTGTGTGATAAGCAAAACATTCAACACCGGGTGGGGGGAGGGCATCACTAAAGTCACCCTCTGGGGACCTCATGAATTATAATGCCTTGATATTGTTATTACCCATAGTACAGTACATAAACTGTGTGTGATAAGCAAAACATTCAACACCGGGTGGGGGGAGGGCATCACTAAAGTCACCCTCTGGGGACCTCATGAATTATAATGCCTTGATATTGTTATTACCCATAGTACAGTACATAAATTGTGTGCGATAAGCAAAACATTCAACACCGGGTGGGGGAGGGCATCACTAAATTCACCCTCTGGGGACCTCATGAATTATAATGCCTTGATATTGTTATTACTGATAGTACAGTACATAAATTGTTTGCGATAAGCAAAACATTCAACACCGGGTGGGGGAGGGCATCACTAAATTCACCCTCTGGGGACCTCATGAATTATAATGCCTTGATATTGTTATTACCCATAGTACAGTACATAAATTGTGTGCGATAAGCAAAACATTCAACACCGGGTGGGGGAGGGCATCACTAAATTCACCCTCTGGGGACCTCATGAATTATAATGCCTTTATATTGTTATTACCCATAGTACAGTACATAAATTGTGTGCGATAAGCAAAACATTCAACACCGGGGTGGGGGAGGGCATCACTAAATTCACCCTCTGGGGACCTCATGAATTATAATGCCTTGATATTGTTATTACCCATAGTACAGTACATAAATTGTGTGTGATAAGCAAAACATTCAACACCAGGGTGGGGGAGGGCATCACTAAATTCACCCTCTGGGGACCTCATGAATTATAATGCCTTGATATTGTTATTACCCATAGTACAGTACACAAACTGTGTGTGATAAGCAAAACATTCAACACCGGGTGGGGGAGGGCATCACTAAATTCACCCTCTGGGGACCTCATGAATTATAATGCCTTGATATTGTTATTACCCATAGTACAGTACACAAACTGTGTGTGATAAGCAAAACATTCAACACCGGGTGGGGGAGGGCATCACTAAATTCACCCTCTGGGGACCTCCTGAATTATAATGCCTTGATATTGTTATTACCCATAGTACAGTACATAAATTGTGTATGATAAGCAAAACACTCAACACTGGGGTGGGGAGGGCATCACTAAATTCACCCTCTGGGGACCTCATGAATTATAATGTACAGTACATAAATTGTGTATGATAAGCAAAACACTCAACACCGGGGTGGGGGAGGGCATCACTAAATTCACCCTCTGGGGACCTCATGAATTATAATGCCTTGATATTGTTATTACCCATAGTACAGTACACAAACTGTGTGTGATAAGCAAAACATTCAACACCGGGTGGGGGAGGGCATCACTAAATTCACCCTCTGGGGACCTCATGAATTATAATGTACAGTACATAAATTGTGTATGATAAGCAAAACACTCAACACTGGGGTGGGGAGGGCATCACTAAATTCACCCTCTGGGGACCTCCTGAATTATAATGCCTTGATATTTTTATTACCCATAGTACAGTTCATAAATTGTGTGCGATAAGCAAAACATTCAACACCGGGGTGGGGAGGGCATCACTAAATTCACCCTCTGGGGACCTCATGAATTATAATGTACAGTACATAAATTGTGTGTGATAAGCAAAACACTCAACACTGGGGTGGGGGAGGGCATCACTAAATTCACCCTCTGGGGACCTCATGAATTATAATGCCTTGATATTGTTATTACCCATAGTACAGTACATAAATTGTGTGCGATAAGCAAAACACTCAACACTGGGGTGGGGGAGGGCATCACTAAATTCACCCTCTGGGGACCTCATGAATTATTATGCCTTGATATATTTATTACCCATAGTACAGTACATAAATTGTATGCGATAAGCAAAACACTCAACACTGGGGTGGGGGAGGGCATCACCAAATTCACCCTCTGGGGACCTCATGAATTATAATGTACAGTACATAAATTGTGTGTGATAAGCAAAACACTCAACACTGGGGTAGGAGAGGGCATCACTAAATTCACCCTCTGGGGACCTCATGAATTATAATGCCTTGATATTGTTATTACCCATAGTACAGTACACAAACTGTGTGTGATAAGCAAAACATTCAACACCGGGTGGGGGAGGGCATCACTAAATTCACCCTCTGGGGACCTCATGAATTATAATGTACAGTACATAAATTGTGTATGATAAGCAAAACACTCAACACCGGGGTGGGGGAGGGCATCACTAAATTCACCCTCTGGGGACCTCATGAATTATAATGCCTTGATATTGTTATTACCCATAGTACAGTACACAAACTGTGTGTGATAAGCAAAACATTCAACACCGGGTGGGGGAGGGCATCACTAAATTCACCCTCTGGGGACCTCATGAATTATAATGTACAGTACATAAATTGTGTATGATAAGCAAAACACTCAACACTGGGGTGGGGAGGGCATCACTAAATTCACCCTCTGGGGACCTCCTGAATTATAATGTACAGTACATAAATTGTGTGTGATAAGCAAAACACTCAACACCGGGTGGGGGAGGGCATCACTAAATTCACCCTCTGGGGACATCATGCATTATAATGCCTTGATATTGTTATTACCCATAGTACAGTACATAAACTGTGTGTGATAAGCAAAACATTCAACACCAGGTTGGGGGAGGGCATCACTAAATTCACCCTCTGGGGACCTCATGAATTATAATGTACAGTACATAAATTGTGTGCGATAAGCAAAACACTCAACACTGGGGTGGGGGAGGGCATCACTAAATTCACCCTCTGGGGACATCATGCATTATAATGCCTTGATATTGTTATTACCCATAGTACAGTACATAAATTGTGGGCGATAAGCAAAACATTCAACACCGGGTGGGGGAGGGCATCACTAAATTCACCCTCTGGGGACCTCATGAATTATAATGCCTTGATATTGTTATTACACCGCGGTGGGGGAGGGCATCACTAAATTCACCCTCTGAGGACATCAAGCATTATAATGCCTTGATATTGTTATTACCCATAGTACAGTACATAAATTGTGAGTGATAAGCAAAACATTCAACACCGGGTGGGGGAGGGGCATTGTAGGCGTTGAGTTGATGAGTACCACACCCTTTCTATACTAAACCATCATCGATGAGTAGTTATCCCATACGAAATGTTCAGATAATAAATTAACCCTTTCTATACTAAACCATCATTGATGAGTAGTTATCCCATAGGAAATGTTCAATAATAAGTTCAACCCTTTCTATACTAAAGCATCATTGATGAGTAGTTATCCCATAGGAAATGTTCAGATAATAAATTAACCCTTTCTATACTAAAGCATCATTGACGAGTAGTTATCTCACAGGAAATGTTCAGATAATAAGTTTAACCCTTTCTATACTAAAGCATCATTGATGAGTAGTTATCCCATAGGAAATGTTCATATACTAAGTTTAACCCTCTCTATACTAAAGCATCATTGATGAGTAGTTATCCCATAGGAAATGTTAAGATAATAAATTAACCCTTTCTATACTAAAGCCTCACCGATGAGTAGTTATCCCATAGGAAATGTTCATATACTAAGTTTAACCCTCTCTATACTAAAGCATCATTGATGAGTTGTTCTCCCATAGGAAATGTTCAGATAATAAATTAACCCTTTCTATTCTAAACCACCATTGATGAGTAGTTATCCCATAGGAAATGTTCAGATAATAAATTAACCCTTTCTATACTAAAGCATCATTGACGAGTAGTTATCTCACAGGAAATGTTCAGATAATAAGTTTAACCCTTTCTATACTAAAGCATCATTGATGAGTAGTTATCCCATAGGGCATGTTCAATAATAAGTGTAACCCTCTCTATACTAAAGCATCATTGATGAGTAGTTATCCCATAAGAAATGTTCAATAATAAGTGTAACCCTTTCTATACTAAAGCATCATTGATGAGTAGTTATCCCATAGGAAATGTTCAATAATAAGTGTAACCCTTTCTATACTAAAGCATCATTGATGAGTAGTTATCCCATAGGGCATGTTCAATAATAAGTGTAACCCTCTCTATACTAAAGCATCATTGATGAGTAGTTATCCCATAAGAAATTTACAATAATAAGTGTAACCCTTTCTATACTAAAGCATCATTGATGAGTAGTTATCCCATAGGAAATGTTCAATAATAAGTGTAACCCTTTCTATACTAAAGCATCATTGATGAGTAGTTATCCCATAGGGCATGTTCATGTAATAAGTTCAACCCTTTCTATACTAAAGCATCATCGATGAGTAGTTATCCCATAAGAAATGTTCAATAATAAGTGTAACCCTTTCTATACTAAAGCATCATTGATGAGTAGTTATCCCATAGGAAATGTTCAATAATAAGTGTAACCCTTTCTATACTAAAGCATCATTGATGAGTAGTTATCCCATAGGGCATGTTCAATAATAAGTGTAACCCTCTCTATACTAAAGCATCATTGATGAGTAGTTATCCCATAATAAATGTTCAATAATAAGTGTAACCCTTTCTATACTAAAGCATCATTGATGAGTAGTTATCCCATAGGAAATGTTAAGATAATAAATTAACCCTTTCTATACTAAAGCATCACCGATGAGTAGTTATCCCATAGGAAATGTTCATATACTAAGTTTAACCCTCTCTATACTAAAGCATCATTGATGAGTTGTTCTCCCATAGGAAATGTTCAGATAATAAATTAACCCTTTCTATTCTAAACCACCATTGATGAGTAGTTACCCCATAGGAAATGTTCATGTAATAAGTTCAACCCTTTCTATACTAAACCATCATCGATGAGTAGTTATCCCATAGGAAATGTTCAGATAATAAATTAACACTTTATATACTAAACCATCATTGATGAGTTGTTATCCCATAAGAAATGTTCAATTATAAGTGTAACCCTTTCTATACTAAAGCATCATTGATGAGTTGGTATGCCATAGGAAATGTTCAATAATAAATTAACCCTTTCTATACTAAAGCACCATCGATGAGTTGTTATCCCATAGGAAATGTTCAGATAATAAATTAACCCTTTCTATATTAAAGCAATAATGATGAGTATTTATCCAATAGGAAATGTTCAGATAATAAGTTAACCCTTTCTACACTAAAGCATCACTGATGAGTAGTTATCCCATAGGAAATGTTCAGATAATAAATTAACCCTTTCTATACTAAAGCATCATTGATGAGTTGTTATCTCATAGGAAATGTTCAGATACTAAATTAAGTAAGTTTAACCCTTTCTATATTAAGTCGCCATTGGTGAGTAGTTATCCCATAGGAAATGTTCAGATAATAAATTAACCATTTCTATACTAAATCATCATTGATGAGTAGTTATCTCATAGGAAATGTTAAGATAATATGATTAACCCTTTCTATACTAAAGCATCACCGATGAGTAGTTATCCCATAGGAAATGTTCAGATACTAAGTTTAACCCTTTCTGTATTAAAGCACCATTGATGAATAGTTATCCGTAGGAAATGTTAAAATACTAAGTTTAACCCATTCTATATTAAAGCATCATTGATGAGTAGTTATCCCATAGGAAATGTTCAGATAATAAATTAACCCTTTCTATACTAATGCATAATTGATGAGTAGTCATCCCATATGAAATATTCAGATGATACATGTATCCCTTTCTATACTAAAGCATTATCGATGAGTAGTTATCCCATAGGAAATGTTCAGATAATAAGTTGAACCCTTTCTATATTAAGCCACCATTGGTGAGTAGTTATCCCATAGGAAATTTCAGAAAATAAATTAACCCTTCCTATACAAAAGCATAATTGACGAGTAGTTATCCCATAGGAAATTTCAGAAAATAAATTAACCCTTCCTATACAAAAGCATCATTTGTGAGTAGTTAACCCATAGGAAATTTCAGAAAATAAATTAACCCTTCCTATACAAAAGCATCATTGGTGAGTAGTTATCCCATAGGAAATGTAGAGATAATAAGATTAACCCTTCATATACAAAAGCATCATGGTGAGTAGTTATCCCATAGGAAATTTCAGAAAATAAATTAACCCTTCCTATACAAAAGCATCATTGGTGAGTAGTTATCCCATAGGAAATGTAGAGATAATAAGATTAACCCTTCATATACAAAAGCATCATTTGTGAGTAGTTAACCCATAGGAAATTTCAGAAAATAAATTAACCCTTCCTATACAAAAGCATCATTGGTGAGTAGTTATCCCATAGGAAATGTAGAGATAATAAGATTAACTCTTTCTATACTAATGCATAATTGACGGGTAGTTATCCCATAGGAAATGTTCAGATAATAAGTTTAACACTTTCTATACTAAAGCATCATTGAAGCGTAGTTATCCCATAGGAAATGTTCACATAATAAGTTTACCCCTTTCTATACTAACGTCATCATTGATGAGTGGATATCCCATAGGAAATGTTCAGATATAAGTTTAACCCTTTCTATGTTAAAGTGTCATTGATGAGTAGTTATCCCATAGGACATGTTCAGATAATAAGTTAACCCTTTCTATACTAAAGCATCATTGACGAGTAGTTACCTTATTAACCCTTACCATACTAAAGCATAATTGATGAGTAGTTATCCCATAGGAAATGTTCAGATAATAAGATTAACCCTTTCTATACTAAAGCATTCATTGATGAGTTGTTCTCCCATGGGAAATGTTCAGAAAATAAGTTTAACCCTCTCTATCCTAAAGCATCACTGCTGAGTAGTTATCTCATAGGAAATGTTCAGATAATACGTTTAATCCTTTCTATCCTAAAGCATCATCGATGAGCTGTTATCCCATAGAAAATGTTCAGATAATAGGATTAATCCTTTCTATCATAAAGCATCATTGAAATGTAGTTATCCCATAGGAAATGTTCAGATAATAGGATTAATCCTTTCTATCATAAAGCATCATTGATGAGTTGTTATCCCATAGGAAATGTTCAGATAATAAATTTAACCCTTTCTATACTAAAGCATCATTGACACGTAGTTATCCCATAGGAAATGTTCAGATAATAAGTTTAACCCTGTCTACACTAAAGCATCATTGATGAGTAGTTATCCCTTGGGAAATGTTCAGATAATAAGTTTAACCCTGTCTATCCTAAAGCATCATAGATGAGTAGTTATCCCTTAGGAAATGTTCAGATAATAAGTTTAACCCTTCTATACTAAAGCATCATTGATGAGTAGTTATCCCATAGGCAATGTTCAGATAATAAGTTTAACCCTGTCTACACTAAAGCATCATAGATGAGTAGTTATCCCATAGGAAATGTTCAGATAATATATTAACCCTTTCTATACTAAGGCATCATTGACGAGTAGTTATCCCATGTGAAATGTTGAGATAATAAGTTTAACCCTTTCTATACTAATGCATAATTGATGAGTAGTTATCCCATAGGAAATATTTCGATAATACGTTGAGTAGTTATCACATAGGAAATGTTCACATAATAAACTTAACATTTTCTATGCTAAAGCATCATTGATGAGTAGTTATCCCATAGGAAATGTTCAGATACTAAGGCTGAAGGGGTCACTCTCACCAAAAAAAGTGCTGAAGGGTACACAGGGATTGAAAATGTGCTGAAGGGTACACAGGATTTGTGATCGGCACGAACACCATTACTTAAATTGTGTTTATGAAAGTCTGGCGCCCATTAGCAGTTTGTTTTCAGTACATTTTAATATTCATTGGAACGTAAACAATTATTCTCTAACAGAAATCATGGCAGATACGAAAACTGAATGCCTTTAGAACGACATTTCAAACCCTGTGTACCCTTCAGCACATTTTGAAAATCCTGTGTACCCTTCAGCACTTTTTTGGTGAGAGTGACCCCTTCAGCGATACTAAGTGTAACCCTTTCTATACTAAAGCATAATTGATGAGTAGTTATCCCATAGGAAATGTTCAGATAATAAGTTTAACACTGTATATACTAAAGCATCATTGATGAATAGTTGTCAATAGGAAATGTTCAGATACTAAGTTTAACTCTTTCTATATTAAAGCACCATTGGGGAGTAGTTATCCCATAGGAAATGTTCAGATAATAAACTTAACAGTTTCTATGCTAAAGCATCACCGATGAGTAGTTATCCCATTGGAAATGTTCAGCTACTAAGTGTAACCCTTCTATATTAAAGCACCATTGCTGAGTAGTTATCCCATAGGAAATGTTCAGATAATAATTTAACCCTTTCTACACTAAAGTATCATTGATGAGTAGTTATCCCATAGGAAATTTAAGATAATAAATGTAACCCTTTCTATACTAAAGTATCATTGATGAGTAGTTATCCCATAGGAAATGTATAGATAATTAATTTAACCCTTTGTAAAGTTTGTATACTAAAGCAGCATCGATGAGTAGTTATCCCATGGGAATTTTTCAGATAATAAACTTAACACTTTATATACTAAAGCATCATTGCTGAGTAGTTATCCCATAGGAAATGTTCAGATACTAAGTGTAACCCTTCTATATTAAAGCACCATTGATGAGTAGTTATCCCACAGGAAATGTTCAGATAATAATTTAACCCTTTCTATACTAAAGCATCATTGACGAGTAGTTATCCCATATGAAATGTTGAGATAATAAGTTTAACCCTTTCTATACTAATTCATAATTTACGAGTAGTTATCCCATATGAAATGTTCAGATAATGAGTTCAACACAATTATAGGTTCAAAATATGACGCTTTTTACTAATATCTTCTAAATCAGTTTTTGCTATTTGGAACTGGTTGAGAATTGTCACTTAATTTGTATTTTTTTAAATTAAATGATCATTGGGGCAATGAAAACGTAATTCTTAGGGTTCTAGCCCCTTCCGATCCCTCAAACATTTGATTTTACAGAACGTGGTATAAAATTTCACACAAAAATCACAATTGGGATTCTAGTCATATAAGGAATTAGCAGAACTGTATTAAGTTAGTGAGGGATACCATTACCAATGGATATTCCAAGTCATTGGAACCAAAATTGTTAATTTGGATCAAAATGGCCGACAAAATTTTGAAAATTGTAGATATTGCCACAGATGGCTATGTAATCGCTTACAAGTTGTGGTTCAAGAATAAAATAGGTCATTCTGCCTTAAATCCATTGAAAACTAACATGCTGATTCACCTTGGTTAATTGTTAGCATTGTAACCACTGACATTACCACAAATATTGGTTTTACAAACTTGACATAAATATCGGCAAAAATTAACTTTTCATGTTTGGACCATTTATTTAACCCTTTACCCAACAGAACGACCCTGTGCCAATGCATTCTCTTATATATGCGAGTCGACCTATGGTCGACTCGCATATATAAGAGAATGCATTGGCACAGGGCATAACTGTAACTATCACAATGTGGTCAAGGAGCCGGTTCCAATGCCATCCATATTTGTATGGTTCTATTGAGACAGACCGAAGATATTTTAGGCTGTTGAAGCTTTATTTGGCCGTTTTGTTGGGTAAAGGGTTAAAAGTAAAATGTGACTAACTTTGGTGGGAAAGATGTTTATTGTTTTGATCTATTGTACATTTGTTACACTAATGTTTTTATAGACCAAATTACTCAAGATAGCTTCCAAAATGGTAACCAAATTGGGTGAAAAGTTCATATTTTTCACATATATCCAAACATTATTAACTGCTGTTCCGAAAATTTAGCAAATTGTGAATCACTTGGTTATTATGCATGTTAGGTAATCAACTGACAATTTAATATTCTATCTGGCTGTGCCAGTTCCTAATGACGCATGACACATTCATTTAAATGTTGCAGTATATAATTCTGTCGAAAGCAGAAGTTTCAAAAGGAACTGAGATGAACCATAATCTGAAGCTTTTCTGGTCCATTATGATAAACTTGATACCAGAGAGAGGTTAAGATGGCAGCCAGGGAGTTACTGTGTGGTCATAGATAAACTTGATACCAGAGAGAGGTTAAGATGGCAGCCAGGGAGTTACTGTGTGGTCATAGATAAACTTGATACCAGAGAGAGGCTAAGATGGCAGCCAGGGAGTTACTGTGTGGTCATAGATAAACTTGATACCAGAGAGAGGTTAAGATGGCAGCCAGGGAGTTACTGTGTGGTCATAGATAAACTTGATACCAGAGAGAGGTTAAGATGGCAGCCAGGGAGTTACTGTGTGGTCATAGATAAACTTGATACCAGAGAGAGGTTAAGATGGCAGCCAGGGAGTTACTGTGTGGTCATAGATAAACTTGATACCAGAGAGAGGCTAAGATGGCAGCCAGGGAGTTACTGTGTGGTCATAGATAAACTTGATACCAGAGAGAGGCTAAGATGGCAACCAGGGAGTTACTGTGTGGTCATATATAAACTTGATACCAGAGAGAGGTTAAGATGGCAGCCAGGGAGTTACTGTGTGGTCATAGATAAACTTGATACCAGAGAGAGGTTAAGATGGCAGCCAGGGAGTTACTGTGTGGTCATAGATAAACTTGATACCAGAGAGAGGTTAAGATGGCAGCCAGGGAGTTACTGTGTGGTCATAGATAAACTTGATAACAGAGAGAGGTTAAGATGGCAGCCAGGGAGTTACTGTGTGGTCATAGATGAGGTGCATAGGTATGTATACATGGAGTTTTATTATGGTCATGAATGGTGTGAATAGGTATACAAGGAATTACTATATGGTCATGAGTGGGCTGTCCATTGCGAGATGTATATGTATACAAGATTCAAGATTTTATTTGATAACGAAAGCTCCATGTCGGAACATCAAAATTTGTAAATAGCAGAAGAAGAGAAGAAAATATAACAATAAATAATAAATAATATAACTATAATAATAACGTGCACCAGTTTTCTGTATAATGGGGGGTGGTGGTAACTCTAATAATGCCTCATGTATTTCCAATGGCTGTGTGCTAATTACGCTAGTATAGTATGAGATTCTAAAGGAGTAGATTCTTTAAAATTAGTTAATTACATCATTGAATAAAGATATTTTTACACTAGGGTTATATTATGGTATTACCCTTACATGTACTTACATGTAAATATATAAGTTTAAAATATAAATACCAAATGGCACATGCTATTCCCAATATGTTAATTTATGACATAAGAAGAATTTACATGTAGATATAAATTAAATAGGTTTGTAAAATTTGGTCTGAAACCCTGACTGCATCTTTAATTATTAACCTGTATGAAAATAATTAAATCCTAGTATCCAACGGAATAGTAGTGGTGAGCCTTAAGTTGGACGCTTGGTGTAAATATAAATGAGAAGTTTATATGCAGTGACTGTGAGCAATAGTAGAGACATTACTATGGTTACTCCAATCGGCATAAGAAGACCGTCATGCAGACTCATGCTTGAGAGAGCCCTGCTAAAAGCAAAGAGAACAAAACCTGGCTATCTTTTTTTTGTTCATTAACCAAATGAGTTGTGTGTAGTAAGCTTCAGTTTTGATACTTTGTGAAAGACGTGGGACAATTAAGTTAATACGTACCATATCATATCACGACCATATAGTAATTCCTTGTATACCTATTCACACCATTCATGACCATAATAAAACTCCATGTATACATACCTAACAAGTAGTGGCCATATATACATTGATGTGGTGTATGGCTATAACGAGAGCAGCTACATTGTCATCTCTGAGTTGTGTATGTATATATTGAGTGACTCTCATATAGTGTCATGGGTGGGGTGTGTATGTATATATTGAGTGACTCTCATATAGTGTCATGGGTGGGGTGTGTATGTATATATTGAGTGACTCTCATATAGTGTCATGGGTGGGATCGATGTAAACGTGTGCCTTAGGTGGCTGTATTGCAACAGGTTGGTATACATGTGTTGTCTGTACGACCATGGATGGGGTATATGGATAAATAGGGAGTGCTGAATGACCCTGTGTGCTATGCATGAGGCCCCCACCCACCCCCCCCCTGGAATACGGAATACCACTTAACACAGAGGGTGGAATACGGAATACCAGTTAACAGCCATATGGAATACGGAGTACCAGTTATAAGATCAGATAAGATAATTTATTGATGATAAAAGGATCTAAAAGGCAACATGATAGTAAAACGCCGGTCATCCCTCAGTGTCCACGACCCACGTCTAAAATGACGATGATCGACGATCTGCATGTCAAACCGTGAATTTATTGTGACAAAAATCGCATTTATATTATTATTATGACCATTTTTGGAAGGTCGGCGTACGAATACCGGTATTTTTGGAATACCGAATACCTCCTAAGAGAGGGGCCGGAATACGGCGTACCTCATAACAGGACATGGAATACGGCGTACGAAAGGGGGGGGGGGGGTGGGGGCCTCATGCATAGGTGTATACATGGAATGACAGTACGGCCATGATTTAATTGTATATGCATGTCTGGATATAGTGGGGTACCCAGAGTGACTCTCGTCATGTCTGGATATAGTGGGGTACTCTCTCGTCATGTCTGGATATAGTGGGGTACTCAGATTGACTCTCGTCATGTCTGGATATAGTGGGTACTCAGAGTGACTCTCGTCATGTCTGGATATAGTGGGGTACTCAGAGTGACTCTCGTCATGTCTGGATATAGTTGGGTACTCAGAGTGACTCTCGTCATGTCTGGATATAGTGGGGTACTCAGAGTGACTCTCGTCATGTCTGGATATAGTGGGGTACTCAGAGTGACTCTCGTCATGTCTGGATATAGTGGGGTACTCAGAGTGACTCTCGTCATATCTGGATATAGTGGGGTACTCAGAGTGACTCTCGTCATGTCTGGATATAGTGGAGTACTCAGAGTGACTCTCGTCATGTCTGGATATAGTGGGGTACTCAGAGTGACTCTCGTCATGTCTGGATATAGTGGGGTACTCAGAGTGACTCTCGTCATGTCTGGATATAGTGGGGTACTCAGAGTGACTCTCGTCATGTCTGGATATAGTGGGGTACTCAGAGTGACTCTCGTCATGTCTGGATATAGTGGGGTACTCAGAGTGACTCTCGTCATGTCTGGATATAGTGGGTACTCAGAGTGACTCTCGTCATGTCTGGATATAGTGGGGTACTCAGAGTGACTCTCGTCATGTCTGGATATAGTGGGGTACTCAGAGTGACTCTCGTCATGTCTGGATATAGTGGGGTACTCAGAGTGACTCTCGTCATGTCTGGATATAGTGGGGTACTCAGAGTGACTCTCGTCATGTCTGGATATAGTGGGGTACTCAGAGTGACTCTCGTCATGTCTGGATATAGTGGGGTACTCAGAGTCACTCTCGTCATGTCTGGATATAGTGGGGTATCCAAGAGTGACTCTCGTCATGTCTGGATATAGTGGGGTACTCAGAGTGACTCTCGTCATGTCTGGATATAGTGGGGTACTCAGAGTGACTCTCGTCATGTCTGGATATAGTGGGGTACTCAGAGTGACTCTCGTCATATATGGATATAGTGGGGTACTCAGAGTGACTCTCGTCATGTCTGGATATAGTGGAGTACTCAGAGTGACTCTCGTCATGTCTGGATATAGTGGGGGTACTCAGAGTGACTCTCGTCATGTCTGGATATAGTGGGGTACTCAGAGTGACTCTCGTCATGTCTGGATATAGTGGGGTACTCACGAGTGACTCTCGTCATGTCTGGATATAGTGGGGTACTCAGAGTGACTCTCGTCATGTCTGGATATAGTGGGGTACTCAGAGTGACTCTCGTCATGTCTGGATATAGTGGGGTACTCAGAGTGACTCTCGTCATGTCTGGATATAGTGGGGTACTCACGAGTGACTCTAGTCATGCCTGGATATAGTGGGGTACTCAGAGTGACTCTCGTCATGTCTGGATATAGTGGAGTACTCAGACTGACTCTCGTCATGTCTGGATATAGTGGGGTACTCAGAGTGACTCTCGTCATGTCTGGATATAGTGGGGTGCTCAGAGTGACTCTCGTCATGTCTGGATATAGTGGGGTACTCAGAGTGACTCTCGTCATGTCTGGATATAGTGGGGTACTCAGAGTGACTCTCGTCATGTCTGGATATAGTGGGGTACTCAGAGTGACTCTCGTCATGTCTGGATATAGTGGGGTACTCAGAGTGACTCTCGTCATGTCTGGATATAGTGGGGTACTCAGAGTGACTCTCGTCATGTCTGGATATAGTGGGGAACTCAGAGTGACTCTCGTCATGTCTGGATATAGTGGGGTACTCAGAGTGACTCTCGCATGTCTGGATATAGTGGGGTACTCAGAGTGACTCTCGTCATGTCTGGATATAGTGGGGTACTCAGAGTGACTCTCGTCATGTCTGGATATAGTGGGGTACTCAGAGTGACTCTCGTCATGTCTGGATATAGTGGGGTACTCAGAGTGACTCTCGTCATGTCTGGATATAGTGGGGTACTCAGAGTGACTCTCGTCATGACTGGATATAGTGGGGTACTCAGAGTGACTCTCGTCATGTCTGGATATAGTGGGGTACTCACGAGTGACTCTCGTCATGTCTGGCTATAGTGGGGTACTCAGAGTGACTCTCGTCATGTCTGGATATAGTGGAGTACTCAGAGTGACTCTCGTCATGTCTGGATATAGTGGGGTACTCAGAGTGACTCTCGTCATGTCTGGATATAGTGGGGTACTCAGAGTGACTCTCGTCATGTCTGGATATAGTGGGGTAGTCAGAGTGACTCTCGTCATATATGGATATAGTGGGGTACTCAGAGTGACTCTCGTCATATCTGGATATAGTGGGGTACTCAGAGTGACTCTCGTCATGTCTGGATATAGTGGGGTACTCAGAGTGACTCTCGTCATATCTGGATATAGTTGGGTACTCAGAGTGACTCTCGTCATGTCTGGATATAGTGGGGTACTCAGAGTGACTCTCGTCATGTCTGGATATAGTGGGGTACTCAGAGTGACTCTCGTCATGTCTGGATATAGTGGGGTACTCAGAGTGACTCTCGTCATGTCTGGATATAGTGGGGTACTCAGAGTGACTCTCGTCATGTCTGGATATAGTGGGGTACTCAGAGTGACTCTCGTCATGTCTGGATATAGTGGGGTACTCAGAGTGACTCTCGTCATGTCTGGATATAGTGGGGTACTCAGATTGACTCTCGTCATGTCTGGATATAGTGGGGTACTCAGAGTGACTCGTCATGTCTGGATATAGTGGGGTACTCAGAGTGACTCTCGTCATGTCTGGATATAGTGGAGTACTCAGAGTGACTCTCATCATGTCTGGATATAGTGGGGTACTCAGAGTGACTCTCGTCATGTCTGGATATAGTGGGGTACTCAGAGTGACCCTCGTCATGTCTGGATATAGTGGGGTACTCAGAGTGACTCTCGTCATGTCTGGATATAGTGGGGTACTCAGAGTGACTCTCGTCATGTCTGGATATAGTGGGGTACTCAGAGTGACTCTCGTCATGTCTGGATATAGTGGGGTACTCAGAGTGACTCTCGTCATGTCTGGATATAGTGGGGTACTCAGAGTGACTCTCGTCATGTCTGGATATAGTGGGGTACTCAGAGTGACTCTCGTCATGTCTGGATATAGTGGGGTACTCAGAGTGACTCTCGTCATGTCTGGATATAGTGGGGTACTCAGAGTGACTCGCGTCATGTCTGGATATAGTGGGGTACACAGAATGACTCTCGTCATGTCTGGATATAGTGGGGTACTCAGAGTGACTCTCGTCATGTCTGGATATAGTGGGGTACTCAGAGTGACTCTCGTCATGTCTGGATATAGTGGGGTACTCAGAGTGACTCTCGTCATGTCTGGATATAGTGGGTACTCAGAGTGACTCTCGTCATGTCTGGATATAGTGGGGGTACTCAGAGTGACTCTCGTCATGTCTGGATATAGTGGGGTACTCAGAGTGACTCTCGTCATGTCTGGATATAGTGGGGTACTCAGAGTGACTCTCGTCATGTCTGGATATAGTGGGGTACTCAGAGTGACTCTCGTCATGTCTGGATATAGTGGGGTACTCAGAGTGACTCTCGTCATGTCTGGATTTAGTGGGGTACTCAGATTGACTCTCGTCATGTCTGGATATAGTGGGGTACTCAGAGTGACTCTCGTCATGTCTGGATATAGTGGGGTACTCAGAGTGACTCTCGTCATGTCTGGATATAGTGGGGTACTCAGAGTGACTCTCGTCATGTCTGGATATAGTGGGGGTACTCAGAGTGACTCTCGTCATGTCTGGATATAGTGGGGTACTCAGAGTGACTCTCGTCATGTCTGGATATAGTGGGGTACTCAGAGTGACTCTCGTCATATCTGGATATAGTTGGGTACTCAGAGTGACTCTCGTCATGTCTGGATATAGTGGGGTACTCAGAGTGACTCTCGTCATGTCTGGATATAGTGGGGTACTCAGAGTGACTCTCGTCATGTCTGGATATAGTGGGGTACTCAGAGTGACTCTCGTCATGTCTGGATATAGTGGGGTACTCAGAGTGACTCTCGTCATGTCTGGATATAGTGGGGTACTCAGAGTGACTCTCGTCATGTCTGGATATAGTAGGGTACTCAGAGTGACTCTCGTCGTGTCTGGATATAGTGGGGTACTCAGAGTGACTCTCGTCATATCTGGATATAGTTGGGTACTCAGAGTGACTCTCGTCATGTCTGGATATAGTGGGGTACTCAGAGTGACTCTCGTCATGTCTGGATATAGTGGGGTACTCAGAGTGACTCTCGTCATGTCTGGATATAGTGGGGTACTCAGAGTGACTCTCGTCATGTCTGGATATAGTGGGGTACTCAGAGTGACTCTCGTCATGTCTGGATATAGTGGGGTACTCAGATTGACTCTCGTCATGTCTGGATATAGTGGGGTACTCAGAGTGACTCTCGTCATGTCTGGATATAGTGGGGTACTCAGAGTGACTCTCATCATGTCTGGATATAGTGGGGTACTCAGAGTGACTCTCGTCATGTCTGGATATAGTGGGGTACTCAGAGTGACCCTCGTCATGTCTGGATATAGTGGGGTACTCAGAGTGACTCTAGTCATGTCTGGATATAGGGGGGTACTCAGAGTGACTCTCGTCATGTCTGGATATAGTGGGGTACTCAGAGTGACTCTCGTCATGTCTGGATATAGTGGGGTACTCAGAGTGACTCTCGTCATGTCTGGATATAGTGGGGTACTCAGAGTGACTCTCGTCATGTCTGGATATAGTGGGGTACTCAGAGTGACTCTCGTCATGTCTGGATATAGCGGGGTACACAGAGTGACTCTCGTCATGTCTGGATATAGTGGGGTACTCAGAGTGACTCTCGTCATGTCTGGATATAGTGGGGTACTCAGAGTGACTCTCGTCATGTCTGGATATAGTGGGGTACTCAGAGTGACTCTCGTCATGTCTGGATATAGTGGGGTACTCAGAGTGACTCTCGTCATGTCTGGATATAGTGGGGTACTCAGAGTGACTCTCGTCATGTCTGGATATAGTGGGGTACTCAGAGTGACTCTCGTCATGTCTGGATATAGTGGGGTACTCAGAGTGACTCTCGTCATGTCTGGATATAGTGGGGTACTCAGAGTGACTCTCGTCATGTCTGGATATAGTGGAGTACTCAGAGTGACTCTCGTCATGTCTGGATATAGTGGGGTACTCACGAGTGACTCTCGTCATGTCTGGATATAGTGGGGTACTCAGAGTGACTCTCGTCATGTCTGGAAATAGTGGGGTACTCAGAGTGACTCTCGTCATGTCTGGATATAGTGGGGTACTCACGAGTGACTCTCGTCATGTCTGGATATAGTGGGGTACTCAGAGTGACTCTCGTCATGTCTGGATATAGTGGAGTACTCAGAGTGACTCTCGTCATGTCTGGATATAGTGGGGTACTCAGAGTGACTCTCGTCATGTCTGGATATAGTGGGGTACTCAGAGTGACTCTCGTCATGTCTGGATATAGTGGGGTACTCAGAGTGACTCTCGTCATATATGGATACTAGAAGGTGACCCGACTTCGTCCGGGCTATTAAAAAACCAAATTTCAAGTCGATTGCTCCACCCGTTTCCTAGATCTGGTCTGCGCATGCGCGAAGCTGGTGTCGCACGTGCTCGGCGACCCGATAAAATTCGTATCCGGGGCAAGATACATTCACATACCAAATTTAAAGTCAATATCTCAACCCGTTTCCGAGATTTCGTCTGCGCATGCGCGAAGCTGGCGTCGCACGTGCTCGGCGACCCGATAAAATTCGTATCCGGGGCAAGATACATTCACATACCAAATTTCAAGTCGATAGCTACACCCCGTTTCCGAGATATATAGCCCAATGTCATTTGCGGATACCTCGGCCGGTGATGAGTTAACGCGACACAGTCAAATGCATCGGCAGGGTGAGAGTTAACGTAATCTAACTTTATGACCTCTGACGACGTCATAGAAATTACGCATTGATTTTATCCCGATAAAAGCATCGTACCACTTGTACCTAATAATTGAGGCAGATAACTAAAACGGATACATACATATTATATATCGTTGGAAAGATGAAGCCACACAGATTCTAACCGTGCAAATTATATGACTGGCAATTTATTATTCGCGCTATATCGAATCGATTTGTGAGCACCGAACTGAAATATATTAGCGCAAAAACGGCGTAAAAATAGATTTGACCTCCGCACGTGAAAAGTTGACCTCGCACGGACAAATAAATATGCCTATGTTCGTCTCCGGCCGAAAATACCCTAAAATACCAAATTTCATCGAAATTGGCTTAGTCGTTTTGGAGTCCATCGATTTCAAACACACACACAAACAAACACACACACAAACAAACACATACACACAC
This sequence comes from Siphonodentalium dalli, assembly GCA_032622095.1. Lineage (NCBI taxonomy): Eukaryota > Metazoa > Mollusca > Scaphopoda > Gadilida > Siphonodentaliidae > Siphonodentalium > Siphonodentalium dalli. Next base: position 208,291,154 of record CP136067.1, read on the forward strand.
AGATCTTTCAAAATATATAATAGATAGTGGGGTACTCAGAGTGACTCTCGTCATGTCTGGATATAGTGGGGTACTCAGAGTGACTCTCGTCATATATGGATATAGTGGGGTACTCAGAGTGACTCTCGTCATGTCTGGATATAGTGGGGTACACAGAGTGACTCTCGTCATATATGGATATAGTGGGGTACTCAGAGTGACTCTCGTCATGTCTGGATATAGTGGGGTACTCAGAGTGACTCTCGTCATATATGGATATAGTGGGGTACTCAGAGTGACTCTCGTCATGTCTGGATATAGTGGGGTACACAGAGTGACTCTCGTCATGTCTGGATATAGTGGGGTACACAGAGTGACTCTCGTCATGTCTGGATATAGTGGGGTACACAGAGTGACTCTCGTCATGTCTGGATATAGTGGGGTACACAGAGTGACTCTCGTCATGTCTGGATATAGTGGGGTACACAGAGTGACTCTCGTCATGTCTGGATATAGTGGGGTACTCAGAGTGACTCTCGTCATGTCTGGATATAGTGGGGTACTCAGAGTGACTCTCGTCATATATGGATATAGTGGGGTACTCAGAGTGACTCTCGTCATATATGGATATAGTGGGGTACTCAGAGTGACTCTCGTCATGTCTGGATATAGTGGGGTACACAGAGTGACTCTCGTCATATATGGATATAGTGGGGTACTCAGAGTGACTCTCGTCATGTCTGGATATAGTGGGGTACTCAGAGTGACTCTCGTCATATATGGATATAGTGGGGTACTCAGAGTGACTCTCGTCATGTCTGGATATAGTGGGGTACACAGAGTGACTCTCGTCATGTCTGGATATAGTGGGGTACACAGAGTGACTCTCGTCATGTCTGGATATAGTGGGGTACTCAGAGTGACTCTGGTCATGTCTGGATATAGTGGGGTACTCAGATTGACTCTCGTCATGCATGGGGCGTATATGTATCATGTCTGGATATAGTGGGGTACTCAGAGTGACTCTCGTCATGTCTGGATATAGTGGGGTACTCACGAGTGACTCTCGTCATGTCTGGATATAGTGGGGTACTCAGAGTGACTCTCGTCATGTCTGGATATAGTGGGGTACTCAGAGTGACTCTCGTCATGTCTGGATATAGTGGGGTACTCAGAGTGACTCTCGTCATGTCTGGATATAGTGGGGTACTCAGAGTGACTCTCGTCATATCTGGATATAGTGGGGTACTCAGAGTGACTCTCGTCATGTCTGGATATAGTGGGGTACTCAGAGTGACTCTCGTCATGTCTGGATATAGTGGGGTACTCAGAGTGACTCTCGTCATGCCTGGATATAGTGGGGAACTCAGAGTGACTCTCGTCATGTCTGGATATAGTGGGGTACTCAGAGTGACTCTCGTCATGTCTGGATATAGTGGGGTACTCAGAGTGACTCTCGTCATGTCTGGATATAGTGGGGTACTCAGAGTGACTCTCGTCATGTCTGGATATAGTGGGGTACTCAGAGTGACTCTCGTCATGTCTGGATATAGTGGGGTACTCAGAGTGACTCTCGTCATGTCTGGATATAGTGGGGTACTCAGAGTGACTCTCGTCATGTCTGGATATAGTGGGGTACTCAGAGTGACTCTCGTCATGTCTGGATATAGTGGGGTACTCAGAGTGACTCTCGTCATGTCTGGATATAGTGGGGTGCTCAGAGTGACTCTCGTCATGTCTGGATATAGTGGGGTACTCAGAGTGACTCTCGTCATGTCTGGGTATAGTGGGGTACTCAGAGTGACTCTCGTCATGTCTGGATATAGTGGGGTACTCAGAGTGACTCTCGTCATGTCTGGATATAGTGGGGTACTCAGAGTGACTCTCGTCATGTCTGGATATAGTGGGGTACTCAGAGTGACTCTCGTCATGTCTGGATATAGTGGGGTACTCAGAGTGACTCTCGTCATGTCTGGATATAGTGGGGTACTCAGAGTCACTCTCGTCATGTCTGGATATAGTGGGGTATCCAAGAGTGACTCTCGTCATGTCTGGATATAGTGGGGTACTCAGAGTGACTCTCGTCATGTCTGGATATAGTGGGGTACTCAGAGTGACTCTCGTCATGTCTGGATATAGTGGGGTACTCAGAGTGACTCTCGTCATATATGGATATAGTGGGGTACTCAGAGTGACTCTCGTCATGTCTGGATATAGTGGAGTACTCAGAGTGACTCTCGTCATGTCTGGATATAGTGGGGTACTCAGAGTGACTCTCGTCATGTCTGGATATAGTGGGGTACTCAGAGTGACTCTCGTCATGTCTGGATATAGTTGGGTACTCAGAGTGACTCTCGTCATGTCTGGATATAGTGGGGTACTCAGAGTGACTCTCGTCATGTCTGGATATAGTGGGGTACTCGGAGTGACTCTCGTCATGTCTGGATATAGTGGGGTACTCAGAGTGACTCTCGTCATGTCTGGATATAGTGGGGTACTCAGAGTGACTCTCGTCATGTCTGGATATAGTGGGGTACTCAGAGTGACTCTCGTCATGTCTGGATATAGTGGGGTACTCAGAGTGACTCTCTTCATGTCTGGATATAGTGGGGTACTCAGAGTGACTCTCGTCATGTCTGGATATAGTGGGGTACTCAGAGTGACTCTCGTCATGTCTGGATATAGTGGGGTACTCAGAGTGACTCTCGTCATGTCTGGATATAGTGGGGTACTCAGAGTGACTCTCGTCATGTCTGGATATAGTGGGGTACTCAGAGTGACTCTCGTCATGTCTGGATATAGTGGGGTACTCAGAGTGACTCTCGTCATGTCTGGATATAGTGGGGTACTCAGAGTGACTCTCGTCATGTCTGGATATAGTGGGGTACTCAGAGTGAATCTCGTCATGTCTGGATATAGTGGGGTACTCAGAGTGACTCTCGTCATGTCTGGATATAGTGGGGTACTCAGAGTGACTCTCGTCATGTCTGGATATAGTGGGGTACTCAGAGTGACTCTCGTCATGTCTGGATATAGTGGGGTACTCAGAGTGACTCTCGTCATGTCTAGATATAGTGGGTACTCAGAGTGACTCTCGTCATGTCTGGATATAGTGGGGTACTCAGAGTGACTCTCGTCATGTCTGGATATAGTGGGGTACTCAGAGTGACTCTCGTCATGTCTGGATATAGTGGGGTACTCAGAGTGACTCTCGTCATGTCTGGATATAGTGGGGTACTCAGAGTGTCTCTCGTCATGTCTGGATATAGTGGGGTACTCAGAGTGACTCTCGTCATGTCTGGATATAGTGGGGTACTCAGAGTGACTCTCGTCATGTCTGGATATAGTGGGGTACTCAGAGTGACTCTCGTCATGTCTGGATATAGTGGGGTACTCAGAGTGACTCTCTTCATGTCTGGATATAGTGGGGTACTCAGAGTGACTCTCGTCATGTCTGGATATAGTGGGGTACTCAGATTGACTCTCGTCATGTCTGGATATAGTGGGGTACTCAGATTGACTCTCGTCATGTCTGGATATAGTGGGGTACTCAGAGTGACTCTCGTCATGTCTGGATATAGTGGGGTACTCAGAGTGACTCTCGTCATGTCTGGATATAGTGGGGTACTCAGAGTGACTCTCGTCATGTCTGGATATAGTGGGGTACTCAGAGTGACTCTCGTCATGTCTGGATATAGTGGGGTACTCAGAGTGACTCTCGTCATGTCTGGATATAGTGGGGTACTCAGAGTGACTCTCGTCATGTCTGGATATAGTGGGGTACTCAGAGTGACTCTCGTCATGTCTGGATATAGTGGGTACTCAGAGTGACTCTCGTCATGTCTGGATATAGTGGGGTACTCAGAGTGACTCTCGTCATGTCTGGATATAGTGGGGTACTCAGAGTGACTCTCGTCATGTCTGGATATAGTGGGGTACTCAGAGTGACTCTCGTCATGTCTGGATATAGTGGGGTACTCAGAGTGACTCTCGTCATGTCTGGATATAGTGGGGTACTCAGAGTGACTCTCGTCATGTCTGGATATAGTGGGGTACTCAGAGTCACTCTCGTCATGTCTGGATATAGTGGGGTATCCAAGAGTGACTCTCGTCATGTCTGGATATAGTGGGGTACTCAGAGTGACTCTCGTCATGTCTGGATATAGTGGGGTACTCAGAGTGACTCTCGTCATGTCTGGATATAGTGGGGTACTCAGAGTGACTCTCGTCATATATGGATATAGTGGGGTACTCAGAGTGACTCTCGTCATGTCTGGATATAGTGGAGTACTCAGAGTGACTCTCGTCATGTCTGGATATAGTGGGGTACTCAGAGTGACTCTCGTCATGTCTGGATATAGTGGGGTACTCAGAGTGACTCTCGTCATGTCTGGATATAGTGGGGTACTCACGAGTGACTCTCGTCATGTCTGGATATAGTGGGGTACTCAGAGTGACTCTCGTCATGTCTGGATATAGTGGGGTACTCAGAGTGACTCTCGTCATGTCTGGATATAGTGGGGTACTCAGAGTGACTCTCGTCATGTCTGGATATAGTGGGGTACTCACGAGTGACTCTAGTCATGCCTGGATATAGTGGGGTACTCAGAGTGACTCTCGTCATGTCTGGATATAGTGGAGTACTCAGACTGACTCTCGTCATGTCTGGATATAGTGGGGTACTCAGAGTGACTCTCGTCATGTCTGGATATAGTGGGGTGCTCAGAGTGACTCTCGTCATGTCTGGATATAGTGGGGTACTCAGAGTGACTCTCGTCATGTCTGGATATAGTGGGGTACTCAGAGTGACTCTCGTCATGTCTGGATATAGTGGGGTACTCAGAGTGACTCTCGTCATGTCTGGATATAGTGGGGTACTCAGAGTGACTCTCGTCATGTCTGGATATAGTGGGGTACTCAGAGTGACTCTCGTCATGTCTGGATATAGTGGGGTACTCAGAGTGACTCTCGTCATGTCTGGATATAGTGGGGTACTCAGAGTGACTCTCGTCATGTCTGGATATAGTGGGGTACTCAGAGTGACTCTCGTCATGTCTGGATATAGCGGGGTACTCAGAGTGACTCTCGTCATGTCTGGATATAGTGGGGTACTCAGAGTGACTCTCGTCGTGTCTGGATATAGTGGGGTACTCAGATTGACTCTCGTCATGTCTGGATATAGTGGGGTACTCAGGGTGACTCTCGTCATGTCTGGATATAGTGGGGTACTCACGAGTGACTCTCGTCATGTCTGGATATAGTGGGGTACTCAGAGTGACTCTCGTCATGTCTGGATATAGTGGAGTACTCAGAGTGACTCTCGTCATGTCTGGATATAGTGGGGTACTCAGAGTGACTCTCGTCATGTCTGGATATAGTGGGGTACTCAGAGTGACTCTCGTCATGTCTGGATATAGTGGGGAACTCAGAGTGACTCTCGTCATGTCTGGATATAGTGGGGTACTCAGAGTGACTCTCGCATGTCTGGATATAGTGGGGTACTCAGAGTGACTCTCGTCATGTCTGGATATAGTGGGGTACTCAGAGTGACTCTCGTCATGTCTGGATATAGTGGGGTACTCAGAGTGACTCTCGTCATGTCTGGATATAGTGGGGTACTCAGAGTGACTCTCGTCATGTCTGGATATAGTGGGGTACTCAGAGTGACTCTCGTCATGTCTGGATATAGTAGAGTACTCAGAGTGACTCTCGTCATGTCTGGATATAGTGGGGTACTCAGAGTGACTCTCGTCATGTCTGGATATAGTGGGGTACTCAGAGTGACTCTCGTCATGTCTGGATATAGTGGGGTAGTCAGAGTGACTCTCGTCATATATGGATATAGTGGGGTACTCAGAGTGACTCTCGTCATATCTGGATATAGTGGGGTACTCAGAGTGACTCTCGTCATGTCTGGATATAGTGGGGTACTCAGAGTGACTCTCGTCATGTCTGGATATAGTGGGGTACTCAGAGTGACTCTCGTCATATATGGATATAGTGGGGTACTCAGAGTGACTCTCGTCATATCTGGATATAGTGGGGTACTCAGAGTGACTCTCGTCATGTCTGGATATAGTGGGGTACTCAGAGTGACTCTCGTCATGTCTGGATATAGTGGGGTACTCACGAGTGACTCTCGTCATGTCTGGCTATAGTGGGGTACTCAGAGTGACTCTCGTCATGTCTGGATATAGTGGAGTACTCAGAGTGACTCTCGTCATGTCTGGATATAGTGGGGTACTCAGAGTGACTCTCGTCATGTCTGGATATAGTGGGGTACTCAGAGTGACTCTCGTCATGTCTGGATATAGTGGGGTAGTCAGAGTGACTCTCGTCATATATGGATATAGTGGGGTACTCAGAGTGACTCTCGTCATATCTGGATATAGTGGGGTACTCAGAGTGACTCTCGTCATGTCTGGATATAGTGGGGTACTCAGAGTGACTCTCGTCATGTCTGGATATAGTGGGGTACTCAGAGTGACTCTCGTCATATATGGATATAGTGGGGTACTCAGAGTGACTCTCGTCATATCTGGATATAGTGGGGTACTCAGAGTGACTCTCGTCATGTCTGGATATAGTGGGGTACTCAGAGTGACTCTCGTCATATATGGATATAGTGGGGTACTCAGAGTGACTCTCGTCATGTCTGGATATAGTGGGGTACTCAGAGTGACTCTCGTCATGTCTGGATATAGTGGGGTACTCAGAGTGACTCTCGTCATGTCTGGATATAGTGGAGTACTCAGTGTGACTCTCGTCATGTCTGGATATAGTGGGGTACTCAGAGTGACTCTCGTCATGTCTGGATATAGTGGGGTACTCAGAGTGACTCTCGTCATGTCTGGATATAGTGGGGTACTCAGAGTGACTCTCGTCATATCTGGATATAGTTGGGTACTCAGAGTGACTCTCGTCATGTCTGGATATAGTGGGGTACTCAGAGTGACTCTCGTCATGTCTGGATATAGTGGGGTACTCAGAGTGACTCTCGTCATGTCTGGATATAGTGGGGTACTCAGAGTGACTCTCGTCATGTCTGGATATAGTGGGGTACTCAGAGTGACTCTCGTCATGTCTGGATATAGTGGGGTACTCAGAGTGACTCTCGTCATGTCTGGATATAGTGGGGTACTCAGAGTGACTCTCGTCATGTCTGGATATAGTGGGGTACTCAGATTGACTCTCGTCATGTCTGGATATAGTGGGGTACTCAGAGTGACTCTCGTCATGTCTGGATATAGTGGGGTACTCAGAGTGACTCTCGTCATGTCTGGATATAGTGGAGTACTCAGAGTGACTCTCATCATGTCTGGATATAGTGGGGTACTCAGAGTGACTCTCGTCATGTCTGGATATAGTGGGGTACTCAGAGTGACCCTCGTCATGTCTGGATATAGTGGGGTACTCAGAGTGACTCTCGTCATGTCTGGATATAGTGGGGTACTCAGAGTGACTCTCGTCATGTCTGGATATAGTGGGGTACTCAGAGTGACTCTCGTCATGTCTGGATATAGTGGGGTACTCAGAGTGACTCTCGTCATGTCTGGATATAGTGGGGTACTCAGAGTGACTCGCGTCATGTCTGGATATAGTGGGGTACACAGAATGACTCTCGTCATGTCTGGATATAGTGGGGTACTCAGAGTGACTCTCGTCATGTCTGGATATAGTGGGGTACTCAGAGTGACTCTCGTCATGTCTGGATATAGTGGGGTACTCAGAGTGACTCTCGTCATGTCTGGATATAGTGGGGTACTCAGAGTGACTCTCGTCATGTCTGGATATAGTGGGGGTACTCAGAGTGACTCTCGTCATGTCTGGATATAGTGGGGTACTCAGAGTGACTCTCGTCATGTCTGGATATAGTGGGGTACTCAGAGTGACTCTCGTCATGTCTGGATATAGTGGGGTACTCAGAGTGTCTCTCGTCATGTCTGGATATAGTGGGGTACTCAGAGTGACTCTCGTCATGTCTGGATATAGTGGGGTACTCAGAGTGACTCTCGTCATGTCTGGATATAGTGGGGTACTCAGAGTGACTCTCGTCATGTCTGGATATAGTGGGGTACTCAGAGTGACTCTCGTCATGTCTGGATATAGTGGGTACTCAGAGTGACTCTCGTCATGTCTGGATATAGTGGGGTACTCAGAGTGACTCTCTTCATGTCTGGATATAGTGGGGTACTCAGAGTGACTCTCGTCATGTCTGGATATAGTGGGGTACTCAGATTGACTCTCGTCATGTCTGGATATAGTGGGGTACTCAGATTGACTCTCGTCATGTCTGGATATAGTGGGTACTCAGAGTGACTCTCGTCATGTCTGGATATAGTGGGGTACTCAGAGTGACTCTCGTCATGTCTGGATATAGTGGGGTACTCAGAGTGACTCTCGTCATGTCTGGATATAGTGGGGTACTCAGAGTGACTCTCGTCATGTCTGGATATAGTGGGGTACTCAGAGTGACACTCGTCATGTCTGGATATAGTGGGGTACTCAGAGTGACTCTCGTCATGTCTGGATATAGTGGGGTACTCAGAGTGACTCCCGTCATGTCTGGATATAGTGGGGTACTCAGAGTGACTCTCGTCATGTCTGGATATAGTGGGGTACTCAGAGTGACTCTCGTCATGTCTGGATATAGTTGGGTACTCAGAGTGACTCTCGTCATGTCTGGATATAGTGGGGTACTCAGAGTGACTCTCGTCATGTCTGGATATAGTGGGGTACTCAGAGTGACTCTCGTCATGTCTGGATATAGTGGGGTACTCAGAGTGACTCTCGTCATATATGGATATAGTGGGGTACTCAGAGTGACTCTCGTCATGTCTGGATATAGTGGGGTACTCAGAGTGACTCTCGTCATGTCTGGATATAGTGGGGTACTCAGAGTGACTCTCGTCATGTCTGGATATAGTGGGGTACTCAGAGTGACTCTCGTCATGTCTGGATATAGTGGGGTACTCAGAGTGACTCTCGTCATGTCTGGATATAGTGGAGTACTCAGAGTGACTCTCGTCATGTCTGGATATAGTGGGGTACTCAGAGTGACTCTCGTCATGTCTGGATATAGTGGGTACTCAGAGTGACTCTCGTCATGTCTGGATATAGTGGGGTACTCAGAGTGACTCTCGTCATGTCTGGATATAGTGGGGTACTCAGAGTGACTCTCGTCATGTCTGGATATAGTGGGGTACTCAGAGTGACTCTCGTCATGTCTGGATATAGTGGGGTACTCAGAGTGACTCTCGTCATGTCTGGATATAGTGGGGTACTCAGAGTGACTCTCGTCATGTCTGGATATAGTGGGGTACTCAGAGTCACTCTCGTCATGTCTGGATATAGTGGGGTATCCAAGAGTGACTCTCGTCATGTCTGGATATAGTGGGGTACTCAGAGTGACTCTCGTCATGTCTGGATATAGTGGGGTACTCAGAGTGACTCTCGTCATGTCTGGATATAGTGGGGTACTCAGAGTGACTCTCGTCATATATGGATATAGTGGGGTACTCAGAGTGACTCTCGTCATGTCTGGATATAGTGGAGTACTCAGAGTGACTCTCGTCATGTCTGGATATAGTGGGGTACTCAGAGTGACTCTCGTCATGTCTGGATATAGTGGGGTACTCAGAGTGACTCTCGTCATGTCTGGATATAGTGGGGTACTCACGAGTGACTCTCGTCATGTCTGGATATAGTGGGGTACTCAGAGTGACTCTCGTCATGTCTGGATATAGTGGGGTACTCAGAGTGACTCTCGTCATGTCTGGATATAGTGGGGTACTCGGAGTGACTCGCGTCATGTCTGGATATAGTGGGGTACTCACGAGTGACTCTAGTCATGCCTGGATATAGTGGGGTACTCAGAGTGACTCTCGTCATGTCTGGATATAGTGGAGTACTCAGACTGACTCTCGTCATGTCTGGATATAGTGGGGTACTCAGAGTGACTCTCGTCATGTCTGGATATAGTGGGGTGCTCAGAGTGACTCTCGTCATGTCTGGATATAGTGGGGTACTCAGAGTGACTCTCGTCATGTCTGGATATAGTGGGGTACTCAGAGTGACTCTCGTCATGTCTGGATATAGTGGGGTACTCAGAGTGACTCTCGTCATGTCTGGATATAGTGGGGTACTCAGAGTGACTCTCGTCATGTCTGGATATAGTGGGGTACTCAGAGTGACTCTCGTCATGTCTGGATATAGTGGGGAACTCAGAGTGACTCTCGTCATGTCTGGATATAGTGGGGTACTCAGAGTGACTCTCGCATGTCTGGATATAGTGGGGTACTCAGAGTGACTCTCGTCATGTCTGGATATAGTGGGGTACTCAGAGTGACTCTCGTCATGTCTGGATATAGTGGGGTACTCAGAGTGACTCTCGTCATGTCTGGATATAGTGGGGTACTCAGAGTGACTCTCGTCATGTCTGGATATAGTGGGGTACTCAGAGTGACTCTCGTCATGTCTGGATATAGTGGGGTACTCAGAGTGACTCTCGTCATGTCTGGATATAGTGGGGTACTCACGAGTGACTCTCGTCATGTCTGGCTATAGTGGGGTACTCAGAGTGACTCTCGTCATGTCTGGATATAGTGGAGTACTCAGAGTGACTCTCGTCATGTCTGGATATAGTGGGGTACTCAGAGTGACTCTCGTCATGTCTGGATATAGTGGGGTACTCAGAGTGACTCTCGTCATGTCTGGATATAGTGGGGTAGTCAGAGTGACTCTCGTCATATATGGATATAGTGGGGTACTCAGAGTGACTCTCGTCATATCTGGATATAGTGGGGTACTCAGAGTGACTCTCGTCATGTCTGGATATAGTGGGGTACTCAGAGTGACTCTCGTCATATCTGGATATAGTTGGGTACTCAGAGTGACTCTCGTCATGTCTGGATATAGTGGGGTACTCAGAGTGACTCTCGTCATGTCTGGATATAGTGGGGTACTCAGAGTGACTCTCGTCATGTCTGGATATAGTGGGGTACTCAGAGTGACTCTCGTCATGTCTGGATATAGTGGGGTACTCAGAGTGACTCTCGTCATGTCTGGATATAGTGGAGTACTCAGAGTGACTCTCGTCATGTCTGGATATAGTGCGGTACTCAGAGTGACTCTCGTCATGTCTGGATATAGTGGGGTACTCAGAGTGACTCTCGTCATGTCTGGATATAGTGGGGTACTCAGAGTGACTCTCGTCATGTCTGGATATAGTGGGGTACTCAGAGTGACTCTTGTCATGTCTGGATATAGTGGGGTACTCAGGGTGACTCTCGTCATGTCTGGATATAGTGGGGTACTCAGAGTGACTCTCGTCATGTCTGGATATAGTGGGGTACTCAGAGTGACTCTCGTCATGTCTGGATATAGTGGGGTACTCAGAGTGACTCTCGTCATGTCTGGATATAGTGGGGTACTCAGAGTGACTCTCGTCATGTCTGGATATAGTGGGGTACTCAGAGTGACTCTCGTCATGTCTGGATATAGTGGGGTACTCAGATTGACTCTCGTCATGTCTGGATATAGTGGGGTACTCAGAGTGACTCTCGTCATGTCTGGATATAGTGGGGTACTCAGAGTGACTCTCGTCATGTCTGGATATAGTGGAGTACTCAGAGTGACTCTCATCATGTCTGGATATAGTGGGGTACTCAGAGTGACTCTCGTCATGTCTGGATATAGTGGGGTACTCAGAGTGACCCTCGTCATGTCTGGATATAGTGGGGTACTCAGAGTGACTCTCGTCATGTCTGGATATAGTGGGGTACTCAGAGTGACTCTCGTCATGTCTGGATATAGTGGGGTACTCAGAGTGACTCTCGTCATGTCTGGATATAGTGGGGTACTCAGAGTGACTCTCGTCATGTCTGGATATAGTGGGGTACTCACGAGTGACTCTCGTCATGTCTGGCTATAGTGGGGTACTCAGAGTGACTCTCGTCATGTCTGGATATAGTGGAGTACTCAGAGTGACTCTCGTCATGTCTGGATATAGTGGGGTACTCAGAGTGACTCTCGTCATGTCTGGATATAGTGGGGTACTCAGAGTGACTCTCGTCATGTCTGGATATAGTGGGGTAGTCAGAGTGACTCTCGTCATATATGGATATAGTGGGGTACTCAGAGTGACTCTCGTCATATCTGGATATAGTGGGGTACTCAGAGTGACTCTCGTCATGTCTGGATATAGTGGGGTACTCAGAGTGACTCTCGTCATATCTGGATATAGTTGGGTACTCAGAGTGACTCTCGTCATGTCTGGATATAGTGGGGTACTCAGAGTGACTCTCGTCATGTCTGGATATAGTGGGGTACTCAGAGTGACTCTCGTCATGTCTGGATATAGTGGGGTACTCAGAGTGACTCTCGTCATGTCTGGATATAGTGGGGTACTCAGAGTGACTCTCGTCATGTCTGGATATAGTGGGGTACTCAGAGTGACTCTCGTCATGTCTGGATATAGTGGGGTACTCAGAGTGACTCTCGTCATGTCTGGATATAGTGGGGTACTCAGATTGACTCTCGTCATGTCTGGATATAGTGGGGTACTCAGAGTGACTCTCGTCATGTCTGGATATAGTGGGGTACTCAGAGTGACTCTCGTCATGTCTGGATATAGTGGAGTACTCAGAGTGACTCTCATCATGTCTGGATATAGTGGGGTACTCAGAGTGACTCTCGTCATGTCTGGATATAGTGGGGTACTCAGAGTGACCCTCGTCATGTCTGGATATAGTGGGGTACTCAGAGTGACTCTCGTCATGTCTGGATATAGTGGGGTACTCAGAGTGACTCTCGTCATGTCTGGATATAGTGGGGTACTCAGAGTGACTCTCGTCATGTCTGGATATAGTGGGGTACTCAGAGTGACTCTCGTCATGTCTGGATATAGTGGGGTACTCAGAGTGACTCGCGTCATGTCTGGATATAGTGGGGTACACAGAATGACTCTCGTCATGTCTGGATATAGTGGGGTACTCAGAGTGACTCTCGTCATGTCTGGATATAGTGGGGTACTCAGAGTGACTCTAGTCATGTCTGGATATAGTGGGGTACTCAGAGTGACTCTCGTCATGTCTGGATATAGTGGGGTACTCAGAGTGACTCTCGTCATGTCTGGATATAGTGGGGTACTCAGAGTGACTCGCGTCATGTCTGGATATAGTGGGGTACACAGAATGACTCTCGTCATGTCTGGATATAGTGGGGTACTCAGAGTGACTCTCGTCATGTCTGGATATAGTGGGGTACTCAGAGTGACTCTCGTCATGTCTGGATATAGTGGGGTACTCAGAGTGACTCTCGTCATGTCTGGATATAGTGGGGTACTCAGAGTGACTCTCGTCATGTCTGGATATAGTGGGGGTACTCAGAGTGACTCTCGTCATGTCTGGATATAGTGGGGTACTCAGAGTGACTCTCGTCATGTCTGGATATAGTGGGGTACTCAGAGTGACTCTCGTCATGTCTGGATATAGTGGGGTACTCAGAGTGTCTCTCGTCATGTCTGGATATAGTGGGGTACTCAGAGTGACTCTCGTCATGTCTGGATATAGTGGGGTACTCAGAGTGACTCTCGTCATGTCTGGATATAGTGGGGTACTCAGAGTGACTCTCGTCATGTCTGGATATAGTGGGGTACTCAGAGTGACTCTCGTCATGTCTGGATATAGTGGGGTACTCAGAGTGACTCTCGTCATGTCTGGATATAGTGGGGTACTCAGAGTGACTCTCGTCATGTCTGGATATAGTGGGGTAGTCAGAGTGACTCTCGTCATATATGGATATAGTGGGGTACTCAGAGTGACTCTCGTCATATCTGGATATAGTGGGGTACTCAGAGTGACTCTCGTCATGTCTGGATATAGTGGGGTACTCAGAGTGACTCTCGTCATATCTGGATATAGTTGGGTACTCAGAGTGACTCTCGTCATGTCTGGATATAGTGGGGTACTCAGAGTGACTCTCGTCATGTCTGGATATAGTGGGGTACTCAGAGTGACTCTCGTCATGTCTGGATATAGTGGGGTACTCAGAGTGACTCTCGTCATGTCTGGATATAGTGGGGTACTCAGAGTGACTCTCGTCATGTCTGGATATAGTGGGGTACTCAGAGTGACTCTCGTCATGTCTGGATATAGTGGGGTACTCAGAGTGACTCTCGTCATGTCTGGATATAGTGGGGTACTCAGATTGACTCTCGTCATGTCTGGATATAGTGGGGTACTCAGAGTGACTCTCGTCATGTCTGGATATAGTGGGGTACTCAGAGTGACTCTCGTCATGTCTGGATATAGTGGAGTACTCAGAGTGACTCTCATCATGTCTGGATATAGTGGGGTACTCAGAGTGACTCTCGTCATGTCTGGATATAGTGGGGTACTCAGAGTGACCCTCGTCATGTCTGGATATAGTGGGGTACTCAGAGTGACTCTCGTCATGTCTGGATATAGTGGGGTACTCAGAGTGACTCTCGTCATGTCTGGATATAGTGGGGTACTCAGAGTGACTCTCGTCATGTCTGGATATAGTGGGGTACTCAGAGTGACTCTCGTCATGTCTGGATATAGTGGGGTACTCACGAGTGACTCTCGTCATGTCTGGCTATAGTGGGGTACTCAGAGTGACTCTCGTCATGTCTGGATATAGTGGAGTACTCAGAGTGACTCTCGTCATGTCTGGATATAGTGGGGTACTCAGAGTGACTCTCGTCATGTCTGGATATAGTGGGGTACTCAGAGTGACTCTCGTCATGTCTGGATATAGTGGGGTAGTCAGAGTGACTCTCGTCATATATGGATATAGTGGGGTACTCAGAGTGACTCTCGTCATATCTGGATATAGTGGGGTACTCAGAGTGACTCTCGTCATGTCTGGATATAGTGGGGTACTCAGAGTGACTCTCGTCATATCTGGATATAGTTGGGTACTCAGAGTGACTCTCGTCATGTCTGGATATAGTGGGGTACTCAGAGTGACTCTCGTCATGTCTGGATATAGTGGGGTACTCAGAGTGACTCTCGTCATGTCTGGATATAGTGGGGTACTCAGAGTGACTCTCGTCATGTCTGGATATAGTGGGGTACTCAGAGTGACTCTCGTCATGTCTGGATATAGTGGGGTACTCAGAGTGACTCTCGTCATGTCTGGATATAGTGGGGTACTCAGAGTGACTCTCGTCATGTCTGGATATAGTGGGGTACTCAGATTGACTCTCGTCATGTCTGGATATAGTGGGGTACTCAGAGTGACTCTCGTCATGTCTGGATATAGTGGGGTACTCAGAGTGACTCTCGTCATGTCTGGATATAGTGGAGTACTCAGAGTGACTCTCATCATGTCTGGATATAGTGGGGTACTCAGAGTGACTCTCGTCATGTCTGGATATAGTGGGGTACTCAGAGTGACCCTCGTCATGTCTGGATATAGTGGGGTACTCAGAGTGACTCTCGTCATGTCTGGATATAGTGGGGTACTCAGAGTGACTCTCGTCATGTCTGGATATAGTGGGGTACTCAGAGTGACTCTCGTCATGTCTGGATATAGTGGGGTACTCAGAGTGACTCTCGTCATGTCTGGATATAGTGGGGTACTCAGAGTGACTCGCGTCATGTCTGGATATAGTGGGGTACACAGAATGACTCTCGTCATGTCTGGATATAGTGGGGTACTCAGAGTGACTCTCGTCATGTCTGGATATAGTGGGGTACTCAGAGTGACTCTAGTCATGTCTGGATATAGTGGGGTACTCAGAGTGACTCTCGTCATGTCTGGATATAGTGGGGTACTCAGAGTGACTCTCGTCATGTCTGGATATAGTGGGGGTACTCAGAGTGACTCTCGTCATGTCTGGATATAGTGGGGTACTCAGAGTGACTCTCGTCATGTCTGGATATAGTGGGGTACTCAGAGTGACTCTCGTCATGTCTGGATATAGTGGGGTACTCAGAGTGACTCTCGTCATGTCTGGATATAGTGGGGGTACTCAGAGTGACTCTCGTCATGTCTGGATATAGTGGGGTACTCAGAGTGACTCTCGTCATGTCTGGATATAGTGGGGTACTCAGAGTGACTCTCGTCATATCTGGATATAGTTGGGTACTCAGAGTGACTCTCGTCATGTCTGGATATAGTGGGGTACTCAGAGTGACTCTCGTCATGTCTGGATATAGTGGGGTACTCAGAGTGACTCTCGTCATGTCTGGATATAGTGGGGTACTCAGAGTGACTCTCGTCATGTCTGGATATAGTGGGGTACTCAGAGTGACTCTCGTCATGTCTGGATATAGTGGGGTACTCAGAGTGACTCTCGTCATGTCTGGATATAGTAGGGTACTCAGAGTGACTCTCGTCGTGTCTGGATATAGTGGGGTACTCAGAGTGACTCTCGTCATATCTGGATATAGTTGGGTACTCAGAGTGACTCTCGTCATGTCTGGATATAGTGGGGTACTCAGAGTGACTCTCGTCATGTCTGGATATAGTGGGGTACTCAGAGTGACTCTCGTCATGTCTGGATATAGTGGGGTACTCAGAGTGACTCTCGTCATGTCTGGATATAGTGGGGTACTCAGAGTGACTCTCGTCATGTCTGGATATAGTGGGGTACTCAGATTGACTCTCGTCATGTCTGGATATAGTGGGGTACTCAGAGTGACTCTCGTCATGTCTGGATATAGTGGGGTACTCAGATTGACTCTCATCATGTCTGGATATAGTGGGGTACTCAGAGTGACTCTCGTCATGTCTGGATATAGTGGGGTACTCAGAGTGACCCTCGTCATGTCTGGATATAGTGGGGTACTCAGAGTGACTCTAGTCATGTCTGGATATAGGGGGGTACTCAGAGTGACTCTCGTCATGTCTGGATATAGTGGGGTACTCAGAGTGACTCTCGTCATGTCTGGATATAGTGGGGTACTCAGAGTGACTCTCGTCATGTCTGGATATAGTGGGGTACTCAGAGTGACTCTCGTCATGTCTGGATATAGTGGGGTACTCAGAGTGACTCTCGTCATGTCTGGATATAGCGGGGTACACAGAGTGACTCTCGTCATGTCTGGATATAGTGGGGTACTCAGAGTGACTCTCGTCATGTCTGGATATAGTGGGGTACTCAGAGTGACTCTCGTCATGTCTGGATATAGTGGGGTACTCAGAGTGACTCTCGTCATGTCTGGATATAGTGGGGTACTCAGAGTGACTCTCGTCATGTCTGGATATAGTGGGGTACTCAGAGTGACTCTCGTCATGTCTGGATATAGTGGGGTACTCAGAGTGACTCTCGTCATGTCTGGATATAGTGGAGTACTCAGAGTGACTCTCGTCATGTCTGGATATAGTGGGGTACTCAGAGTGACTCTCGTCATGTCTGGATATAGTGGGGTACTCAGAGTGACTCTCGTCATGTCTGGATATAGTGGGGTACTCAGAGTGACTCTCGTCATGTCTGGATATAGTGGGGTACTCAGAGTGACTCTCGTCATGTCTGGATATAGTGGGGTACTCAGAGTGACTCTCGTCATGTCTGGATATAGTGGAGTACTCAGAGTGACTCTCGTCATGTCTGGATATAGTGGGGTACTCACGAGTGACTCTCGTCATGTCTGGATATAGTGGGGTACTCAGAGTGACTCTCGTCATGTCTGGAAATAGTGGGGTACTCAGAGTGACTCTCGTCATGTCTGGATATAGTGGGGTACTCACGAGTGACTCTCGTCATGTCTGGATATAGTGGGGTACTCAGAGTGACTCTCGTCATGTCTGGATATAGTGGAGTACTCAGAGTGACTCTCGTCATGTCTGGATATAGTGGGGTACTCAGAGTGACTCTCGTCATGTCTGGATATAGTGGGGTACTCAGAGTGACTCTCGTCATGTCTGGATATAGTGGGGTACTCAGAGTGACTCTCGTCATATATGGATACTAGAAGGTGACCCGACTTCGTCCGGGCTATTAAAAAACCAAATTTCAAGTCGATTGCTCCACCCGTTTCCTAGATCTGGTCTGCGCATGCGCGAAGCTGGTGTCGCACGTGCTCGGCGACCCGATAAAATTCGTATCCGGGGCAAGATACATTCACATACCAAATTTAAAGTCAATATCTCAACCCGTTTCCGAGATTTCGTCTGCGCATGCGCGAAGCTGGCGTCGCACGTGCTCGGCGACCCGATAAAATTCGTATCCGGGGCAAGATACATTCACATACCAAATTTCAAGTCGATAGCTACACCCGTTTCCGAGATATATAGCCCAATGTCATTTGCGGATACCTCGGCCGGTGATGAGTTAACGCGACACAGTCAAATGCATCGGCAGGGTGAGAGTTAACGTAATCTAACTTTATGACCTCTGACGACGTCATAGAAATTACGCATTGATTTTATCCCGATAAAAGCATCGTACCACTTGTACCTAATAATTGAGGCAGATAACTAAAACGGATACATACATATTATATATCGTTGGAAAGATGAAGCCACACAGATTCTAACCGTGCAAATTATATGACTGGCAATTTATTATTCGCGCTATATCGAATCGATTTGTGAGCACCGAACTGAAATATATTAGCGCAAAAACGGCGTAAAAATAGATTTGACCTCCGCACGTGAAAAGTTGACCTCGCACGGACAAATAAATATGCCTATGTTCGTCTCCGGCCGAAAATACCCTAAAATACCAAATTTCATCGAAATTGGCTTAGTCGTTTTGGAGTCCATCGATTTCAAACACACACACAAACAAACACACACACAAACAAACACATACACACACAGATCTTTCAAAATATATAATAGATAGTGGGGTACTCAGAGTGACTCTCGTCATGTCTGGATATAGTGGGGTACTCAGAGTGACTCTCGTCATATATGGATATAGTGGGGTACTCAGAGTGACTCTCGTCATGTCTGGATATAGTGGGGTACACAGAGTGACTCTCGTCATATATGGATATAGTGGGGTACTCAGAGTGACTCTCGTCATGTCTGGATATAGTGGGGTACTCAGAGTGACTCTCGTCATATATGGATATAGTGGGGTACTCAGAGTGACTCTCGTCATGTCTGGATATAGTGGGGTACACAGAGTGACTCTCGTCATGTCTGGATATAGTGGGGTACACAGAGTGACTCTCGTCATGTCTGGATATAGTGGGGTACACAGAGTGACTCTCGTCATGTCTGGATATAGTGGGGTACACAGAGTGACTCTCGTCATGTCTGGATATAGTGGGGTACACAGAGTGACTCTCGTCATGTCTGGATATAGTGGGGTACTCAGAGTGACTCTCGTCATGTCTGGATATAGTGGGGTACTCAGAGTGACTCTCGTCATATATGGATATAGTGGGGTACTCAGAGTGACTCTCGTCATATATGGATATAGTGGGGTACTCAGAGTGACTCTCGTCATGTCTGGATATAGTGGGGTACACAGAGTGACTCTCGTCATATATGGATATAGTGGGGTACTCAGAGTGACTCTCGTCATGTCTGGATATAGTGGGGTACTCAGAGTGACTCTCGTCATATATGGATATAGTGGGGTACTCAGAGTGACTCTCGTCATGTCTGGATATAGTGGGGTACACAGAGTGACTCTCGTCATGTCTGGATATAGTGGGGTACACAGAGTGACTCTCGTCATGTCTGGATATAGTGGGGTACTCAGAGTGACTCTGGTCATGTCTGGATATAGTGGGGTACTCAGATTGACTCTCGTCATGCATGGGGCGTATATGTATCATGTCTGGATATAGTGGGGTACTCAGAGTGACTCTCGTCATGTCTGGATATAGTGGGGTACTCACGAGTGACTCTCGTCATGTCTGGATATAGTGGGGTACTCAGAGTGACTCTCGTCATGTCTGGATATAGTGGGGTACTCAGAGTGACTCTCGTCATGTCTGGATATAGTGGGGTACTCAGAGTGACTCTCGTCATATCTGGATATAGTGGGGTACTCAGAGTGACTCTCGTCATGTCTGGATATAGTGGGGTACTCAGAGTGACTCTCGTCATGTCTGGATATAGTGGGGTACTCAGAGTGACTCTCGTCATGCCTGGATATAGTGGGGAACTCAGAGTGACTCTCGTCATGTCTGGATATAGTGGGGTACTCAGAGTGACTCTCGTCATGTCTGGATATAGTGGGGTACTCAGAGTGACTCTCGTCATGTCTGGATATAGTGGGGTACTCAGAGTGACTCTCGTCATGTCTGGATATAGTGGGGTACTCAGAGTGACTCTCGTCATGTCTGGATATAGTGGGGTACTCAGAGTGACTCTCGTCATGTCTGGATATAGTGGGGTACTCAGAGTGACTCTCGTCATGTCTGGATATAGTGGGGTACTCAGAGTGACTCTCGTCATGTCTGGATATAGTGGGGTACTCAGAGTGACTCTCGTCATGTCTGGATATAGTGGGGTACTCAGAGTGACTCTCGTCATGTCTGGATATAGTGGGGTACTCAGAGTGACTCTCGTCATGTCTGGATATAGTGGGGTACTCAGAGTGACTCTCGTCATGTCTGGATATAGTGGGGTGCTCAGAGTGACTCTCGTCATGTCTGGATATAGTGGGGTACTCAGAGTGACTCTCGTCATGTCTGGATATAGTGGGGTACTCAGAGTGACTCTCGTCATGTCTGGATATAGTGGGGTACTCAGAGTGACTCTCGTCATGTCTGGATATAGTGGGGTACTCAGAGTGACTCTCGTCATGTCTGGATATAGTGGGGTACTCAGAGTGACTCTCGTCATGTCTGGATATAGTGGGGTACTCAGAGTGACTCTCGTCATGTCTGGATATAGTGGGGTACTCAGAGTGACTCTCGTCATGTCTGGATATAGTGGGGTACTCAGAGTGACTCTCGTCATGTCTGGATATAGTGGGGTACTCAGAGTGACTCTCGTCATGTCTGGATATAGTGGGGTACTCAGAGTGACTCTCGTCATGTCTGGATATAGTGGGGTATTCAGAGTGACTCTCGTCATGTCTGGATATAGTGGGGTACTCAGATTGACTCTCGTCATGTCTGGATATAGTGGGGTACTCAGAGTGACTCTCGTCATGTCTGGATATAGTGGGGTACTCAGAGTGACTCTCGTCATGTCTGGATATAGTGGGGTACTCAGACTGTCTCTCGTCATGTCTGGATATAGTGGGGTACTCAGAGTGACTCTCGTCATGTCTGGATATAGTGGGGTACTCAGAGTGACTCTCGTCATGTCTGGATATAGTGGGGTACTCAGAGTGACTCTCGTCATGTCTGGATATAGTGGGGTACTCAGAGTGACTCTCGTCATGTCTGGATATAGTGGGGTACTCAGAGTGACTCTCGTCATGTCTGGATATAGTGGGGTACTCAGAGTGACTCTCGTCATGTCTGGATATAGTGGGGTACTCAGATTGACTCTCGTCATGTCTGGATATAGTGGGGTACTCAGAGTGACTCTCGTCATGTCTGGATATAGTGGGGTACTCAGAGTGACTCTCGTCATGTCTGGATATAGTGGGGTACTCAGAGTGACTCTCGTCATGTCTGGATATAGTGGGGTACTCAGAGTGACTCTCGTCATGTCTGGATATAGTGGGGTACTCAGAGTGACTCTCGTCATGTCTGGATATAGTGGGGTACTCAGAGTGACTCTCGTCATGTCTGGATATAGTGGGGTACTCAGAGTGACTCTCGTCATGTCTGTATATAGTGGGGTACTCAGAGTGACTCTAGTCATGTCTGGATATAGTGGGGTACTCAGAGTGACTCTCGTCATGTCTGTATATAGTGGGGTACTCAGAGTGACTCTCGTCATGTCTGGATATAGTGGGGTACTCTGAGTGACTCTCGTCATGTCTGTATATAGTGGGGTACTCAGAGTGACTCTAGTCATGTCTGGATATAGTGGGGTACTCAGAGTGACTCTCGTCACGTCTGGATATAGTGGGGTACTCAGAGTGACTCTCGTCATGTCTGGATATAGTGGGGTACTCAGAGTGACTCTCGTCACGTCTGGATATAGTGGGGTACTCAGAGTGACTCTCGTCATGTCTGGATATAGTGGGGTACTCAGAGTGACTCTCGTCATGTCTGGATATAGTGGGGTACTCAGAGTGACTCTCGTCATGTCTTGATATAGTGGGGTACTCAGAGTGACTCTCGTCATGTCTGGATATAGTGGGGTACTCAGAGTGACTCTCGTCATGTCTGGATATAGTGGGGTACTCAGAGTGACTCTCGTCATGTCTGGATATAGTGGGGTACTCAGATTGACTCTCGTCATGTCTGGATATAGTGGGGTACTCAGAGTGACTCTCGTCATATCTGGATATAGTGGGGTACTCAGAGTGACTCTCGTCATGTCTGGATATAGTGGGGTACTCAGAGTGACTCTCGTCATGTCTGGATATAGTGGGGTACTCAGAGTGACTCTCGTCATGTCTGGATATAGTGGGGTACTCAGAGTGACTCTCGTCATGTCTGGATATAGTGGGGTACTCAGAGTGACTCTCGTCATGTCTGGATATAGTGGGGTACTCATAGTGACTCTCGTCATGTCTGGATATAGTGGGGTACTCAGAGTGAATCTCGTCATGTCTGGATATAGTGGGGTACTCAGAGTGACTCTCGTCATGTCTGGATATAGTGGGGTACTCAGAGTGACTCTCGTCATGTCTGGATATAGTGGGGTACTCAGAGTGACTCTCGTCATGTCTGGATATAGTGGGGTACTCAGATTGACTCTCGTCATGTCTGGATATAGTGGGGTACTCAGAGTGACTCTCGTCATATCTGGATATAGTGGGGTACTCAGAGTGACTCTCGTCATGTCTGGATATAGTGGGGTACTCAGAGTGACTCTCGTCATGTCTGGATATAGTGGGGTACTCAGAGTGACTCTCGTCATGTCTGGATATAGTGGGGTACTCAGAGTGACTCTCGTCATGTCTGGATATAGTGGGGTACTCAGAGTGACTCTCGTCATGTCTGGATATAGTGGGGTACTCAGAGTGACTCTCGTCATGTCTGGATATAGTGGGGTACACAGAATGACTCTCGTCATGTCTGGATATAGTGGGGTACTCAGAGTGACTCTCGTCATGTCTGGATATAGTGGGGTACTCAGAGTGACTCTCGTCATGTCTGGATATAGTGGGGTACTCAGAGTGACTCGTCATGTCTGGATATAGTGGGGTACTCAGAGTGACTCTCGTCATGTCCGGATATAGTGGGAGTACTCAGAGTGACTCTCGTCATGTCTGGATATAGTGGGGTACTCAGAGTGACTCTCGTCATGTCTGGATATAGTGGGGTACTCAGAGTGACTCTCGTCATGTCTGGATATAGTGGGGTACTCAGAGTGACTCTCGTCATGTCTGGATATAGTGGGGGTACTCAGAGTGACTCTCGTCATGTCTGGATATAGTGGGGTACTCAGAGTGACTCTCGTCATGTCTGGATATAGTGGGGTACTCAGAGTGACTCTCGTCATGTCTGGATATAGTGGGGTACTCAGAGTGACTCTCGTCATGTCTGGATATAGTGGGGTACTCAGAGTGACTCTCGTCATGTCTGGATATAGTGGGGGTACTCAGAGTGACTCTCGTCATGTCTGGATATAGTGGGGTACTCAGAGTGACTCTCGTCATGTCTGGATATAGTGGGGTACTCAGAGTGACTCTCGTCATGTCTGGATATAGTGGGGTACTCAGAGTGACTCTCGTCATGTCTGGATATAGTGGGGTACTCAGAGTGACTCTCGTCATGTCTGGATATAGTGGGGTACTCAGAGTGACTCTCGTCATGTCTGGATATAGTGGGGTACTCAGAGTGACTCTCGTCATGTCTGGATATAGTGGGGTACTCAGAGTGACTCTCGTCATGTCTGGATATAGTGGGGTACTCAGAGTGACTCTCGTCATGTCTGGATATAGTGGGGTACTCAGAGTGACTCTCGTCATGTCTGGATATAGTGGGGTACTCAGAGTGACTCTCGTCATGTCTGGATATAGTGGGGTACTCAGAGTGACTCTCGTCATGTCTGGATATAGTGGGGTACTCAGAGTGACTCTCGTCATGTCTGGATATAGTGGGGTACTCAGAGTGACTCTCGTCATGTCTGGATATAGTGGGGTACTCAGAGTGACTCTCGTCATGTCTGGATATAGTGGGGTACTCAGAGTGACTCTCGTCATGTCTGGATATAGTGGGGTACTCAGAGTGACTCTCGTCATGTCTGGATATAGTGGGGTACTCAGAGTGACTCTCGTCATGTCTGGATATAGTGGGGTACTCAGAGTGACTCTCTTCATGTCTGGATATAGTGGGGTACTCAGAGTGACTCTCGTCATGTCTGGATATAGTGGGGTACTCAGAGTGACTCTCGTCATGTCTGGATATAGTGGGGTACTCAGAGTGACTCTCGTCATGTCTGGATATAGTGGGGTACTCAGAGTGACTCTCGTCATGTCTGGATATAGTGGGGTACTCAGAGTGACTCTCGTCATTTCTGGATTTAGTGGGGTACTCAGAGTGACTCTCGTCATGTCTGGATATAGTTGGGTACTCAGAGTGACTCTCGTCATGTCTGGATATAGTGGGGTACTCAGAGTGACCCTCGTCATGTCTGGATATAGTGGGGTACTCAGAGTGACTCTCGTCATGTCTGGATATTGTGGGGTACTCAGAGTGACTCTCGTCATGTCTGGATATAGTGGGGTACTCAGAGTGACTCTCGTCATGTCTGGATATAGTGGGGTACTCAGAGTGACTCTCGTCATGTCTGGATATAGTGGGGTACTCAGAGTGACTCTCGTCATGTCTGGATATAGTGGGGAACTCAGAGTGACTCTCGTCATGTCTGGATATAGTGGGGTACTCAGAGTGACTCTCGTCATGTCTGGATATAGTGGGGTACTCAGAGTGACTCTCGTCATGTCTGGATATAGTGGGGTACTCAGAGTGACTCTCGTCATGTCTGGATATAGTGGGGTACTCAGAGCGACTCTCGTCATGTCTGGATATAGTGGGGTACTCAGTGTGACTCTCGTCATGTCTGGATATAGTGGGGTACTCAGAGTGACTCTCGTCATGTCTGGATATAGTGGGGTACTCAGAGTGACTCTCGTCATGTCTGGATATAGTGGGGTACTCAGAGTGACTCTCGTCATGTCTGGATATAGTGGGGTACTCAGAGTGACTCTCGTCATGTCTGGATATAGTGGGGTACTCAGAGTGACTCTCGTCATGTCTGGATATAGTGGGGTACTCAGAGTGACTCTCGTCATGTCTGGATATAGTGGGGTACTCAGAGTGACTCTCGTCATGTCTGGATATAGTGGGGTACTCAGAGTGACTCTCGTCATGTCTGGATATAGTGGGGTACTCAGAGTGACTCTCGTCATGTCTGGATATAGTGGGGTACTCAGAGTGACTCTCGTCATGTCTGGATATAGTGGGGTACTCAGAGTGACTCTCGTCATGTCTGGATATAGTGGGGTACTCAGAGTGACTCTCGTCATGTCTGGATATAGTGGGGTACTCAGAGTGACTCTCGTCATGTCTGGATATAGTGGGGTACTCAGAGTGACTCTCGTCATGTCTGGATATAGTGGGGTACTCAGAGTGACTCTCGTCATGTCTGGATATAGTGGGGTACTCAGAGTGACTCTCGTCATGTATGGATATAGTGGGGTACTCAGAGTGACTCTCGTCATGTCTGGATATAGTGGGGTACTCAGAGTGACTCTCGTCATGTATGGATATAGTGGGGTACTCAGAGTGACTCTCGTCATGTATGGATATAGTGGGGTACTCAGAGTGACTCTCGTCATGTCTGGATATAGTGGGGTACTCAGAGTGACTCTCGTCATGTCTGGATATAGTGGGGTACTCAGAGTGACCCTCGTCATGTCTGTATATAGTGGAGTACTCAGAGTGACTCTCGTCATGTCTGGATATAGTGGGGTACTCAGAGTGACCCTCGTCATGTCTGTATATAGTGGAGTACTCAGAGTGACTCTCGTCATGTCTGGATATAGTGGGGTACTCAGAGTGACTCTCGTCATGTCTGGATATAGTGGGGTACTCAGAGTGACTCTCGTCATGTCTGGATATAGTGGGGTACTCAGAGTGACTCTCGTCATGTCTGGATATAGTGGGGTACTCAGAGTGACTCTCATCATGTCTGGATATAGTGGGGTACTCAGAGTGACTCTCGTCATGTCTGGATATAGTGGGGTACTCAGAGTGACTCTCGTCATGTCTGGATATAGTGGGGTACTCAGAGTGACTCTCGTCATGTCTGGATATAGTGGGGTACTCAGAGTGACTCTCGTCATGTCTGGATATAGTGGGGTACTCAGAGTGACTCTTGTCATGTCTGGATATAGTGGGGTACTCAGAGTGACTCTCGTCATGTCTGGATATAGTGGGGTACTCAGAGTGACTCTCGTCATGTCTGGATATAGTGGGGTACTCAGAGTGACTCTCGTCATGTCTGGATATAGTGGGGTACTCAGAGTGACTCTCGTCATGTCTGGATATAGTGGGGTACTCAGAGTGACTCTCGTCATGTCTGGATTTAGTGGGGTACTCAGAGTGACTCTCGTCATGTCTGGATATAGTTGGGTACTCAGAGTGACTCTCGTCATGTCTGGATATAGTTGGGTACTCAGAGTGACTCTCGTCATATCTGGATATAGTGGGGTACTCAGAGTGACTCTCGTCATGTCTGGATATAGTGGGGTACTCAGAGTGACTCTCGTCATGTCTGGATATAGTTGGGTACTCAGAGTGACTCTCGTCATATCTGGATATAGTGGGGTACTCAGAGTGACTCTCGTCATGTCTGGATATAGTGGGGTACTCAGAGTGACTCTCGTCATGTCTGGATATAGTGGGGTACTCAGAGTGACTCTCGTCATGTCTGGATATAGTGGGGTACTCAGAGTGACTCTCGTCATGTCTGGATATAGTGGGGTACTCAGAGTCACTCTCGTCATGTCTGGATATAGTGGGGTACTCAGAGTGACTCTCGTCATGTCTGGATATAGTGGGGTACTCAGAGTGACTCTCGTCATGTCTGGATATAGTGGGGTACTCAGAGTGACTCTCGTCATGTCTGGATATAGTGGGGGTACTCA
The DNA here is from genome assembly GCA_032622095.1 of Siphonodentalium dalli. Classification (NCBI taxonomy): domain Eukaryota; kingdom Metazoa; phylum Mollusca; class Scaphopoda; order Gadilida; family Siphonodentaliidae; genus Siphonodentalium; species Siphonodentalium dalli. The sequence continues at coordinate 208,318,296 of CP136067.1, forward strand.
GACTGACTCTCGTCATGTCTGGATATAGTGGGGTACTCAGAGTGACTCTCGTCATGTATGGATATAGTGGGGTACTCAGAGTGACTCTCGTCATATCTGGATATAGTGGGGTACTCAGAGTGACTCTCGTCATGTCTGGATATAGTGGGGTACTCAGAGTGACTCTCGTCATGTCTGGATATAGTGGGGTACTCAGAGTGACTCTCGTCATGTCTGGATATAGTGGGGTACTCAGAGTGACTCTCGTCATGTCTGGATATAGTGGGGTACTCAGGGTGACTCTCGTCATGTCTGGATATAGTGGGGTACTCACGAGTGACTCTCGTCATGTCTGGATATAGTGGGGTACTCAGAGTGACTCTCGTCATGTCTGGATATAGTGGGGTACTCAGAGTGACTCTCGTCATGTCTGGATATAGTGGGGTACTCAGAGTGACTCTCGTCATGTCTGGATATAGTGGGGTACTCAGAGTGACTCTCGTCATGTCTGTATATAGTGGGGTACTCAGAGTGACTCTCGTCATGTCTGGATATAGTGGGGTACTCAGATTGACTCTCGTCATGTCTGGATATAGTGGGGTACTCAGAGTGACTCTCGTCATGTCTGGATATAGTGGGGTACTCAGAGTGACTCTCGTCATGTCTGGATATAGTGGGGTACTCAGAGTGACTCTCGTCATGTCTGGATATAGTGGGGTACTCAGAGTGACTCTCGTCATATCTGGATATAGTGGGGTACTCAGAGTGACTCTCGTCATGTCTGGATATAGTGGGGTACTCAGAGTGACTCTCGTCATGTCTGGATATAGTGGGGTACTCAGAGTGACTCTCGTCATGTCTGGATATAGTGGGGTACTCAGAGTGACTCTCGTCATGTCTGGATATAGTTGGGTACTCAGAGTGACTCTCGTCATGTCTGGATATAGTTGGGTACTCAGAGTGACTCTCGTCATATCTGGATATAGTGGGGTACTCAGAGTGACTCTCGTCATGTCTGGATATAGTGGGGTACTCAGAGTGACTCTCGTCATGTCTGGATATAGTGGGGTACTCAGAGTGACTCTCGTCGTGTCTGGATATAGTGGGGTACTCAGAGTGACTCCCGTCATGTCTGGATATAGTGGGGTACTCAGAGTGACTCTCGTCATGTCTCGATATAGTGGGGTACTCAGAGTGACTCTCGTCATGTCTGGATATAGTGGGGCACTCAGAGTGACTCTCGTCATGTCTGGATATAGTGGGGTACTCAGAGTGACTCTCGTCATGTCTGGATATAGTGGGGTACTCAGAGTGACTCTCGTCATGTCTGGATATAGTGGGGTACTCAGAGTGACTCTCGTCATGTCTGGATATAGTGGGGTACTCAGAGTGACTCTCGTCATGTCTGGATATAGTGGGGTACTCAGAGTGACTCTCGTCATGTCTGGATATAGTGGGGTACTCAAACACCCCTTGTTGCAAAAGTGTCGAAAAGCGGTGGTCTGTTGTTTAAACACTCCATCACCAGGTACATAACTGACGACGATCCCAGTGAAATTTAGCATTTTACTTCAGACTTACACCTACACTTACATTCCACAACTGCTTACTCATGTACATAACTATAAATTTCAAAATTAACCCTTTCGAAAACTCGCGGCCTATGCTTACGTTCCTAATTTCTAAATTTGTAACACCTAACTATGTACCACGCTCCCATGTTTTACTGAAACTACCGGTATGGGACAATCATGAAACTTAAGAATATTTTAATACTCTACGTATAACTAGTTCATTTATGATAGTGCGTGATTCTACGATACTGGTACGCATACTCTGTCATATGTATACCTATATTTTCCAAATTTCAAAACACCAGGCATACCTCTATTATGCTCCTGTTTTTAATTTTACTGACTATGGAATTGTCCAAGTGGCGCTTCGGAATGTGTACCTAGATAATGATCACCTTTGTCCATGTTACCGAAGACAGGTTTACCCTTGTATTCTGTGGTGTTCCCAGCCCCCCAGGATCTCTATATTTTACAAGATATAGTGGGGGTACTCAGAGTGACTCTCGTCATGTCTGGATATAGTGGGGTACTCAGAGTGACTCTCGTCATGCGTGGATATAGTGGGGTACTCAGAGTGACTCTCGTCATGTCTGGATATAGTTGGGTACTCAGAGTGACTCTCGTCATGTCTGGATATAGTGGGGTACTCAGAGTGACTCTCGTCATGTCTGGATATAGTGGGGTACTCAGAGTGACTCTCGTCATGTCTGGATATAGTGGGGTACTCAGAGTGACTCTCGTCATGTCTGGATATAGTGGGGTACTCAGAGTGACTCTCGTCATGTCTGGATATAGTGGGGTACTCAGAGTGACTCTCGTCATGTCTGGATATAGTGGGGTACTCAGAGTGACTCTAGTCATGTCTGGATATAGTGGGGTACTCAGAGTGACTCTCGTCATGTCTGGATATAGTGGGGTACTCAGAGTGACTCTCGTCATGTCTGTATATAGTGGGGTACTCAGAGTGACTCGTCATGTCTGGATATAGTGGGGTACTCAGAGTGACTCTCGTCATGTCTGGATATAGTGGGGTACTCAGAGTGACTCGTCATGTCTGGATATAGTGGGGTACTCAGAGTGACTCTCGTCATGTCTGGATATAGTGGGGTACTCAGAGTGACTCTCGTCATGTCTGGATATAGTGGGGTACTCAGAGTGACTCTCGTCATGTCTGGATATAGTGGGGTACTCAGAGTGACTCTCGTCATGTCTGGATATAGTGGGGTACTCAGAGTGACTCGTCATGTCTGGATATAGTGGGGTACTCAGAGTGACTCTCGTCATGTCTGGATATAGTGGGGTACTCAGAGTGACTCTCGTCATGTCTGGATATAGTGGGGTACTCAGAGTGACTCTCGTCATGTCTGGATATAGTGGGGTACTCAGAGTGACTCTCGTCATGTCTGGATATAGTGGGGTACTCAGAGTGACTCTCGTCATGTCTGGATATAGTGGGGTACTCAGAGTGACTCTCGTCATGTCTGGATATAGTGGGGTACTCAGAGTGACTCTCGTCATGTCTGGATATAGTGGGGTACTCAGAGTGACTCTCGTCATGTCTGGATATAGTGGGGTACTCAGAGTGACTCTCGTCATGTCTGGATATAGTGGGGTACTCAGAGTGACTCTCGTCATGTCTGGATATAGTGGGGTACTCAGAGTCACTCTCGTCATGTCTGGATATAGTGGGGTACTCAGAGTGACTCTCGTCATGCATGGGGCGTATATGTATATCTTGAGTGGCTATTTCACCATGGGTACGTGCAGATAATAGGTATACACGGAGTGACCGTATGGCCAACGATGAACTGAATAGGTATACACGTAGTGACTGTATGATCATGAATATCGCGAATAGATATACAGGGAGTGACCTCATGGGTCAGGGGCATGAGCTTAACTGGTGTGCCTGGTGTATAAACAACTACTCTCCTTAATGGAGGCAATTAAGATATATAAGTATGTATGTATGCCATAGGTGAGGGATATGTGTATAAAACGAGTGACCATTTGTGAGAGGCATATATATATATATACATGGGGTGTTTCTATGGTCATGGGTGGGATATATATATATATATAAATCTCATATATATTTTGAAGACCTCTGTTTGTTTGTTTGTCTGTCTGTCTGTCTGTCTGTCTGTCTGTCATTTATACAAATCTACGATTCTCGACCGATCGGGACGAAACTTTGTACGTGTGTGTAGTTTGACCAGGCGGTGAACGTTGTCGTATTGGCGAGCCCGTGCTGCGCCAGCTTCGCGCATGCGCAGACGAGATCTCGGAAACGGGTGGAGCTATCGACTTGAAATTTGCTATGTGAATGTATCTTGCCCCGGATACGAATTTTATCGGGTCGCCGAGCCCGTGCGACGCCAGCTTCGCGCATGCGCAGACGAGATCTCGGAAACGGGTGGAGCTATCGACTTGAAATTTGCTATGTGAATGTATCTTGCCCCGGATACGAATTTTATCGGGTCGCCGAGCCCGTGCGACGCCAGCTTCGCGCATGCGCAGACCAGATATCAGAAACGGGTAGAGCTATCGACTTGAAATTTGGTTTTTGAATAGCCCGGACAACGTCGGGCTCATCGGCTAGTCTAATATATATTTTGGGACTTCTGTTTGTCTGTTTGTTTGTCTGTTAGCTATGGCCAGGAAAACTGCCATCCGGATTTTGAAGAAATTTGATACCTAGGGTTACTTTTGTCCAGGGAGTGATTTGGACTGGTCAAATCGTGACTCCGACCTGACCTTGACCTTCAAAAAGGTCAATTCAAGGTCACAACGGGACGGATTTCGACGAAATTTGATACCTACATATACTTTTGTCCGGGGAGTCTTTTGGACGGGTCAAATCGTTACCCCGACCTGACCTTGACCTTCAAAAAGGTCAATTCAAGGTCAAATCGGATAAAACGGACGGATTCGACGAAATTTGATACCCATGGGTACTTTTGTCCGGGGAGTGTTTTGGACGGGTCAAATCGTCACCCCGACCTGACCTTGACTTTCAAAATTGTCAATTCAAGATCAAATCGCGAATTTTGACGGGATTTCGACAAAATTTGATACATAGGGTTACTTTTGTCAGAGGAGTGTTTTGGACGGGTCAAATCGTTACACCAACCTGACCTTGACAATGGTCAATCGGGTAAAACCTGACGGATTTCGACGGGTACTTTTGTCGGGTACTTTTGTCCAGGGAGTGTTTTGGACGGGTCAAATCGTGACCTCGACCTGACCTCGACCTTCAAAATGGTCATTTCAAGGTCAAATCGCGCAATTCGCCGAAAAGCAGAGGGGAAACAGCCCGGACGAAGTCGGGTCCACCAGCTAGTATATATATATATACTAGCAGGTGACCCGACTTCGTCCGGGCTTTGACCTTGAATTGTCCATTTTGAAGGTCAAGGTCAAGTGGGGTCACGATTTGACCAATCCAAAACACTGCCCGGACAAAAGTACCCGACAAACGTGCCCATCGAAATCCATCAGGTTTTACCCGATTTGACCTTGAATTGATCATTTTGAAGGTCAAAGTCAGGTCGGGGTCACGATTTGACCCGTCCAAAACACTCAGTGGACAAAAGTAACCCTATGTATAAAATTTCGTCGAAATCCCATCAAAATTGGCGATTTGACCTTGAATTGACCCGATTTCAAGGTCAAGGTCACGTCGCACGGGCCAAATAATATGCTTATGAGACTCCCCGACCGAAAGTACCCCCACATACCAAGTTTCGTCGAAATCCCGTGATATTCGGGCGTTTGACCTTGAAATTACCCGATTTCAAGGTCAAGGTCACGTCGCACGGGCAAATTAATAGGCCTATGTCACTCCCCGGCCGAAAATACCCCCACATACCAAGTTTCATCGAAATCGGCTCGGCCGTTTTCGAGTCCATCGATTACAGACACACACACAGACACACATACATGTCTTCCAAAATATATAATAGACTAGAAGGTGACCCGACTTCGTCCGGGCTTTGACCTTGAATTGTCCATTTTGAAGGCCAATGTCAGGTGGGGTCACGATTTGAACCGTCCAAAACACTGCCCGAACAAAAGTACCTGACAAAAGTACCCGTCGAAATCCATCCGGTTTTACTCGATTTGACCTTGAATTGATCATTTTGAAGGTCAAGGTCAGTTCGGGGTCATGATTTGACCCGTCCAAAACACTCAGTGGACAAAAGTAACCATATGTATCAAATTTCGTGGAAATCCCATCAAAATTCGCGATTTGACCTTGAATTGACCCGATTTCAAGGTCAAGGTCTCTCCGACAAACGTGCCCGTCGAAATCCATCCGGTTTTACCCGATTTGACCTTGAATTGATAATTTTGAAGGTCAAGGTCAGTCGGGGTCACGACTCGACCCGTCCAAAACACTCAGTGGACAAAAGTAACCCTATGTATAACATTTCGTCGAAATCCCATCAAAATTCGCGATTTGACCTTGAATTGACCCGATTTCAAGGTCAAGGTCTCTCCGACAAACGTGCCCGTCGAAATCCATCCGGTTTTACCCGATTTGACCTTGAATTGATAATTTTGAAGGTCAAGGTCAGTCGGGGTCACGACTCGACCCGTCCAAAACACTCAGTGGACAAAAGTAACCCTATGTATAACATTTCGTCGAAATCCCATCAAAATTGGCGATTTGACCTTGAATTGACCCGATTTCAAGGCCAAGGTCACGTCGCACGGGCAAATGAATATGCTTATGAGACTCCCCATACGAAAGTACCCCCACATACCAAGTTTCATCGAAATCCCGTGATATTCGGGCGTTTGACCTTGAAATTACCCTATTTCAAGGTCAATGTCACGTCGCACGGGCAAATTAATAGGCCCATGTCACTCCCCGGCCGAAAATACCCCACATGCCAAGTTTCATCGAAATCGGCTCGGCCGTATTCGAGTCCATCGATTACAGACAGACACACAGACAGACAGATCTTCCAAAAATATATAATAGACTAGCCGATGAGCCCGACGTTGTCCGGGCTACGTTGTCCGGGCTAGTCAAAAACCAAATTTCAAGTCGATAGCTCTACCCGTTTCCGAGATCTGGTCTGCGCATGCGCGAAGCTGGCGTCGCACGGGCTCGGCGACCCGATAAAATTCGTATCCGGGGCAAGATACATTCACATACCAAATTTCAAGTCGACAGCTCCACCCGTTTCCGAGATCTCGGCTGAGCATGCGCGAAGCTGGCGTCGCACGGGCTCAGCGACCCGATAAAATTCGTATCCGGGGCAAGATACATTCACATAGCAAATTTCAAGTCGATAGCTCCACCCGTTTCCGAGATCTCGTCTAAATTTCAAGTCGATAGCTCCACCCGTTTCCGAGATTTCGTCTGCGCATGCGCGAAGCGGGCGCCGCATGGGCTCGCCAATACGACAACGACAACTGGCTGGTCAAACTACACACACGTACCAAGTTTCGTCCCGATCGGTCGAGAATCGAAGATTTGTATAAATGGCATACAGACATACAGACATACAGACAGACAGAGGTCTTCAAAAATATATATGAGATAGCCGATGAGCCCGACGTTGTCCGGGCTATTCAAAAACCAAATTTTAAGTCGATAGCTCTACCCGTTTCCGAGATCTGGTCTGCGCATGCGCGAAGGTGGCGTCGCACGGGCTCGGCGACCCGATAAAATTCGTATCCGGGGCAAGATACATTCACATAGCAAATTTCAAGTCGATAGCTCCACCAGTTTCCGAGATCTCGTCTGCGCATGCGCGAAGCTGGCGTCGCACGGGCTCGGCGACCCGATAAAATTCGTATCCGGGGCAAGATACATTCACATACCAAATTTCAAGTCGATAGCTCCACCCGTTTCCGAGATCTCGTCTGCGCATGCGCTGCACGGGCGTCGCACGTGCTCACCAATACGACAACGACGACCGCCTGGTCAAACTACACACACGTACCAAGTTTCGTCCCGATCGGTCGAGAATCGTAGATTTGTATCAATGACATACATACAGACATACATACAGAGGTCTTCAAAATATATATGAGACTAGCCGATGAGCCCGACGTTGTCCGGGCTATTCAAAAACCAAATTTCAAGTCGATAGCTCTACCCAGCCCGACGTTGTCCGGGCTATTCAAAAACCAAATTTCAAGTCGATAGCTCTACCCGTTTCCGATATCTGGTCTGCGCATGCGCGAAGCTGGCGTCGCACGGGCTCGGCGACCCAATAAAATTCGTATCCGGGGCAAGATACATTCACATACCAAATTTCAAGTCGATAGCTCCACCCGTTTCCGAGATTTCGTCTGCGCATGCGCGAAGCTGGCGTCGCACGGGCTCGGCGACCCAATATAATTCGTATCCGGGGCAAGATACATTCACATAGCAAATTTCAAGTCGATAGCTCCACCCGTTTCCGAGATCTCGTTTGCGCATGCGCGAAGCTGGCGTCGCACGGACTCGGCGACCCGATAAAATTCGTATCCGGGGCAAGATACATTCACATAGCAAATTACAAGTCGATAGCTCCACCCGTTTCCGAGATCTGGTCTGCGCATGCACGAAGCTGGCGTCGCACGGGCTCGGCGACCCGATAAAATTCGTATCCGGGGCAAGATACATTCACATAGCAAATTTCAAGTCGATAGCTCCACCCGTTTCCGAGATCTCGTCTGCGCATGCGCGAAGCTGGCGTCGCACGGGCTCGGCGACCCAATATAATTCGTATCCGGGGCAAGATACATTCACATAGCAAATTTCAAGTCGATAGCTCCACCCGTTTCCGAGATCTCGTCTGCGCATGCGCGAAGCGGGCGCCTCACGGGCTCGCCAATACGACAACGTCGACCGCCTGGTCAAACTTCACACACGTACCAAGTTTCGTCCCGATCGGTCGAGAATCGTAGATTTGTATAAATGACAGACAGACAAACAGACAAACAAACAGACAGAGGTCTTCAAAATATATATGAGATATCTTGAGTGACCATTTGGCCATGGGTGTGGGCAGTATGTATACAGGGAGTGACTGTATTGTCAATGGTGATGTCAATAGGTATACATGATCATGAATGTGGTGAATATGTACAGAGAGTGACGATATGGTCATGGGTCAGGTGTGGCAAGTATACCTGATGTGCCTGCATTGTTACTGATGGATGTATGGTCATGTGTTGTGTGTATTGTACACACAAGTATGGCTGTGCGGTCATGGGTATGGTGTATGTGTCAAGCGAGGGACTATATTGTCATCTGAGTGACTGTATGGTCCTGGGTGGATTGTACATTACATTGGGTGGCTATCGCTTTCCATAATAACTCAATAATATTTTCATATATATATCTTTATTTCCTCCAATACTGAAGATTCGATATACATTGTATAATTAATCATATATACATATCATTTGGTACATACAAATGGAACAGATGAAACAGGAAATGTAACTAAGAAGAATGATACTTACAGTATTAATGAGTTGGCGAATGCCGCCAGGTACAACTGAGCATCGATCTGCTCAATAAATAGGCTACATAAGCTGGCATGAATATACAGAAACGATATGTACAAGGATAGATAGCCTTCGTGTCAACATAACATATTATACCTTTACATATAACCATACGAAAAGACCGGCAAGAGAGCAATCAACCGAGGAAAAGAATATCATTCGAATTATATGTACATGAACACGAGCTTACATATGTCAGAGACCACATCAACAAACACACACCCTCTCGACCACACCCATACGTATACACGATCGCAAACACACACGATCGTACATACATACGCTATGATGTACTATGACAACAACACTCAACAAGAAAACTAAGATGCATGCATCAGGTCGGCCGTGAACTATCTACCATAGAATTGTTGTAGCTATCGATTATACATTTTGGAACACCTGTCTGTATGTATGTGTGTATGCATGAATGCATGTGTGTATGTGTTATAGACTCTAACACTGCTCGACTGATCCGACTCGGATTTGGTATTTAACGTGTCAACTTGACCTCGCTCATAGGCATGTTTCTGGACCTTGACCGCTCCGACTAAAAAATTGTGTATAGGACTACTTCGATCCCGGGAGCAATATGGACGGGTCCAATTTCACGTGGGATCATGTTCTCGAACGTGCTGATGTAGGCATGTTTCTGGACTATTTGGACGGGTCAAATCTTGATCCCGACCTGACTTTGACATTCAAAAAGATCAATTCAAGGTCAAATCTGGTAAAACGGAAGTATTTCAACGAAATATAATACCTACTGTTACTTTTGTCCCAGGAGTGTTTCGGGTGGGTCAAATTATGACCGTGACCTGATCTTGACATTCAAAATTGTCAATTCAAGGTCAAATCGGGTAAAGCCGGGCGGATTTCGACGGGTATTTTTGTCGTGACTTTTGTCCGGGGAGTGTTTTGGACGGGTCAAATCGTGACCCGACATGACGTTCACCTTTAAAATGGTCAATTCAAGGTTAAATCGCGCAATTCTCCGAAAATCAGAGGGGAACATCCCGGACGAAGTAGGGTCCACCAGCTACTATTATATATTTCTAGATTTAGTTACAAACTAAATACCTGTATATTGTACAAAGAAATGTTTGACAAATATATCTGTATCAATATTACCATACGGGTCATTAAAATAGATACGACGAAACAAATTTTGAAGGGTGCATGGTATCAGGTAAATTTTTATATTTCAAATGATGACAGGAATGCGGAAAGTTGAAGTACCTACGAAATACTGACTATCCGAATGAAGAGATATACATGTATATAAAAACCAAAATAGAAGATGACTGCTGGCGACAATGTTTTCCAAAAAAATTCAAAGCATTCGATAGCTCCCATCTAGTTGTCAGCCCGAAGATCAATATAAAGTGTGGTGACTATCAGATGAGGGATATGACTGTACAGTTGCTAAACAATTCAGTCACGCAAAAGAGGATCAAACAGTAAGATACCAAATTGCTGCCTGTGGTAATGTTTTTTAACGAAATTCGGGAAAATTAGATTACTCTCACCCTGGTTATCCAGAAGATCATTGTGGAATCTGGTGACGATCGGACAAGGGGTGTCGTCTGTAGGATCAACCAAATTATTTAGCCATAAAAATAGTAAAATTCCAGATCACCGCTGGCAGTGATGTCTTCACAAGGACAGCTTGAGAACAAAACATGGCTCACATCTAGCGGTGACCCAAACTATCCACGTGAGAAAAAGTTCTCCAATAAAAGCTGGCTGCAGGGTGCGCCAATTGATTCAAATTCGAAATTTAACAGGGTGTACTGCTTGTGGCCATGTTTTCCCCGCATATTTGATAGACTTATGGACAAAACCACTGAATCCGTTGAATCAATATACATGTATACATGGATTAATTTATATGCATTGTTATACACAGTACTGGTATATAAAGGTACTGAAAATAACAATATTACTAGTATACACAAAATAAACCACATATCATGGCTATGGGTTCTAATATCCGAATATGACAGCTGATAACTTGGTGTGAATTGAAGAGTGGTGGTGTCTCAAGCATATCTAACCCTCCACGTTAGACACATGCCATTAAATGTCATAAGTATAATCTAGTTTGAGGACAGAAGTTATCCATAAAACCCCCCTTAATTCAACCAGGTCCTCGCGCGATGTATGGTCGATCACATGATGATCTAGGGGGGGATTAGAATTGTTGTATAAAAACAGCACTGCATGTAAATATAAAATAAAATAGTGCTACATCTTATTACAGATTATTGCCATATATAATCAGTGACTATACAGACAGTCTGACAAAATAAAGTTTCAGTGACACTCTATCCGAAGAGGGGAATAATTCCATCTGTTACAGTCAATGGAGCAATTATGAATCTGGAAAGGTGAAATTTCTAACTAATACTAGATATCGACATGACGCGATAACATATAACGTAAATGCAATATGGCCGCTGGCGACCATTTTTTCCTATAAAATTAAAAAAATATTTGATAGCTCTCATCTGATAGATCAATATCAAGATAAATATGAAGTTTAGTGATGATCGGATGAGTGAAGTGGACTGTGCTAAACGGTTTAGTAATGCTTAAAAAGATTTTTACCTTAATATTTTTATGTTCACTTTATAAACTTCACTGAGTCATCTTTGTCATGTATTGAGTTTGATATCTTTTGTTAACAGTTTATAAATCATGTATGTCTCATGTTTGTTATTTTAATTTATGTGTTTATTATCATTAAATAAAGTTGCATTCCTTAAAAAGATTCTTACCTCAATGTTTTTATGTTCACTTTATAAACTCCACTGAGTCATCTTTGTCATGTATTGAATTTGATATCTTTTGTTAACAGTTTATAAATTATGTATGTCTCGTGTTCGTTATTATATTATATACACTTTATAGTGTGTTTCAGAACGAAAACAAAATGAATAAAATCAACAAATTTGTAAATTTAAAAACAATTCAAACGTTGTTGTATTCCATGTCCCAGCCCGGACATATACACCAAATTTCAATAATATTCATTGAGAAACAACGGACCAAACGCCATATAACACCCCGTATGCATCTTTTATTCCGAGTTGGCCTTTTATTCCGAGTTAGCCCTGAGGCGAGTACGCCGATTCCGACACCTTTTCTATTTGCAGCAGGTTAAGTTTACGCGTAATTTAATTCACAAAGTTCCCCAATTGGTATCGTAAATAGAGCGACCTTATTTGACAGAGAATGCCTCTGTTATTGATTATAAAGTTGCTATACATTAAATACGACAATTCACATGCTCGTTCAAGCGCAGTAGTCTATTTTCCCCATGTTAAAGGACATCCACAAATACTAAATAACGCTAACTTACTGCCGAATGTTTTACACGACAACTGTTAACATATTTGGGCTGAATTCATCTGACGCGGTATTATTCCTCAAAATAAACAACAAAACCATCGTTACTTGGAAATGTAGTTTGGGCTAACATTTACATAAATCCTCCATATCATTATTCCGACACACACGTCAGATGAAAAACTCACACGAAGTAACCGGCCAAATTGGCCGAAATAAGATCATATCGGTGCAGTTTTCCCCACATGTCCACAAACACATATTCAAATCAACCCACAAACATCAGATAAATACATTTCACACACTTTCTCACGGACAATCACGCGCGTGTCAGCATATACATTGTAAACAATGCATCCGCGTGTATATGCATGCACAACCATACATACTTAAACCAACATACGACTATAGTATGAATTTAAATCTTGCATGTGCATGTACGCACCATGCAGCAACATATATCAAAGTACACTCAGGTGTGTTGGCACCTATGAGGCGCGTGCATGAGCATGTACATCCAGAACTATATACTTACTCAAAGGACCACATGGTTATCATATAACACAAGATGTTTGGTCGTTTTCGTTATCGGATACAGCCCATTTACGGGAAAGCAATGAGAAGGAGTATCAAATTTGTGAAAAAATGTTGATATTGTGTCTGGAGATATGTCGCTCAATTATTCACTTGATTATTGGTGTTAACGCGCGAACTTAGTTACAATTGCTGTTTGATAGCTACTCTACATGTGGTTGGCCAGCTTTACAAAGAAGTTGATAAGCATGAGTTCAATTTGAATGGGACCCTCCATCTGAGTTGGTATGCACCCAATGAAGACTGCTACCAGATTCATGGAAGATATGGAGTCAAGAAAACAAGACGTGTCTGTACCAAGCATGTCAATTATTTTATACCAGACCTGATTTCGGGACTGGCATAAATATGGACATTCAGTTATAACATGGACCACTTCACAAGCTATTTCCAGTTCGCACAGCGAACAGTTTGAATTGAACTCATAAGCCGACTTTGCGATGAGTTGTCCTGCAACCGTGTAAAGGTGCTTATCTTGTGGGAACAGTTTACAGGATTTCCAAAGTCTAGACATGGAAAGAGAAGGTTGAATAGATTGAAAAATGCTGAGGTTTACATTAGATTTCACTTTACAACGCCAATCTTCTGTATATTGTTCATCAAGTTTATTTTTGACCATCCGTTCCAGCTAAAGCGCGAGGGAAATTTGTATTCGCGCGAAAATGTTTGAAGCACAGTTGCGAGTTCTGTTTTCTCGAGAATTTGTGTGACGTCTTTAAAGAAAGAACTGCCAATATTTCCAACTATATAGGTTAAACTCATGCATTCTAAATAAGAACACTTGTTTGGCAGTTTTTCTCGGATCAGCTCTGCACAAAGCTCCAAGGAATGACAGCTTGCGTTGGTCGATGTGATAACTTATCGATTTGATACCACATAGTCCTTGTGCGATGCATGTACTTGTTCGAACGGGCAAGCCTTGGAAATTTTTGATGCAACATCTATGTGCCTTCTCAAGCTTTTCTCTTTCTGAGTTGGAAATGTTCCAGAGTAGTTCTGAGCCATATAAACCGGCTGGTAATACCATTGATTGATATATTTTTGTGCTGGTCATTGGTGTCATTCCACCGGCATAAACTCCAGCATTAGAAAGTGAAAAATAAGCTACCTTCAGTTTTTCACACACTGTCCCAGATAGTGCCGAAATATGCGAAAATTTGCTCAATTTGATTCCCAAATGGACAACGTCCTCTTGGTCTTTTATTTGCGTGTCGCACAGGGACCATGAGCGGTCCGAATTTTTGAATTGTGACATCGATTCATTGAAAACGATGACGACAGTTTTGGATGCATTGTATCTAAATCGCCAAGTAGTACTAAACTGAGTACATATATCTCACATCATTTGAAGGCCATGTCCTGTGAAGGAAAGGAGAGTCATGTCGTCTGCTTGAGTGGGTGCACAACAATTAGTTGACATCATAGACATGCCGTGTTTAGAAACGACGAGCTGACTAATTAGATCATCGATGTATAACGAATACATTAGAGGAGATAACAGGGATCCTTGTCTGGCTCCTTGTAGAACATCGAACCATCGGGACAATGTATTATTATATTTCACACAACATTTGATTCCTGTGAAGAGATTGCGCAGCACGTGCCACATGTTACCACGAATACCTTTTAAATACAGCTTATACATAAGACCATTTATCCATACGGTGTCGAAGGCTTTCTGTGTATCCAGAAAACACGAGTAAAGTTTATTGCCTCCCTCCGTAGCAAATGATATGCACTCTTGTACCATATATGAGGCCAGCATTGCACTGACACCTTTCTGGAACCTGTGTTGGAGAGGGTTAGTCCGAATGAGATGTGCAACATTATTTTGGAGGCGCGACAGAATAACATTCTCAAGATATTTATATATGACGGGGAGAATGGTAATGGCTCTGTAGTTATCAAATAAGTGTTTGGGCCTCCTTTGTGGAGGGGAACCATGATTCCAAGCTTGGATTTATCCGGAACGTGATGAGATTGGAGTATTTTGGTGAACAAAGCAGTTCTATGTAGTAATTCATCGCCGCCGTAGATTATATGTTCGTAATTTAGTTTGTCAAAACCCTGAGCTTTGTTTTTGGTAAGAACGGCACGCAGCTCCGCGAGCTCTTCGAATGTGACAGGATAACATAGTTTGATATCAATAGGATCGTCGTTTGATCTGAGAGATTCTGTTCTCACAAAATCTTCAACATGTGTATGCCATGAATCAATGAACGTTTCATTATTTAGTGGTGCATAAAGACATTCAAAGTACGAAGACCAGGCCTCAGATACTTCTTCTGGAGTACGAATTACCTTACCGGTGTGTTCAAAGTATGTCGGACTCGAACAGCTATTTCGATTTCTACGGCGTCTCGAGTTGAATAAAGTTCCTGATCCATCTCAGCAGTTTGTTCGAGTTCTGCGTCACATTGTGCCAAATATTGGTAGACTGGTACCCTGTCCCAACTCCAGCTACTCGCCCGTAGGGACAGGGATAGGCTAAACAGAAAGTGGAATTTTGAATTGTGTTTCCGGTTTGTGAGACATTGTTTTAAAATAGAAAAGCACATTTCAACATCGGTACGTTTTTCTTACTTTAATAATACAAGACGCAAGTATATAACTTTGACAACTACTCAATCAAATTGAATAGAGTGTTTTTCACAGGAATCGACTAACCCCGACCAACGGCAATAAGTTAAATAGTGCGAAATCATGTTTTTGTAGCTTGGATATTTGGAAACTCTGATGTCAACAAACACCCCCGGTAACCGGTTACATCAATTTTGTGTCGAAGTTTGCTGCCTCATGTCGCATTTTATTAACTAAATTCGTCGGGGATATATTTACGCTCATGTTGATACCAAAATTAACACAAGGGGTCAATGTGATTTGCCTGGGTGCACCTTTTACCATAAATTGCCAAACTTGGCTATACCGTCCCATGCTCTGACAAGTTTGTCAGTCTGTACAACATACATTTAAGGGGTTTATTTACATTACTGATAAAACAGGTATCTCCTTCACACATATATGTCAATATAAGTTGATGACGATAGTTATAAGTTTCGTGAGGTACTAGTAATCACCCCCCCCCCCCTCGTGCACGGTTACATCAACATTGAAGAAGTTTGCTGCCTCATGTCTGATTTTTTTATTTCGATGTTTCGGCTATATTATTGTGGTCATTTTAGTACCAAAATCATCTATATGAGGCAGATATATTTTGTTTGCGTGATGTCACTCATTTGAAAGAGTTGTCAGCTACAAAGAGGCGATCTAATTAATAAATATGATATTACTTGGTAGATTTGACATTAATTTATGGGTCCGTGACTACCCGCCCCCGAGACAACCCGCCCCTTTCACTCTGAGACAACCCGCCCCCGGACAACCCGCCCCCAAAAATCAATTAGCGGTAATCAGTGGCTAATTAGGAGGTGTGAGGGGATTATGAGATGTTTGTTTAACGAAACTGGGTTGTTATTTTATAGATTTTTATTTGATTTAACAACATGGACAACAATAAATACACATGTAATATAATATAACTTATGAACACAAAAATGCATCAACGATAATATGTTTATTTATTACGAACGAAATTAATGAACGAAATTTAAAAACGGAATGAACGAAGATTAAAAACAAAATTTAATAAGTTTAACAAACGAACAATGGTTAATTTGGGGCTGGTGCCTCCTTCTGCAGAAGTGGGACCATGGTATAGAAATCTAAGCCGGTCCCCATTGTATTCATTCGTCTATGCCATGCTTCGAGTCGTTGTTGGTGCGGACGTCATGTATGAGTATATGCTCCAACTCTCTGGGGGGCCGGGGGGGGGGGGGGGTGAAGAGCTCGTGATCCACTGGCGCTGCATGTAGTCTAGGACCTCCCTGATCTTTGAACCTTCAGACGTTCTGTCATAGTACTCCTGGAACGTTTCTCTTATTTGTGGAGCCGGATCGAGGAAGGGAAGAGCCAGCAACTGACGGGATGAAGTTGTGCAATCGACCCTTCTGGCCATATGCTGTCTTAAGACCGACGGTTGGTGTGTGTCTATTCACGGCCTGCGTCCAGTTCCAACGCCATCGTTCAAAGGCTGTTTGTGTATACTCACCTCCAGTTAACATCAGTGAGATGAATCCCGACCACTAAGTGTTGTTAACACACTGTGATAATGAACCATTTGCATCAAATGTTTGTTTTGAAAGCACCCATTTTAATTAGTCTTCATTTACCTTAAGTGCCGTTCAGTTGTCAAAACATTGTGTCATTCTTTATCCCATTCCACGCATTGACATAATTAATGAATAAACACATGTTTTGTTGATAAAAATCTTTAATAATATATCATCAAAGAACATAAAAGAACATAATCACTATTAACAATTTCGGGACAACCCGCCCTCATTTATCGGGACAACCCGCCCCCAAAATAGCATAGGGGCGGGTTGTCTCGGGGGCGGGTAGTCCCGTTCCCTAATTTATTTGTGACAGTGACCCCCGCACATGTTTTATTGGTGACACAGTGACCCTGCACGTGTTTGACATTCAGTCTCAGGCTGATATCGGACCTGATATCAAACCAACCAAGTAATATCCTCTGAATTTCAAGCCTAAAATTAAATAAACCTAGTTAACTGCAAACCATGTTGTTCTGATAGAAACTATTGCCTAAAATAAAAAAATGGGTCCCTATTTCAGAAAATTAATTGCTTATTTTCTATTGATTAAAATTCTTTTCTGTATTAACCTTTCCATGACTGGAGCTTCCTCAAATTTTTTGAAAACTCTGTGCCAATGCACTCTTATAAATGTGAGGATCCCTTATAAAAGAGATTGCTTTGGCCAAACAATATTTACCTTGCAAGACAATGCATTCTCTTATATATGCGAGGCGCCCTATGGGAGACTCACATATATAAGAGAATGCTTTGGAACAGGGTCTTTAATGCTGCACCAGTACGGCTCCCGTCATGAAAGGATTAAAGATTTGCACTCTAATCCTCATCAATTAGTTTTGACTTTTACAATGTAGTACTGGTACTTGATTTACTGAGAGTAATGTAGAATGAAATAGAATATTCTTATGCAGATTTTGAGGTAAATAGTCCAAGTGTCATTTATAAATTTGGTAGACAAATAAAAATATTAGGATCAGGGTCAAGCCTGGATATAGTCTGTCAGACATTTGCAGAATGAGGTCCCCAGAGGGTGAATTTAGTGATGCTACCCTGCATCACCAAATTAACCCTCTGGGAACCTCATTCTGTTTAGGCCTCATCTTCTGGAAGTGCATGTACCAGTATCTATAGCTTCAAATTAACATTGATTTTAGTTACTTTTCTGTTCAGTTACTATTTTCCCCCTAATTTGCAGAAAATAATTTGCATAATCGAGGTGACTAATGAGTGAACATTACCAACTTCAACTGGGGAATTTCAATCTGATCCTAGGTCTCCCATAGCAGTTGAGGTCTAAGCATAATGAGGTTCCCAAATGGTGAATTTGGTGATGCTAGCCTGCTGTGTCTGACAGTGTCAATAAATTCACCCTCTGGGGACATGATTCTGCAAATGTCAGACACACTAAATCCGGGCTTGGTCTGGGTATTTATTAAGGTAGGTATGGGGGACCTCAAACAGTACAGTAATGCTCTAAGTAACCACAGCAGAATTATGGGTATAAACTTTTCAGGATTTAGTTGGAAATATGGCTTGTTGCCATTCATCGGAAAGTTCTCCCTGTGAGCTTTCCGATGAATTGCAACAAGCCATATTTCCGACTAAATCCTGAAAAGTTACCCAAAATTATGCTGTGGTTAAGAAGTGGATTACTTAGAGCATTACTGTAGTAATTGACTCTTTAGCCACAGCAGAATTATGGGAAATGTTTCAGGATTTAGTCGGAAATATGGCTTGTTGCTATTCAGTGGAAAGCTCTCACCGAGAGCTATCTGATGAATGGCAGCAAGCCATATTTCCGACTAAATCCTGAAAAATTACCCATAATTCTGCTGTGGTTACAGAGTCGATTATTTAGGGCATTACTGTACATGTATTGTAGGCCTGTACTGTACAAGACATGCTTTTTTCAATATGTCATACAAACTATTATTAATTTTTAGGTGATGAGCTGAGAAGAGTTATAACCACCTTACCAAGACTCATAGATCATAATGTCATGAGGATAAAGGTATGATTTCAGAGCTGTTAGCCATTTATTCCAAATATATTATAAAATTGTATTTAACATTTCTTCTCTTTGTACTGACACTCGTTGATATATAACTTGGTGTACGGTCCATTTCTGCAAAATATTAAACATATTACTAGTACTATGCTATAACTATGCTATAATAGCAACATGATTTTTTTTCATCTACTACTATTTTTAATAATTTACATGCAATATAGTACACATTTAGCTGAGACTCAAAATTATTATAAAAAAAATATATACTGGTATGGTCAAACATGAATAGCCATACTGACATACAGACAACAACAAATAATATGCACTAGTAATATTAACCCTCAGGCTCCGTTGCTCCCAGACAACAGATTTTCCTGTTTGACACAAAACACCTCTGACACGCAAACAAAATATATCTCCCTCATATAGATGATTTTGGTACTAAAATGACCACAATAATATAGCCGAAACATCGAAATAAAAAAATCAGACATGAGGCAGCAAACTTCTTCAATGTTGATGTAACCGTGCACGAGGGGGGTGTGATTACTAGTACCTCACGAAACTTATTTGGAACAAATAAAACTATCGTCATCAACTTATATTGACAAATATGTGTGAAGGAGATACCTGTTTTATCAGTAATGTAAATAAACCCCTTAAATGTATGTTGTACAGACTGACAAACTTGTCAGAGCATGGGACGGTATAGCCAAGTTTGGCAATTTATGGTAAAAGGTGCACCCAGGCAAATCACATTGACCCCTTGTGTTAATTTTGGTATCAACATGAGCGTAAATATATCCCCGACGAATTTAGTTAATAAAATGCGACATGAGGCAGCAAACTTCGACACAAAATTGATGTAACCGGTTACCGGGGGTGTTTGTTGACATCAGAGTTTCCAAATATCCAAGCTACAAAAACATGATTTCGCACTATTTAACTTATTGCCGTTGGTCGGGGTTAGTCGATTCCTGTGAAAAACACTCTATTCAATTTGATTGAGTAGTTGTCAAAGTTATATACTTGCGTCTTGTATTATTAAAGTAAGAAAAACGTACCGATGTTGAAATGTGCTTTTCTATTTTAAAACAATGTCTCACAAACCGGAAACACAATTCAAAATTCCACTTTCTGTTTAGCCTATCCCTGTCCCTACGGGCGAGTAGCTGGAGTTGGGACAGGGTACCAGTCTAAATATTGGTGCATTGTGTTCCTAAGTTCTGAGCGAAACTGACGTTTGGCGTTTTTGTAGTTGACATACGAAGGGTACCTAGAACCCGTAGGTCTGCCTTCGGATATCCATTGCAATCTTAGCTCACGCATGTACTTATGACGATTTGATAATTCAGTGTTCCAGTATGGTTTAATATGTTTTTTGTATTTACGTTTTGGAACCTCCTTATTGTCAGACGCATGAAGAGCAGAAACCACTCGATCATAATACATGTTTAAAGACTCGTTGTCTGCTCAATGGAGGAAATGGTAAAGATTTTCCTGCCAATAGTTGATAAACTTTGATGTGAACGGGCCAGCGTAGTCAAATATTATGGCCCCTCTCAGTTCCGTTTCAAAGTTTTGCCCATTTCCTTTCAAATACATGGCCAGAATTCCAAAAGTCGTTTTCGGCACATTTCCACACTGCATACTTTAAAATTAATTTTGCATGTCGCATAAGGTACTCGGACATAGAATAGAATATTTAGTTGTCAGTCAATTAACAAACAGGCCCGCATAGCGATAATCTCCAGCGTATGATGGTTGTCACCCGCATGGAGCCCTCACAGACATCACCCAGGAATAGATCCTTAATATATCTGCGTGGGGCTCCATACAGGCGCTCATATCGATATCTACGGCGTACGATGCTGGTAACCCGTATGGAGCCTCTCACATACAACACTCATGAATAAATCCTTAATCTGTCTGCGTGGGGCTCCCTACAGGCCCTCACATCGATCTCTACGGCGTATGGTGGTGGTAACCCGTATGGAGCCTCTCACAGACAACACTCATGAATAGATCCTTCTATATCTGTATGGGGTTCCATGTACAGCCCCTCATTTCGATATATTCAGCGTATGATTGCTGTAACCCTTATTGTTCCACTCACAGACACGAGCAGACGACAGTAATATATCATTACATTTGTGTGGGGCTCCCTGTGGGCATCGACAGCGATATATCCAGCGTATGATGGTTGTAACCCGTATTGTTCCCCTCACAGACACGAGCAGACGACAGTAATATATCATTATATTGTGTGGGGCGCCATACAGGCCTCGATAGCGATATATCCAGCGTATGATAGGGATAACTTCACTTTATAGTTTGAACCCGAACACCTATATTGAGTGGTTCAGTTTATCTCTCCGAGTGTAAGCTGCAAAACAGAGTTCAGCACCCCCTCGCTACGCTGTGTCCTCTCTTCGTGCCTTGGGGTGGCAACGGAGAAGCTCGTTGGCTTGGACATGTTACGAGATCACAACACGTTGTTTCTTTCACTCATTTAAATTTCGTGTGCCAAGCCATCATCTGTAAGGTAAATTTGGGAAATGCGTATCAATGACACTGTAGCTCAATTTAGAGAGGGCATAATGTCATATATTAAAGTTAATCGTAATTCTGTTTGGCCGAGAGCTGCTAACTTTAGTTTTCAATTGACCAGCATTGGTCTGCGTAAGCCACATTCAGTGAAAGAGAGAACGGTGGTGTCATCTGCCGTTGTCGGTGACGCGCATGATGTTGAACATATATATAGGCCATCAGTTTAAATTGCAAGATCATCAATGAAGACTAGATAAAGGAAAGGAGATAAAATAACTCCTTGCCTTGTTCCTTGTTCGATGACAAACGATTGACCAGCATCGGTCGCTGAAGCGTGCACACATTTTGAGTGGAGCACGGTATTATTGACAACGCATGTAGCTGACAGGAGTCGTGTTTGATATTATGTTGATAAGTTGATATGTTTATAAGCTGGTAGGAGCGTGGCGGTGTTTTTAGGGATTATATGGAGACGGTGTTTGGTATATGTTGATAAGTTGATATGTTTATAAGCTGGAAGGACCGTGGGGGTATTTACTGTATATACCTGTTTATAAGCGGGTAGGATCGTGGCGTTGTTTATTTTACATATTGTACATCCCTGCTTATAAGCGGGTGTTTACTGTACATACCTGCTTATAAGCTGGTATGAGCGTTGCGGTGTTTACTGTACATAAGCGGATAGGAGCGTTGCGGTTTTACTGTACATAGTGTTTATACGCGGTGTTTACTGTACATACCTGTTTATAAGCGGGTGTTTACTGTACATACCTGTTTATAAGCGGGTGTTTACTGTACATACCTGTTTATAAGCGGGTGTTTACTGTACATACCTGTTTATACGCGGGTGTTTACTGTACATACCTGTTTATAAGCTGATAGGAGCGTTGCGGTGTTTACTGTACATACCTATTTATAAGCGGGTGTTTACTGAACATACCTGTTTATAAGCGGGTAGGATCGTGGCGTTGTTTATGGTACATATTGTACATACCTGTTTATAAGCGTGCAGGAGCGTTGCGGTGTTTATTGTACATACCTGTTTATAAGCGAGTGTTTACTGCACATACCTGTTATAAGCGGGTGTTTACTGCACATACCTGTTATAAGCGGGTGTTTACTGTACATACCTGTTTATAAGCGGATGTTTACTGCACATAGTATACCTGTTATAAGTGGGTGTTTACTGTACATACCTGTTTATAAGCGGGTGTTTACTGCACATACCTGTTATAAGCGGGTGTTTACTGTACATACCTGTTTATAAGCGGGTGTTTACTGTACATACCTGTTTATAAGCGGGTGTTTACTGCACATAGTATACCTGTTATAAGTGGGTGTTTACTGTACATACCTGTTTATAAGCGGGTGTTTACTGCACATACCTGTTATAAGTGGGTGTTTACTGTACATACCTGTTTATAAGCGGGTGTTTACTGTACATACCTGTTTATAAGCGGGTGTTTACTGCACATACCTGTTATAAGCGGGTGTTTACTGTACATACCTGTTTATAAGCGGATGTTTACTGTACATACCTGTTATAAGCGGGTATTTACTGTACATACCTGTTATAAGCGGGTATTTACTGTACATACCTGTTATAAGCGGGTGTTTACTGTACATACCTGTTTATAAGCGGGTGTTTACTGCACATACCTGTTATAAGCGGGTGTTTACTGTACATACCTGTTTATAAGCGGGTGTTTACTGCACATACCTGTTATAAGCGGGTGTTTACTGTACATACCTGTTTATAAGCGGGTGTTTACTGCACATACCTGTTATAAGCGGGTGTTTACTGCACATACCTGTTATAAGCGGGTGTTTACTGTACATACCTGTTTATAAGCGGGTGTTTACTGCACATACCTGTTATAAGCGGGTGTTTACTGCACATACCTGTTATAAGTGGGTGTTTACTGTACATACCTGTTTATAAGCGGGTGTTTATTGTACATACCTGTTTATAAGCGGGTGTTTACTGCACATACCTGTTATAAGCGGGTGTTTACTGTACATACCTGTTTATAAGCGGATGTTTACTGCACATAGTATACCTGTTATAAGTGGGTGTTTACTGCACATACCTGTTATAAGTGGGTGTTTACTGTACATACCTGTTTATAAGCGGGTGTTTACTGTACATACCTGTTTATAAGCGGGTGTTTACTGCACATACCTGTTTATAAGCGGGTGTTTATTGTACATACCTGTTTATAACGGGTGTTTACTGTACATACCTGTTTATAAGCGGGTGTTTACTGTACATACCTGTTTATAAGCGGGTGTTTACTGTATATACCTGTTTATAAGCGGGTAGGACGGGCTCCGCATCTTCTCGTGTGAGTTTGAACCCGCTGAGGATGGATGACTCGAGCCAGTATCTACGAAATGATGGTTTAAACTCGATTCTTGGCATCTCGAACAATATCTTTATGTTTAGGCAGAATGCCGCCATGTCAATCGGGAAACGGCGTTTAGGATACACGCGACTCTTCCAACCAGAAATCTGAAGAGTAAATGAACGAATATACCAGTCAAACTGCAAAATAGAGTTCAGTCCCCTCAGTTACAATTCATTCTGGCTTGATCTCGACAATTTTCAAATGAATATGGACAAATCAGTTTCTCAGAATAATGCAGAATGAATTGTAACCTACAAAAGTCTCTTAGAAATAAATGTTAAATCTCTTCACATTACGTGTAGGTGCGGGCAGCGGTAAGTTCTGCGAAGGGGATTGAACTCTTGGAGCTTGTATAGCAGTACAATAAAACATATAAAAGACTATATTATAGTTCTGTATGTAACATGAAGCAGATTCCTGTCTGATCGTACGACTCCCGGCAGAGTTCAAATGACAACAAGCAGTCAAAAAGGCATACTTTATTCATATAGCCAAGACATGCTTCACAGGTCCATTATGAAGTTAGCTGGTATGCTTGGTAGGATACAGCATGCCACTTTAATAAAACAGGCAACGGCAACCAAATACCAGTAAATATGATTTACTTCAGTTTTTGTTTTGAAGCAAAATACCAGTAAATGTGATTTACTTTAGTATTTGGCTCATGGAAGCCGATGTGGTTTTAACCTATAGACAATATTACAACCAAAGAATAGCAAAACCATTACTACCTCTATTCTGGACCAGGTATGCACCAACTGAGGTGTTTTAGAATTAGGTGATTTTATAATGAGGAGCATAGCAGATAGGGTTGTCCTTCTTGTAATGTTCATAAGAATAGAGCAGTTAATAAAGACATCCACTTGTATGAACATTACAGGAGGGGCAAATCTGGATCCGCTACACCCCCCCCCACCTCAAGACTGAATTTAATCATTCAGTACACACACACACTCACATATAAAATAAATAAAAGTCAGAAGTCTATATATACTGGGATAATGGTATCACACAATCCATCGAACAGGTACATGTTCACTGTCCATGTGAGTTATTTTGGATGCACCACGCACCCGAATGTTCGGGGCTATGGTAGCATGATAACAACACACACGATTCCTGGTCGAACAAGCTGCTCAAGATCCTCAGATCTCACGAAATAAAAACATGGTTGAACCGGTGGAGAGAAATGTTTGTGACCAAACTTCCTTGGAGGTGCTCGGCCTTTAAACTCTTTGCGCCTCCCAGTAAAGTCACGTGTTCGACCGTTCACGGAACTGCCTTGGGTCCTCTTTGAACGAATCCCTGTCGACCTTCGTCGTCTCGTCCGCCTGTGACCTGTTCCCTTGTCTGATTTATCTCCAACACTATCATTACCACCTTGATAAAGATGCATTACCCCAATTAATTATCCCATAGAGACCCCCACACAGACTGAGCAGACGACACTCTGTAGTGCATGCTTCCATATGTGTGAGGCTCCATGTGGGTTAATTTTTATTTTTTATGAAATTTGGAAGAAAAGTAAAAAATTAATAAAATTGTAATTTTTTTAAAAAACTAATAACAAATGATGAAAAATTGTTATGCCAATGCATTCTCTTATATATGCGAGGCGACCTATGGTCGACTCGCATATATAAGAAAATGCATTGGCACAGGGTATATGCATCGCGTGTTTACTACCAAGAACGACACCAAACTACACGTTTTGAGATATCGGCCCACGAGAGTTATGACCCTTTTATTAAAATACCAGGTGCGGTTTTGTCATGGCCTGATTACGTGTAGTTGGAAGTCATTCACTAAAGTTTTGTCTGGTGGGTTACCTTGTTTTTAATTTATATAACTCCAATCTGACTGGTCTATAATTGATATTGCTTACAACGGACATGGGCACCATGAACCAAAACAAATTCACATAATACATGTGCAGATGTTGTTAATCCAATTAAGGTGTGCTAGGCTGTTATATTCTATTATTTTTGTTACCTTTATCTTGATATTTGTAAACTGCCGCAAGGTAGACTGCTTTGGACATCATTAGTGAAGTTCCCACTACCGAAGTCCAAGACATGGGGTGCCTCTACTGTAAGACCGGGATACGACCATTCCCCCTGCTCATAAACTATGGGCATCACCATCACGTTTTGAGATATCGGACCAACTTGTGCAGAACGTGAACACAATAGTCGGGTGACAGAGACACGCTGTCCAGAGTCTGACCACCACCGACATGATTAAAGATGCATTACCCCAATTAAAAAAATTAATTATCACATAGACTGAGCAGACGACACACTGTAGTGCATGCTTCCATCTGTGTGAGGCTCCATGTGGGTTATTTTTGATTTTTTATGAAATTTGGAAGAATAGTACAAAATTAATAAAATTGTAAAAAATTGTAAAAAATAATAACAAATGATGAAAAATTGTTAGGCCAATGCATTCTCTTATATATGCGAGGCGACCTATGGTCGACTCGCATATATAAGAGAATGCATTGGCACAGGGTATATGGTTGATACAAAAATCGGACCTGGCACTGAAAGGGTTAAAGATGCATTACACCAATTAACGCTCCCAAATTACCATTTCTTTGGCCTCGGGGGTAAAACATATTTGACTCGAGTCGAGGAACTCACCCATCAAAGCTCAGAGTGATCAGATATCGATTTTGGAATTTATTTATTTCTAGAGATGTGCAATTATTTGTGGTCCAGAAAAACGTTGTCAAACGGACGGTCTCGGACAAAATTGCGTATGAAGATGAATAACTCATAAATCAAGTGGTAATACGGCCAAATTTCGTGATACTCAAGATAGTGACAATATACGGTCATATTTTGTTGAACAAAAAGGTGATAAATAACACGTTTTTTGGAAATTTGATACCATGGTTGACAGTGGTTGGCATTATTTTGTTGCAATTAATTGACAGATACCCACTGCGAGTGAATTGGACCGTTTAATGACCTTGTGTTTCCATAGTAATGCCGTATATATATACTCTGAGCTGATATTACCTTGCCATCTATGAGGACTGGTCCCTCATACTTCTGTCCCCCGGCGAAGGCGACGGGCCACACCCCAAATCTCTTAACATACCTCATCTGAAAAAGAGGTGGTATAAACTCATCTAAAATCGCTTAATATATCTCATCTGAAAAAGAGACGGTATAAACTCTTAAAGTGGGACTGTACGCCATTTTCTGCATAATAGTCCCATATAATCATTAATTGGATTGCGTAGTCGGTGACTGGCTTGAGTCCACACCCGTATCACATCATTGTTTACAGTGAGCGGCTTGAGTTCACACCCGTATGAACAGCATTGTTACACGATGATTGAGTTCACACCCGTATGAACATCATTGTTTACACGATGCTTGAGTCCACACCCGTATGAACATCATTGTTTACACGATGCTTGAGTTCACACCCGTATGAACATCATTGTTTACACGATGCTTGAGCCCACACCCGTTTGAACATCAATGTTTACACGATGCTTGAGTCCACACCCGTATGAACATCATTGTTTACACGATGCTTGAGTCCACACCCGTATGAACATCATTGTTAACACGATGCTTGAGTTCACACCCGTATGAACATCTTTGTTTACACGATGCTTGAGTCCACACCCGTATGAACATCATTGTTTACACAATGCTTGAGTCCACACCGGTATCAACATCATTGTTTACACGATGCTTGAGTCCACACCCGTATCAACACCCGTATCAACATCATTGTTTACAGTGGTTGGCTTGAGTCCACACCCGTATCAACATCATTGTTTACAGTTATTGGCTTGAGTCCACACCCGTATCAACATCATTGTTTACACGATGCTTGAGTATTTTTATGCTGTTATTATTATTGAAGGTTTGGAACCCTGAACGTTATCTTAAATTGCGCGAGTAGTAACGGCGAGTAATGACGTCACTAATCTCACATTGTCGGGTAGTAATGGCGAGTAATGACGTCACTAATATAATCTCGTCGGATAGTAACGGCGACTAATGACGTCGCTAATCTCACCTCGTCGGATAGTACCGGCGACTAATGACGTCGCTAATCTCACCTCGTCGGTTAGTAACGGCTAGTGATGGCGTCACTAATCTCACCTAGTCGGTTAGTAATGGCGAGTAATGACGTCGCTAATATCACCTAGTCGGTTAGTAACGGCTAGTGACGATGTCACTAATCTTACCTCGTCGGTTAGTAACGGCTAGTGATGACGTCGCTAATCCCACCTCGTCGGTTAGTAACGGCTAGTGATGGCGTCACTAATCTTACCTCGTCTGTTAGTAACGGCTAGTGATGACGTCACTAATCTTACCTCGTCGGTTAGTAACGGCTAGTGACGACGTCACTAATCTCACCTCGTCGGTTAGTAACGGCTAGTGATGGCGTCACTAATATCACCTCGTCGGTTAGTAGCGGCTAGTAATGACGTCACTAATCACACCTCGTCGGTTAGTAACGGCTGGTGATGACGTCACTAATATCACCTCGTCGGTTAGTAACAACTAGTGATGACGTCACTAATCTTACCTCGTCGGTTAATAACGGCTAGTAATGACGTCACTAATCTTACCTCGTCGAGTAGTCGTGTATGATAGTGGTTATCATCGTCGGCGAAATATAGCACCCCCTTGATCTTTTTGGGATTAATATTTGTTCGAATCCACCTCATCCCCGCGTTCCGTTGGTGCACACCGCGGTGCACTGACTTATCGGTTTTTGGTTTCTGTGCGTTGAGGTGCGTTCGACCAAACACAGCACATGACTCCAGTATGCGACTCACCAGCTCCGTTTGATTGTGAGAGTCCTCGATGATAATCCAGTGGATCCGATCAACCTGTACAAAATGAACAATGAATTAATCCTTTATGGAGCCCCAGATAGAGAGAACAATGCACTGATGGATGCAGGCTGCTTGGGTCCGTGTGAGGCTCCATATGGGATTGTTATATACATTAATGGATGTATTCACAACCCGTAGTCATATAGACGCCATACAAACTCACAGTATTTGTTTGCTCTAACATTCTGACCAAAGTTGCCAGTCGAAGAATTTTCCTAGTCCTAGTATGAACTAGTGTAATCCACGAACCTCCTACTAGCAACGTTTGGTCAGATTGTTATAGTATACTACTGGGTTGTCGAACGCCGCCCACAAACCAGGCTAACAATCTTCCATAAAAGTTATCCCACCAACTCTCTATATACCAGCTGGTATACTATAATACAAACCAGACTAACAGACTCCCACCAACTCTCTATATACCCAGCTGATATACTATAATACAAACCAGGCTAACAGACTCCCACTAACTCTCTATATACCCAGCTGGTATACTATAATACAAACCAGGCTAACAGACTCCCACTAACTCTCTATATACCCAGCTGATATACTATAATACAAACCAGGCTAACAGACTCCCACTAACTCTCTATATACCCAGCTGATATACTATAATACAAACCAGGCTAACAGACTCCCACTAACTCTCTATATACCCAGCTGATATACTATAATACAAACCAGGCTAACAGACTCCCACTAACTCTCCATATACCCAGCTGGTATACTATAATACAAACCAGGCTAACAGACTCCCACTAACTCTCTATATACCCAGCTGGTATACTATAATACAAAACTGCCATCACCAGATACAAAAAAAATTAACTAACATTCCACACCCACAGAGGTAATAAAGATTACTACTTCTATTCATTCTGTCCTCGTTCCACAGCAGAATTTAACCTGTTACCACCACCCACAATCACAATTGAAGACAACAAAACATTCAAGTCACAGATATCCATAAGTCCATAATGGCCAAAATAAAACGTCGCAAACAATACTGAGAAATAGACACTGGCAGCTGTAAATAATTTTATTATGCTTTTCTCTTCTATATATTTTGAGAACTCCTTGTATTCGAGAGATAGCCCACACCCTCCGGACCTCAATGATATGATCGTGAATGAGTATTGATATACCCCACTAAACTTTGACAAACACCAGTAATGGTGTGTAGATCATTTACATATCTCTCCTATATATATTGATACAATCTATCTAATTTACATATTTCTCGTATATATTTATGTTTGTGTGTGTGTTGTACTTCATACAAATCTACGATTCTCAACCGATCGGGACGAAACTTGGTACGTGTGTGTAGTTTGACCAGGCGGTGGTCGAGGTCGTATTGGCGAGCCCGTGCGACGCCCGTGCAGAGCATGCGCAGACGAGATCTCGGAAACGGGTGGAGCTATCGACTTGAAATTTGCTATGTGAATGTATCTTGCGCCGGGTACAAATATTATCGGGTCACCGAGCCCGTGCGACGCCCGTGCAGCGCATGCGCAGACGAGATCTCGGAAACGGGTGGAGCTATCGACTTGAAATTTGCTATGTGAATGCATCTTGCGCCGGATACAAATTTTATCGGGTCGCCGAGCCCGTGCGACACCCGTGCAGCGCATGCCCAGACGAGATCTCGGAAACGGATGTGAATGTATCTTGCGCCGGGTACAAATTTTCATGCGCAGACCAGATCTCGGAAACTGGTGGAGCTACCGGGTACAATTTGTTCTTATTGAAAGGCGTAGAGCTAAAAATTAAAAAAATATATATAAAAATGTCATGTTTCGGACAAGCCGCCGGTGGCGGGCTAACCTGCTAGTAATATATAAAATGAACAAAAACAATCATAAAAACAAAAACTTATTAAAATATATCGACCACCCAAATGTAGGCGCTAAACAATCAATGTCACCGTCAATTGTCGGCATTATAATGGTGTATAACAGATACAGAAACGCATCATATTTGCCTGTCTAAATATCTGACACATCCTGACTAGATTAACCTCCTGTGTCTTCCTGTCGTATGTCGGCATTATAATGGTGTATAACAGATACAGAAACGCATCATATTTACCTGTCTAAATATCTGACACATCCTGACTAGATTAACCTCCTGTGTGTTCCTGTCGTATGTCGGCATTATAATGGTGTATAACAGATACAGAAACGCATCATATTTACCTGTCTAAATGTCTGACACATCCTGACTAGATTAACCCCCTGTGTCTTCCTATCGTATGTCGGCATTATAATGGTGTATAACAGATACAGAAACGCATCATATTTACCTGTCTAAATATCTGACACATCCTGACTAGATTAACCTCCTGTGTGTTCCTGTCGTATGTCGGCATTATAATGGTGTATAAGAGATACAGAAACGCATGATATTTACCTGTCTAAATGTCTGACACATCCTGACTAGATTAACCTCCTGTGTGTTCCTCTCGTATGTCGGCATTATAATGGTGTATAACAGATACAGAAACGCATCATATTTACCTGTCTAAATGTCTGACACATCCTGACTAGATTAACCTCCTGTGTCTTCCTGTCGTATGTCGGCATTATAATGGTGTATAACAGATACAGAAACGCATCATATTTACCTGTCTAAATATCTGACACATCCTGACTAGATTAACCTCCTGTGTGTTCCTGTCGTATGTCGGCATTATAATGGTGTATAACAGATACAGAAACGCATGATATTTACCTGTCTAAATGTCTGACACATCCTGACTAGATTAACCTCCTGTGTCTTCCTGTCGTATGTCGGCATTATAATGGTGTATAACAGATACAGAAATGCATCATATTTACCTGTCTAAATATCTGACACATCCTGACTAGATTAACCTCCTGTGTGTTCCTGTCGTATGTCGGCATTATAATGGTGTATAACAGATACAGAAACGCATCATATTTACCTGTCTAAATGTCTGACTCATCCTGACTAGATTAACCCCCTGTGTGTTCCTGTCGTATGTCGGCATTATAATGGTGTATAACAGATACAGAAACGCATCATATTTACCTGTCTAAATGTCTGACTCATCCTGACTAGATTAACCTCCTGTGTCTTCCTGTCGTATGTCGGCATTATACTGGTGTATAACAGATACAGAAACACATGATATTTACCTGTCTAAATGTCTGACACATCCTGACTAGATTAACCTCCTGTGTCTTCCTGTCGTATGTCGGCATTATAATGGTGTATAAGAGATACAGAAACGCATGATATTTACCTGTCTAAATATCTGACACATCCTGACTAGATTAACCTCCTGTGTCTTCCTGTCGTATGTCGGCATTATAATGGTGTATAACAGATACAGAAACGCATGGTATTTACCTGTCTAAATGTCTGACACATCCTGACTAGATGAACCTCCTGTGTGTTCATGTCGTATGTCGGCATTATAATGGTTTATAACATATACAGAAACGCATCATATTTACCTGTCTAAATGTCTGACACATCCTGACTAGATTAACCTCCTGTGTCTTCCTGTCGTATGTCGGCATTATAATGGTGTATAAGAGATACAGAAACGCATGATATTAACCTGTCTAAATGTCTGACACATCCTGACTAGATTAACCTACTGTGTGTTCCTGTCGTATGTCGGCATTATAATGGTGTATAAGAGATACAGAAACGCATGATATTTACCTGTCTAAATGTCTGACACATCCTGACTAGATTAACCTCCTGTGTCTTCCTCTCGTATGTCGGCATTATAATGGTGTATAACAGATACAGAAACGCATGATATTTACCTGTCTAAATGTCTGACACATCCTGACTAGATTAACCCCCTGTGTGTTCCTGTCGTATGTCGGCATTATACTGGTGTATAACAGATACAGAAACGCATCATATTTACCTGTCTAAATATCTGACACATCCTGACTAGATTAACCTCCTGTGTCTTCCTGTCGTATGTCGGCATTATAATGGTGTATAACAGATACAGAAACGCATCATATTTACCTGTCTAAATATCTGACACATCCTGACTAGATTAACCTCCTGTGTCTTCCTGTCGTATGTCGGCATTATAATGGTGTATAACAGATACAGAAACGCATGATATTTACCTGTCTAAATGTCTGACACATCCTGACTAGATTAACCTCCTGTGTCTTCCTGTCGTATGTCGGCATTATAATGGTGTATAACAGATACAGAAACGCATCATATTTACCTGTCTAAA
Source organism: Siphonodentalium dalli (assembly GCA_032622095.1). Taxonomy (NCBI): domain Eukaryota; kingdom Metazoa; phylum Mollusca; class Scaphopoda; order Gadilida; family Siphonodentaliidae; genus Siphonodentalium; species Siphonodentalium dalli. Next base: position 208,351,572 of record CP136067.1, read on the forward strand.
TGTCTGACACATCCTGACTAGATTAACCTCCTGTGTCTTCCTGTCGTATGTCGGCATTATAATGGTGTATAACAGATACAGAAACGCATCATATTTACCTGTCTAAATATCTGACACATCCTGACTAGATTAACCTCCTGTGTCTTCCTGTCGTATGTCGGCATTATAATGGTGTATAAGAGATACATAAACGCATGATATTTACCTGTCTAAATGTCTGACACATCCTGACTAGATTAACCTCCTGTGTGTTCCTGTCGTATGTCGGCATTATAATGGTGTATAAGAGATACAGAAACGCATCATATTTACCTGTCTAAATGTCTGACACATCCTGACTAGATTAACCTCCTGTGTCTTCCTGTCGTATGTCGGCATTATAAGGGTGTATAAGAGATAAAGAAACGCATGATATTTACCTGTCTAAATGTCTGACACATCCTGACTAGATTAACCCCCTGTGTGTTCCTGTCGTATGTCGGCATTATACTGGTGTATAACATATACAGAAACGCATCATATTTACCTGTCTAAATGTCTGACACATCCTGACTAGATTAACCTCCTGTGTGTTCCTGTCGTATGTCGACATTATACTGGTGTATAACATATACAGAAACGCATCATATTTACCTGTCTAAATGTCTGACACATCCTGACTAGATTAACCCCCTGTGTGTTCCTGTCGTATGTCGGCATTATACTGGTGTATAACATATACAGAAACGCATCATATTTACATGTCTAAATGTCTGACACATCCTGACTAGATTAACCCCCTGTGTCTTCCTGTCGTATGTCGGCATTATAATGGTGTATAACAGATACAGAAACGCATCATATTTACCTGTCTAAATGTCTGACACATCCTGACTAGATTAACCTCCTGTGTCTTCCTGTCGTATGTCGGCATTATAATGGTTTATAAGAGATACAGAAACGCATCATATTTACTTGTCTAAATGTCTGACACATCCTGACTAGATTAACCTCCAGTGTCTTCCTGTCGTATGTCGGCATTATAATGGTGTATAAGAGATACAGAAACACATGATATTTACCTGTCTAAATGTCTGACACATCCTGACTAGATTAACCTCCTGTGTCTTCATGTCGTATGTCGGCATTATAATGGTGTATAAGAGATACAGAAACACATGATATTTACCTGTCTAAATGTCTGACACATCCTGACTAGATTAACCTCCTGTGTCTTCCTGTCGTATGTCGGCATTATAATGGTGTATAAGAGATACAGAAACACATGATATTTACCTGTCTAAATGTCTGACACATCCTGACTAGATTAACCTCCTGTGTCTTCCTGTCGTATGTCGGCATTATAATGGTGTATAAGAGATACAGAAACGCATCATATTTACCTGTCTAAATGTCTGACACATCCTGACTAGATTAACCTCCAGTGTCTTCCTGTCGTATGTCGGCATTATACTGGTGTATAACAGATACAGAAACGCATCATATTTACCTGTCTAAATGTCTGACACATCCTGACTAGATTAACCTCCTGTATCTTCTTGTCGTATGTCGGCATTATACTGGTGTATAACATATACAGAAACACATGATATTTACCTGTCTAAATGTCTGACACATCCTGACTAGATTAACCTCCTGTGTGTTCCTGTCGTATGTCGGCATTATACTGGTGTATAACAGATACAGAAACGCATGATATTTACCTGTCTAAATGTCTGACACATCCTGACTAGATTAACATATTGTGTCTTCCTGTCGTATGTCGGCATTATAATGGTTTATAAGAGATACAGAAACACATGATATTTACCTGTCTAAATGTCTGACACATCCTGACTAGATTAACCTCCAGTGTCTTCTTGTCGTATGTCGGCATTATACTGGTGTATAACATATACAGAAACACATGATATTTACCTGTCTAAATGTCTGACACATCCTGACTAGATTAACCCCCTGTGTGTTCCTGTCGTATGTCGGCATTATACTGGTGTATAACATATACAGAAACGCATCATATTTACCTGTCTAAATGTCTGACACATCCTGACTAGATTAACCTCCTGTGTCTTCCTGTCGTATGTCGGCATTATAATGGTTTATAAGAGATACAGAAACGCATCATATTTACCTGTCTAAATGTCTGACACATCCTGACTAAATTAACCCCCTGTGTGTTCCTGTCGTATGTCGGCATTATAATGGTGTATAAGAGATACAGAAACACATGATATTTACCTGTCTAAATGTCTGACACATCCTGACTAGATTAACCTCCTGTGTGTTCCTGTCGTATGTCGGCATTATACTGGTGTATAACATATACAGAAACGCATCATATTTACCTGTCTAAATGTCTGACACATCCTGACTAGATTAACCCCCTGTGTGTTCCTGTCGTATGTCGGCATTATACTGGTGTATAACATATACAGAAACGCATCATATTTACCTGTCTAAATGTCTGACACATCCTGACTAGATTAACCTCCTGTGTCTTCCTGTCGTATGTCGGCATTATAATGGTTTATAAGAGATACAGAAACGCATCATATTTACCTGTCTAAATGTCTGACACATCCTGACTAGATTAACCTCCTGTGTCTTCCTGTCGTATGTCGGCATTATAATGGTGTATAAGAGATACAGAAACACATGATATTTACCTGTCTAAATGTCTGACACATCCTGACTAGATTAACCTCCTGTGTGTTCCTGTCGTATGTCGGCATTATACTGGTGTATAACATATACAGAAACGCATCATATTTACCTGTCTAAATGTCTGACACATCCTGACTAGATTAACCTCCTGTGTGTTCCTGTCGTATGTCGGCATTATACTGGTGTATAACATATACAGAAACGCATCATATTTACCTGTCTAAATATCTGACACATCCTGACTAGATTAACCTCCTGTGTCTTCCTGTCGTATGTCGGCATTATAATGGTGTATAAGAGATACATAAACGCATGATATTTACCTGTCTAAATGTCTGACACATCCTGACTAGATTAACCTCCTGTGTGTTCCTGTCGTATGTCGGCATTATAATGGTGTATAAGAGATACAGAAACGCATCATATTTACCTGTCTAAATGTCTGACACATCCTGACTAGATTAACCTCCTGTGTCTTCCTGTCGTATGTCGGCATTATAAGGGTGTATAAGAGATAAAGAAACGCATGATATTTACCTGTCTAAATGTCTGACACATCCTGACTAGATTAACCCCCTGTGTGTTCCTGTCGTATGTCGGCATTATACTGGTGTATAACATATACAGAAACGCATCATATTTACCTGTCTAAATGTCTGACACATCCTGACTAGATTAACCTCCTGTGTGTTCCTGTCGTATGTCGACATTATACTGGTGTATAACATATACAGAAACGCATCATATTTACCTGTCTAAATGTCTGACACATCCTGACTAGATTAACCCCCTGTGTGTTCCTGTCGTATGTCGGCATTATACTGGTGTATAACATATACAGAAACGCATCATATTTACATGTCTAAATGTCTGACACATCCTGACTAGATTAACCCCCTGTGTCTTCCTGTCGTATGTCGGCATTATAATGGTGTATAACAGATACAGAAACGCATCATATTTACCTGTCTAAATGTCTGACACATCCTGACTAGATTAACCTCCTGTGTCTTCCTGTCGTATGTCGGCATTATAATGGTTTATAAGAGATACAGAAACGCATCATATTTACTTGTCTAAATGTCTGACACATCCTGACTAGATTAACCTCCAGTGTCTTCCTGTCGTATGTCGGCATTATAATGGTGTATAAGAGATACAGAAACACATGATATTTACCTGTCTAAATGTCTGACACATCCTGACTAGATTAACCTCCTGTGTCTTCATGTCGTATGTCGGCATTATAATGGTGTATAAGAGATACAGAAACACATGATATTTACCTGTCTAAATGTCTGACACATCCTGACTAGATTAACCTCCTGTGTCTTCCTGTCGTATGTCGGCATTATAATGGTGTATAAGAGATACAGAAACACATGATATTTACCTGTCTAAATGTCTGACACATCCTGACTAGATTAACCTCCTGTGTCTTCCTGTCGTATGTCGGCATTATAATGGTGTATAAGAGATACAGAAACGCATCATATTTACCTGTCTAAATGTCTGACACATCCTGACTAGATTAACCTCCAGTGTCTTCCTGTCGTATGTCGGCATTATACTGGTGTATAACAGATACAGAAACGCATCATATTTACCTGTCTAAATGTCTGACACATCCTGACTAGATTAACCTCCTGTATCTTCTTGTCGTATGTCGGCATTATACTGGTGTATAACATATACAGAAACACATGATATTTACCTGTCTAAATGTCTGACACATCCTGACTAGATTAACCTCCTGTGTGTTCCTGTCGTATGTCGGCATTATACTGGTGTATAACCGATACAGAAACGCATGATATTTACCTGTCTAAATGTCTGACACATCCTGACTAGATTAACATATTGTGTCTTCCTGTCGTATGTCGGCATTATAATGGTTTATAAGAGATACAGAAACACATGATATTTACCTGTCTAAATGTCTGACACATCCTGACTAGATTAACCTCCAGTGTCTTCTTGTCGTATGTCGGCATTATACTGGTGTATAACATATACAGAAACACATGATATTTACCTGTCTAAATGTCTGACACATCCTGACTAGATTAACCCCCTGTGTGTTCCTGTCGTATGTCGGCATTATACTGGTGTATAACATATACAGAAACGCATCATATTTACCTGTCTAAATGTCTGACACATCCTGACTAGATTAACCTCCTGTGTCTTCCTGTCGTATGTCGGCATTATAATGGTTTATAAGAGATACAGAAACGCATCATATTTACCTGTCTAAATGTCTGACACATCCTGACTAGATTAACCCCCTGTGTGTTCCTGTCGTATGTCGGCATTATAATGGTGTATAAGAGATACAGAAACACATGATATTTACCTGTCTAAATGTCTGACACATCCTGACTAGATTAACCTCCTGTGTGTTCCTGTCGTATGTCGGCATTATACTGGTGTATAACATATACAGAAACGCATCATATTTACCTGTCTAAATGTCTGACACATCCTGACTAGATTAACCCCCTGTGTGTTCCTGTCGTATGTCGGCATTATACTGGTGTATAACATATACAGAAACGCATCATATTTACCTGTCTAAATGTCTGACACATCCTGACTAGATTAACCTCCTGTGTCTTCCTGTCGTATGTCGGCATTATAATGGTTTATAAGAGATACAGAAACGCATCATATTTACCTGTCTAAATGTCTGACACATCCTGACTAGATTAACCTCCTGTGTCTTCCTGTCGTATGTCGGCATTATAATGGTGTATAAGAGATACAGAAACACATGATATTTACCTGTCTAAATGTCTGACACATCCTGACTAGATTAACCTCCTGTGTGTTCCTGTCGTATGTCGGCATTATACTGGTGTATAACATATACAGAAACGCATCATATTTACCTGTCTAAATTTCTGACACATCCTGACTAGATTAACCTCCTGTGTGTTCCTGTCGTATGTCGACATTATACTGGTGTATAACATATACAGAAACGCATCATATTTACCTGTCTAAATGTCTGACACATCCTGACTAGATTAACCCCCTGTGTGTTCCTGTCGTATGTCGGCATTATACTGGTGTATAACATATACAGAAACGCATCATATTTACCTGTCTAAATGTCTGACACATCCTGACTAGATTAACATATTGTGTCTTCCTGTCGTATGTCGGCATTATAATGGTTTATAAGAGATACAGAAACGCATCATATTTACCTGTCTAAATGTCTGACACATCCTGACTAGATTAACCTCCAGTGTCTTCCTGTCGTATGTCGGCATTATAATGGTGTATAAGAGATACAGAAACACATGATATTTACCTGTCTAAATGTCTGACACATCCTGACTAGATTAACCTCCTGTGTCTTCATGTCGTATGTCGGCATTATAATGGTGTATAAGAGATACAGAAACACATGATATTTACCTGTCTAAATGTCTGACACATCCTGACTAGATTAACCTCCAGTGTCTTCATGTTGTATGTCTGCATTATAATAGTGTATACGAGATACAGAAACGCATCATATTTACCAGTCTAAATGTCTGACACATCCTGACTAGATTAACCTCCTGTGTCTTCCTGTCTTATGTCGACATAATGGTGTATAGGAAATACAGAAACGCATGATATTCACTTGTCTAAATGTCTGACACATCCTGACTAGATTAACCTCCTGTGTCTTCCTGTCGTATGTCGGCATTATAATGGTGTATAACAGATACAGAAACGCATCATATTTACCTGTCTAAATGTCTGACACATCCTGACTAGATTAACCTCCTGTGTCTTCCTGTCGTATGTCGGCATTATAATGGTGTATAACAGATACAGAAACGCATCATATTTACCTGTCTAAATATCTGACACATCCTGACTAGATTAACCCCCTGAATGTTTTCCTGTCGTATGTCGGCATTATAAGGGTGTATAAGAGATACAGAAACGCATGATATTTACCTGTCTAAATGTCTGACACATCCTGACTAGATTAACCCCCTGTGTGTTCCTGTCGTATGTCGGCATTATACTGGTGTATAAAATATACAGAAACGCATCATATTTACCTGTCTAAATGTCTGACACATCCTGACTAGATTAACCTCCTGAATGTTTTCCTGTCGTATGTCGGCATTATAAGGGTGTATAAGAGATACAGAAACGCATGATATTTACCTGTCTAAATGTCTGACACATCCTGACTAGATTAACCCCCTGTGTGTTCCTGTCGTATGTCGGCATTATACTGGTGTATAAAATATACAGAAACGCATCATATTTACCTGTCTAAATGTCTGACACATCCTGACTAGATTAACCCCCTGTGTGTTCCTGTCGATGTCGGCATTATACTGGTGTATAACATATACAGAAACGGCATCATATTTACCTGTCTAAATGTCTGACACATCCTGACTAGATTAACCTCCTGTGTCTTCCTGTCGTATGTCGGCATTATAATGGTTTATAAGAGATACAGAAACACATGATATTTACCTGTCTAAATGTCTGACACATCCTGACTAGATTAACCTCCTGTGTCTTCCTGTCGTATGTATTCATTATAATGGTGTATAAGAGATACAGAAACGCATAATATTTACCTGTCTAAATGTCTGACACATCCTGACTAGATTAACCTCCTGTGTGTTCCTGTCGTATGTCGGCATTATACTGGTGTATAACATATACAGAAACGGCATAATATTTACCTGTCTAAATGTCTGACACATCCTGACTAGATTAACCCCCTGTGTGTTCCTGTCGTATGTCGGCATTATACTGGTGTATAACATATACAGAAACGGCATCATATTTACCTGTCTAAATGTCTGACACATCCTGACTAGATTAACCTCCTGTGTCTTCCTGTCGTATGTCGGCATTATAATGGTTTATAAGAGATACAGAAACACATGATATTTACCTGTCTAAATGTCTGACACATCCTGACTAGATTAACCTCCTGTGTCTTCCTGTCGTATGTAGGCATTATAATGGTGTATAAGAGATACAGAAACGCATAATATTTACCTGTCTAAATGTCTGACACATCCTGACTAGATTAACCTCCTGTGTCTTCCTGTCGTATGTCGGCATTATAATGGTTTATAAGAGATACAGAAACACATGATATTTACCTGTCTAAATGTCTGACACATCCTGACTAGATTAACCTCCTGTGTCTTCCTGTCGTATGTAGGCATTATAATGGTGTATAAGAGATACAGAAACGCATGATATTTACCTGTCTAAATGTCTGACACATCCTGACTAGATTAACCTCCTGTGTCTTCCTGTCGTATGTAGGCATTATAATGGTGTATAAGAGATACAGAAACGCATGATATTTACCTGTCTAAATGTCTGACACATCCTGACTAGATTAACCTTCTGTGTCTTCCTGTCGTATGTAGGCATTATAATGGTGTATAAGAGATACAGAAACGCATGATATTTACCTGTCTACATGTCTGACACATCCTGACTAGATTAACCTCCTGTGTCTTCCTGTCGTATGTAGGCATTATAATGGTGTATAAGAGATACAGAAACGCATGATATTTACCTGTCTAAATGTCTGACACATCCTGACTAGATTAACCTCCTGTGTCTTCCTGTCGTATGTAGGCATTATAATGGTGTATAAGAGATACAGAAACGCATCAAATTAACCTGTCTAAATGTCTGACACATCCTGACTAGATTAACCTCCTGTGTCTTCCTGTCGTATGTAGGCATTATAATGGTGTATAAGAGATACAGAAACGCATGATATTTACCTGTCTAAATGTCTGACACATCCTGACTAGATTAACCTCCTGTGTCTTCCTGTCGTATGTCGGCATTATAATAAAGACGACGGGCTTGTTTGTCGTGTTGCGGTCGATTGACGACTTCGTGGCGACTGATCTGTCTCCCCGCCTGTGATTGGTTGATTGTGATTGGTTCTGCACTGGATGTGTGTCTGATATGGCCAAATGATAACTCATGGTACCATCGCCCGGGAATACATCCGTCACATTCTCCCCTGAAGAAGACAACAGCATCGTTGAACAGAAAAGATTTAAGGGGCTTGAATTTTCTCAAGCCCTCTCCCACCCGCACACTTGAGCAATCGAGCTTAAGCCCCCCACATACTTGAACAATCGAACTTAAGCCCCACACTTGAACAATTGAACTTAAGGCCCCCCGTACACCCTATTTTTCTGCTTTAAACAAAGACCAGATCGCCCAGAGTCGAACTGAACATCACCAGGTGACCCCTCCACTGGGTAAATGCAAAATTGATCTTATATACCTTTCCATTGTTTTTTGTCTTGATATTTAGCAGTCCAGTTCTAATTATTGTAGCATCATATCGCTTAAAAACCCTGATATTCTCATGTACAGCACTGGTATTCTGACGTTCACACTGGTATTCCTCGAGCCGATTGGACAGTGTGTGTATCCCAGTGGAATATTTTGAGTTTTGGTTTTATTTCATGCCAACAATAACGCTGACTCTGTATATAAATAATCGAGGACTCAAATATTGAAGGGATACTGAACCCAAATGTTGTTGTTGGTTTCTTTAGTCTCTGAGTTGTAGAATAAGGTAACCAGATTTCCATTATTTGAAAGTCTGTTGAGTACGAAGTAATGTTACGGATGGCATATTAGCCGGAATGAGAAAATACCAATTGTCATTGTCGAGTAATTTCTTAACAGTTTTCAAGCAAATATTTCAACTAGATATTATATTATATGCATACTAGTCACATATACTCATTAAGTCACTGTATAGTCACTAGTCAGTGAGTGGCTTGAGTTTACGCCCAGTATCAACATAATTGTTTACACGATTACGTGTGACATGTTTTTCCCAATCCACTATCCGTGAATTATTTTGATTACGTCTTGTATACGGAAATTCGTAATTTAATTTATGACTCCAGCCATAAATTAAATTTATATCAAATTAATATGATTACGTCAGTACGTATGGACAACCCAAAACACGTACGTCCATCTATAAAATGATAAATGTATGTTTCATAGCCTGAGCGCCTGTATTTCTGGCCAACTTGCGATATATACGATCACGCCAGTACGTATATATGGACCGTAGGACGGCGACATGTCACTCCATCTACATCTACAGTATACCCCATACCCTCAATGAACTGAGGATTATTAGGGGGCGCATGAATAAAATATAATTACATGGGTAAAAGAATTTTTGTTTTTTGTTTTTTTGTTTGTTATTAAAATCAAGAGCATTTGGAATTTATGTACCATTATTTTGACGCTGGTGGTGGTTTTGTGGAGGAGCCCTGCTTGCTCTTACCGGGTTCATATAAGTGACTGTGGAGGGCATCCTTAAACAATGATGTGTCTTGAATATTTGCAGTATCGGTTGGGATTTTGTTCCAGAGAGAAATTGTTCGGGGATAGAAGGAAGTGCTGAGGTATTTCGGTCGATAGAAGGGGCGGAGAAGTTTGTGGTCTCGTGTGGGTGTTAGTGGAGCAGAGTCAGTGATGTTTACGTGATTATATCTGATTTTATGGAAGAGGATAACAGAGGAGAAGTCTCTTCTACTGCTAAGAGTAGGCCATTTAAGAATGTTTAACATGTTTGTGGGGCTGCTTGGGTAGTTGTAAATATTGAAGATATATCTGACTGCTCGGTGTTGAACCATTTCAATTTTTGAAATTAAATTAAATAATTCAAAAATATGTCCAAAGGTTCGCTATTCCCAAAGTTTCATTATACCGAAGTTTCGCCATTCCCAAGGTTCTCTATATTCCTCGATATTCAGAAGGTTTTTATAACTTGTTATTTTGAAGTTCATTCTATATTCTAAAGTTTTGAGAGGGTTCTTTATCATAAGACTCTTTTTATGAAGGAAATAACTTAAAGGTACTCAATCCGATAAGACGCTGCTAAATTACTCTTTCTTTGGTTTCGGTGGGGGGGGGGGGGGGATATTTGATTAGTGTCGAGGAACCCACCAATCAAAGCTCAGAGTAATTAGATATCGATCTTTGCATTTTGCTATTTTTATTGTTTCTGGGCCTGATCGTGCCAGAGGGACGAGATCAAACGGGCGGTCTTCCAGATAAAGATGGATAACTGTAAAATCGTGGTAATAATAACTACTTGGTATAAATACGCCCAGAATAGCAAACCTTATGAACATATGTGAATATTTAGGTACAAATAAACCTAGTGAAGGTTGAATCTGGCCAAGCGACCAATTTTCAAGGCAAAATTATTTAATTTAATTTTTGCAATTTTAAAGGTACTCAATCCGAATTAACCCTCGCATATTATTATTTCCTTGACTTCGGAGGTGAACAATATTTGATTCAAGTCGAGGAACCCACAAAATCAAAGCTCAGAGTGATCAGATACCGATTTTTAAAATCTATCATTTTAATTTTAGGTGGCCCAGCATTGGCCAGTAAACAGCAGACGAGAATACTTTTTCTGACCAAATTGCAGATGAATATGGATAATTCTAAAATCAACTGTTTTTTTGTGTGTGTGTCAGATGTTTGACAAATCAGCAATATTCGTTGAGCAAAAAGTTGATAAATTACAAGTTTTTGTCAATTTTATGCTATAATTGACTGCAGTTTTTTTTAGCAATTAATCGATTCTGTCAACTGAAGCGGCATTTCAAAAAATCTTCTTGTTGTTGGAATCTGATGATATGGGGACTATTGATTCGGATTGAGGACCTTTAAGGGAAAAATATCTTTATTGGATAAATTTACATATAATACTGAATACATTTTTATGAAAACGGGTTACGTGGATGGGGCACAATGACTCAATGAGACATAAGTTATGGCCTGTGGTAGGATCCAACTTCAGTAGATGATAGGCACTTCAAAAATGAATGAGATAATTTGCCAAATGACTTTTGTTTTGGGGCTGGAGTGGATAAATATTTTAGATCAAACAAACTGATGTCATTGTGCAATATTGATATGTTTGGGCCAGTTACTACTTAGGGGTGACCCCTTCTGTGAAGTAGATGATAAGAAACAAGTATTAAGGGTGGTCCCAGCTCGAGATTGCATGCTTGTTCGTGACTTTTGTGAGCTTTTATCGTACTCTCAGATGTCTAATCATTGTGATGGTCAACAATAGTGATAGCGGAGACCTAGACTGAAATTAATAATATTGATGGAAATTTAATTCTATTTAATTCTATTACAATTTAATTCTATATATGTCTCTTTGCCAAAAAACTTAATGATCGTTGAGAATTTTATCTAAAATTACTAATCATGCGACACATGCTGACGCTATTGGTTAATAGGCATCTGATAGTATATGAACATTTTAATAATTGCCCGGGAGGAATGGCATTATTCTTGACAGGCATAGATACATAGATGTTCATGGCATGGTCTGAGAAAATGCTACTAGATTAAACATTTATATGGTTGCCTCATTACTACATTAGTCATGTACATGTATAACTAGAAGGTCGTGACAGTTCAACTAAGTTGGCCTGGAATTATTATGTTTAGCATACATATTATTCCAATCCCAATGTGTCAAGTCGACAATAGCAAGTACGCAGGGCTATATTTAATAATTTTTCCACAAATAGCCACTAGTTAATATATATATGCTAGCCATGCTGATCAAGCTCCCGCTTTATGCTTAAGGTTTAAATCGAGAACACAGTGTTAAAATCATGAATGATTTAATATGTGAGAATGCTAAAACTAATCACCGTGCACTATAATTATTAAACTTAACTTGATGTGTCCATCACAGGAAACAGAATTCATACACACAGATGGAAAATTGGCCCGGAAACATATCCTCTCACCAGTCACTGCATGAACTATGCAGTGTGCCGAGACCAAGTGGGATTGGGAGATGTTCTTCTTTTCCTTCACTCAACAAGAAGATAAATGACTCACTTTGTTAGTCACCAATTCACTGGGCTTCACATGTTTGTTACATCTGTGTGTCGAGTCTGTTGACTGTAGATGGCTAGAATTGTATTTTGACCTGAGTCACATTCACAGTGAGTGTGTGATGCTGATGAAGTCGTTGATAACTAAATTTAGTAATCTGTAATCACTAAATTGACTAATACAATCCTAATATTATTAGATTAGTAAGCCACATGAACGCTTTCACCGATTATTGCGTCCACAACGGGCACAAGTTCCAGCTACGCGCTACGTTCAACGGTTCATGACTGAACTATACTGTGTATAGTAAATCAGTCAGCTCTAAAATGTCCATTTTCTGATTTCCTTGACCCAAGTTGAGGTTTGACATGACAGTGTTAGATATTAACAATTAAATTTACTATTTAGAGAAGTAGTTAGTAGATTGAACGATTTGATGCTTGCAGTTGAAACTCTTAAGTCTAACCACTAAACCAGTCCAGGTGAAAACAGACTTAAAATTGAACAATAACAGAACAAGTCAAATCGCCGTAGTGAGCAGTCTGCACAGACCAGTCCACATTCCATTCCAGTGACCTTCATTTTCATATTTTTTTCAGTCACAGATTCGTCATTGAGTTTCTTTCCGATTGACTGATTTTCACTTTGAACACAGTTCACTTCAACTTCAAAACAACTTAACAAGTTGTTGTTGTTGACATGTTGTTGTTATTCTTCTTCTTCTTTTGACTGCTTTGACTCTAAAGTCATTTCAGTAATTGGCTCGTAGTGCTATCTTCGCTTGTGGTTTCTCGTTTGTTCTCAACGCTTACGTGCTGCACCGTTGTACATTTAAAATACGAGCGATAACAATAACAAGCAATTCCATTTCAAATTTCGCAAACAAGAGAGCGCCACCATTTTGTAACGAAATTACGTCATCATTTCCAACGTTGCTATGGCCTGCCAGGGGACGTAATATTCTAACTGTAACGGTACGGAATCTGGCGAGGTTTGCCGAATGCTATGCGCCCGCGTCAGCTAAATCCACATTAAGCATTTAATTTTGAATAAGGTTGATTTTGTTTTTCAAATTTAATAGTGTTGCTATAGGGAGGCTGGTCGAAGAAGAAAAACAAGAAATTATGGCTTTGAAATCCATGTAAAAAAGAACGACCGTGCAGTCACGACCTGCACTACTCAGACTAATATGTGTTGACTTATATGAACGTCAAGATTTAATTAACTATAAATATTTCTTATAACCAATTACATGCACGAAGTTGGTTGCTTGTGGTAAGGGGATTGGGTCTGTACCCCATAATTATCATATTGTACTCATACATGTATCTTCCAGCCTTTCGATCGTGGCTCCTCGGAGCCATTTTTTTGACTGGCACGTATAAATGCCCATGCATTCTCAATTTGGATGAAATATTAGTTGTACTCGCCTCCACAACCATTGGCCTTGGTTGGAAATTGGGTTATTATGAGTGAGAACTTGGGTTTACCCCTGTTTACCCACTCATAATTTGGGTTGTTTGTTTGTTTAAAATCACAACCCAAATCATTAGAAAATAAGTAAGGAAGAACATTCAATTTCCAAGAACATGTTTTGTTTGTAGGCCTACCTGTACAAATTCTATAGTGATTTTATAGGTTGGGATTTGATCAGTTTGATTACAATTGCATGGGGCTACATTTATACCAGCGCGGACTCGGAGCCATGCACTATGAAACAACGTCAACACAACCAAACCTAATGCGAACCATGCCAACATTATGCCTACTTTGTGTGCTATGTTGCGTCGCTGTCAAAACGTCAATAACTTTCGCGGGAAAATGCGCGTGCCAATATGACGTCGCTTTGGTTACAACATATGACGTAACCTACAGTTTACGTGAACATGCTTCTACTAATTTACCAACCTAAAGAAAAGTTTCTTTAGTTATATAATAAACGTTCACGATAGTTATGATATGAATTATGTTGTTTTCGCGAGGTGGCTAAGGACAATTTGCAGTTTTACGTAAATTTCCGCCATTTCCCGAATGGCATAGCAACCCGAGTCCGGTCGACAATATTTATGATTTAAGTAATGATTATTGTTCAAAGAATAAAGCATGTAATGCCTTAACGCAATGAATACTGTTATGTTGGCTATATGAAAAGTAACATTTTGTAGTTTTAATTTAATTGCAATGACGTTTCAAGATGGCGGCCCCTCAAATCCAAGATGGTGGTGCCCCTAATTCAAGATGGCGGCGCCCATGTTCGAAAGCAAACTTAGTATAAGGACGACCTGCGCATATGTTGCTGCGCAACATATGCGCGGCTGGGCTGCGCCCAGCTGGTCGTCCTTAAATAAATTCGTTTTATTAATTTGACAATTCTATTCCAACATGGCGGCCACCATAGGGCCCCATAGGTCTGAATCGCCCGGATGTAAAAACAATTTTTTCATGTTGATAGGGTATAGAAAATACTGACGTCACAACTATACTTGCGTCGCTTATGTTACTGTAAAACAACCCTTTGGGTTGTGATTAACTGTGATTCTAACCTGAACGTTTACATAATACATCTTCGACTCAAATTACTTAGTTTTGTATATATTATCGATATTAGATCGTTTTTTCACCCACTGACCAACGCGCGAAGCGCGTTCAGTGGGTGTACTATAATCGTAGGACTTATGCGTTTCTGCTGAATTGAACTAGTGCCTATGCGTTTCTGCTGGGCTGCACTGACGTTTGATCGCAAAATAAAATTATAACCATTATCAAAGCACACGTTTGGATAACACCGCCATAAACAGTGACATATTATGATGTTGAGCTCGTATCGTCAATAAAATTAGAGTTATGACTTATAAAACTAAGAAATACTGCTAAAGTATTTCTACCAATTAGGTCACTAGATTCGCGTTGAGCTGGAACTTGAGAAATTTTATTTTCAACCAATTGAAATGCCGTTGAAAACTGAAGGGTTAAGCGATTATCGCAATAGGATATTGGAACACGTGTGCGTAACGTAACTATCACAAGTATAACGTACTCTGATAAGTTATCGCCAAATTCGTGCTTCAAACAGTTTAAACATGTCATCAAATGAATAATAAATGGTGTGATAAATATGTATAATATGTATATAACGACAAATAGAGTAAAATTAGACATTTCCCCTTGAAACTTAGGATTGAAAAGCCAGGTAAAAAAATTGGTGAAATATGAGTACGAACGTCAAAGTGTTCCCTGTGTATCGTGATAATTGCCAACCATGCGAAGCGAAGCCTCCATTGGCGATTATTTTACGCTGGATTTTTATCATCGAAACAAATCAATTTCTTCCATCTAAAAGATAATTACGTGCTTAACCCTGCCGTTTTCGGAATATATAGGTATTCCACGCAGAAACACCGAGTCTCAGCTTAAATTTTTGAAAAATAACAGTTTTATCGACATAAATAGATTTGAATTGGACAATTCCATGTTAAAATTTATCATCGAAAAAAATTCAATTTCTTCCATCTAAAACATAATTACGCGATGGACTCTGTCATTTTAGGAACATATATGTATCCCACGAACATGCACCAAGTCTCAGCCTAAAGGTTTGAAAAAAGACAGTTTTATCGACATAAATCGATGTTAATGGTAAATTCCATGTAAAATTTTATCATTGAAAAAAATTCATTTCTTCCATCTAAAACATAATTACGTGCTGTACTCTGTCATTTTAGGAATATGTAGGTATCCCACCCACACACTCCAAGTCTCAGCTTAAAATTTTGAAAAATGACAGTTTTATCGATATAAATCGATTTTAATGGCAAATGCGGTGTTAAATAAATTTTAGGGCCCTGCGAATGTTTTCTGAGCTGTTCTATATTGGTCACTTAGAGTCCATATTTGACCGGTTACACCTGATAATTATCCGACAGTACAGTCGCGTTACTTTATAGGACAACATTGGTCATTATCACCCGACAAATTTATTTCGGTCTATCGTATAAACCCCTATTTTATCCCGCGTAGCCTGAATAAATGTCAACATTGGTCTTTATCGCTCCACTAATTTGTATCGTTTCATCGGTATGAATTCCATATCCAATTATCAACATATAACCAACCCAACCTCTAATCCCGGTCCAATTTATTTATTTCTTTCATCGGTATAGTCACGTTACGTAATATTTTATCATGTGATACTTGCACTTATATGTCTATGGTATCACTATAGTATACCGTATACGTATATCAATTGCTATTCCTTTCTATATAATCCTGGTGCCATCTATAGAGATAGATAATTTCAGACCCCCCCCCCAATTTGATATCATTGCTGCTTTAGTACAGTCGCGATGCAACATCGCTCCACTAATTTATGTCAGTTCATCGGTACAAACCACTTTTTCTCCGAGTCCATATAACCAACCCAACATCTTATAGAAGTCCATAAATGACTATTCTGGCACTATATAGAGATGACTAAGATTCTGACACCCCCCCTATTTTAAAGCCTTGTTGCAACAGTAGAGTTGATCTCTGAGTTCAGATGCATAATGTGTCAACATTGGTCGTTATTGCTCTACAAATTTATATCGGTTCAACCCTTAGTTCCCTGTATCGCCCACCCCTCCCTCAATTTATTTTTTCAGTTGTATTATAGTCTCGTTACATACACATTTTATCTTTTGTAACTTTTGCTTCAACGCGTTGAGTTCCGCTGCAGACAATATAAAACTGACGACATTTTGAAATGTAAGCAAGCTTCAAACTCATCTTATCCAAGAAAAACTCTGGTTACATAAGAAATTTGTGTATAAGGTGTATGCGCATTTGTCGCGTTAAAAACAAAAGGTCCCAAGTCAAGGTCCAAATCCCCAACACACTCATGTGAGGTTTAACTCCATCCTCATACAGTAATGTCCAAAGTAATTGACTTAACCACAGCATAATTATTGGTAATTTGTCAGGATTTTAAATGCTGAAAAAATACCCATAATTCTGCTGTGGTTAAGTGGTCAATTACTTTGGGCATTACTGTAACCAATATAAGGATTTGAGGTGTAATGATAACTCAATCCTCATACAGTAATGTACAAAGTAATTGACCACTTAACCACAGCATAATAATGGGTAATTTGTCAGGATTTTAAATGCTGAAAAAATACCCATAATTCTGCTGTGGTTAAGTGGTCAATTACTTTGGGCATTACTGTAACCAATATAAGGATTTGAGGTGTAATGATAACTCAATCCTCGTACAGTAATGTCCAAAGTAATTGACCACTTAACCACAGCATAATTATTGGTAATTTTTCAGGATTTTAAATCCTGAAAAATTACCAATAATTCTGATGTGGTTAAGTGGTCAATTACTTTGGGCATTACTGTAACCAATATAAGGATGTGAGGTTTAATGAGAACTCCATCCACATAACTAACAAGAAAACCATAGTCAGAAATGGTAACGCCACCAAGATCGTATTATTAGCCATAAATATAAATCATAATATAAAATATATTGGTTACATGAATGGACCGCCTCAGAATTCCGTTAAGATAAGTAATTCTTCAAATTATTACAATGAACTACGGCTTATAAATTACTGCAGGTTTCTCATTCGCCACACCAGAATGCTTCTAAATGCGGATCAAAGCTAAAAGTGCGTGGCACAGCCATTGTTCATAGACATTTTACAGATAGCGAGAATGATGCATGCTGGGAACGAAAGCATCCACAGCAAAGCCATGTGCTTACGGAGGCATGCGTTTATTATAGGGGATTTATGGTGGGCCTATAAAACTAATTATAACTTTGTTATCTGTCATAGTTTATGCGTGAAATTTTAAACATATATACCTGGACATCTACCCCTTCCAGAATGTTGAAAAACATTTTCAGTTGCTCATCGTATTTTTATAGACGAAATAGTCCGAAATTCCAGAAAATTGCGCTAACTGCTCAATGTTTTAATGTGTTACAAAACGTCTGATAAAAATAGTTCTATCGGGAATATTCACACCATTTTTTTTCAGAGAACATAGTGTAAATATAGTCCTATCGGGATATCGTAAAGGAGATTAATTAAACCCCTCAGACTGCCGAAACTGACGACATTAAATTCGCTTTTTCGTGTCCCACGGAAATGAAACTTGTCTGTCCATTGATCACGTTATTTATTTGACATAGTATTTTTTTCTTCTGTTGTATTTGAAAACTTGTTGCACGCGCAGGCTGCACGATCATAATAACTTCAACCGATAAGCGCCGACTGATACCCGCGCAACAGTTTGTCTCAAATAAATTGTTATCAAAACGCAGGTTTATGGCCGCGGACATAAGCCGATTAAGTGTAATGTAATTTATCCATGAACTTGACTGAAAAATTGTGATTCTATCACCATTAGCCACGAAAATGGGACCTCTAAACAGGCAAGTTTGATTTTCGGGGGACACGAACAAGCGAATTTATTGTCGGCAGTTTCGGCAGTCTGAGGGTTAATTAATCCCGAATTAAACGGAACTACTTTACGATAGTCCGATAGGACTATGTTTACTCTATGCATGTTCTCTGAAAAAATAGTGTGAATATTCCAGATAGAACTCTTTTTATCAGACGTTGTGTAACACCTTAAAACATTGAGCTGTTATAGCGCAAACCGAAATGTGTTGTCTTGCAAGATATCCCACCGCTTTAGCTAAATTTACCTTCCTACAATATCCATAAAGAGGATCATATATTATATACCCACGGTTTTAATTATAGAATATAAAATATATTGGTTTCGCGAATGACCAACTCAGAATTCCGTTAAAATAACAATAACAACCAGCACCTATAACGAACCGTTTTACTGGACTTGGCCTACTGGTCGCGTAGTTCCGACTTTTAAATAAACGGAATTTCCAACTCTATAAATAAAAGCCCCACAATGCATTCGCCCTGTCCACCACGCAATATCAAAATCTCAGCAGCTAGATACACCACAGGTGGCGTAATAAATGCTCTTTATTATTTCCATATCAGGAATACAGTAACAAACAAGACAGCAGTAAAATAAATGGGGACAAAAAGTTAGTGTAATCATGTATGAAATTTCCAACTGTTAAAATTCTTTATAACAGTTGTGACTCCCACCCCCTCAAAATACCTCCATCATTCGATCCCCGTCCCCATCATAATGGGGACAATAATTACTAGTTGGGATACCAGGCAATGGTAACCATGTATTTTAACCTTTATGTTGTAGTGTAATAATGTATGAAATTTCCAACTACATGTGCATTAACTTTTTTTTACAAAAGTTGTGAATCATACACACTCAAAATCTAACTTCCACCCCCACCCCACTACACTGTCCCTTCCACTTAAAAACATTCTGGAGATCAAGTTGGCCACAGGTGTTCAGTTATTATACCCCACGTGTCTTGGACTGTTGCCAAATTCACAGTGCTCCATTAGAGGGCCTGCTTGGACTGTTGCCAAATTCACAATGTTAACTGCAGAGAGGTTGTATGTTATTGGAGACGTTCTAATATGACAATAGGCTGGCCTAATTAACGAACCATGCACAGCTAAATACACACAAGCAACTTTTAATCTTCAAATAGATACAATTGTCGGCCTCCAAAATTCAATATACTTTCTTATATACAAACAAACATTGAACTCATACCATTGTTTCACTTAACCAAAATAGCGAATTTCCCCAAAAGAACGCATATAGACTGCGCATGCGCAGTTATATTAAAATACCCACAATACACTTCACGAGGCTCTCAATGGGTTATAATATTTGTTTTCCAAATTTGTTTTATCTTCAACTAAAAACAAATAGTCTATCGAAATAACTTTCAAATTAATATTACACGTTTCTATAAATAAGCAAATTAGTATATATAAACAAAGCGTATTTCATTAATATTTGACTACAAAAAATACTCGGAACACAACTGTAAATAAACTAACTTGAGACTCTCAGTCTCTCACACCGTCACAGTCTCAGTCTCACTATCGAGCTGACACTCAGAACAGCATCCGAAGCCGGAAATTTGGAAATTCGCCATTTTTCTTCAAACAATTTTATTCTTTACAAAATACAAATTATCGGGTTAACATAAAACCATTCAAAAATTGAAACAAACTTAAATAATAAATAAATTAAACCATAAACTCTTACCATAATTACAGAAAATAAAAGATGGCCGTTACTACAAGAAAAACAGACATGCGCACTCCAATTAAAATTACCCATAATTCAGTTCACTACACCAGGGGCTCCCAACAGGTTATACAATATTTTCAGATTATTTATATTTTCGACTTTAAGTTTACAATTTGAGCCTGTCCTCACTCTATCGATACGATTTATCATAAACATATTATACACCAGTGGCGTTAACTTTACAACTTCGGCATCTACGTGATTATATCGGTACGATTCAGTAAGGTACAAACAATCTCCATAAAATACCCACAATTCAGTTCACTACAAGCAGGGGCTCCCAATAGGTTATTCCCATTTATTATGGGCTCCCAATAGGTTATACAATATTTTCAGGCTATCAGATTATTTATATTTTCAACAACATATTATTACACCGGTGACTTTAAGTTTACAATTTGAGCCTGTCCTGACTCTATCGATAGGATTTATCATATTTTCATAAACGTATTATACACCGCTGGCGTTAATTTTACAATTTCGGCATCTACGTGATTATATCGGTACGATTGAGTAAGGTACAAACAATCTCCAAGAATATATTCGCCCTGTACTCCATGCGATATAAAAAAAACAAATGCTAGAAACACCACACTAGGTGACGTAATAAATATGTGTGAAAATTAAACCAAAAAAAATAAATTCCATGATGGCGTCCAATATGGACTGCCTAATTCTGCTCCAAAACATGTATATTGAATATATGGTTGTTTATTGGGGAAAACCGATTATTTCAATAATATTTTCATTAACTGGGATCCAAAACCCGACTTACGGGAGCGCGCTTCATGCGCGACTGTATCTTAAGCATATGTGCATATTTAATGAGCCAACAATTGGAATCCCAATAGAGAAGATTGGCACGTCGCCCTTGCGCATAGACATCATTGATGATCTTTATGGGAATCAAAATTGACATTTAATAGACAATTTCGATTAACCGCAACAACTTAAGGAATCTCTAATTGCGCTTAAGCCCAATGAGATTGCAATAAGACATTCCTTATTATGCTTAGCCGCAATTACTTCCCATTCCACTTAAACACAATTAATATATCTCTCATTAGATCACCCTTCTGCAAATAGTAGAATAATCCTATATTTGTTCCACCCATTGTGCCATGGAGAATGGAGATGGACTACACCATCTGTATTATAAGGAGTTTATGTACTATATATAATATATTATTCTTTAATAAGAGATTCATTATTAGGCTTTATCAGCGAAATTTGAATATTCTTCATTGCGCTTAAGCGCAATTAAATATTCCCTTATTGCGCTTAAGCACAATAGAGATTCCCTTATTGAGCTTATAAGCGCAATAAGGAATATCCCTTATTGTGCTTAAGCACAATTAGCTCTTCTTGCTCTTAATTAAAAAAAACCAGTTATAATTGTATTGTAACTATTGGTTTGTCCTTTAAAGGTACTCAATCCGAAAAGAGGGTCCCCATCTCAACAGATTCCAACAAAAACAATCCGATCAGAGGGTCCTATATTACTATTTCTTTGGCTTTGGGGGTAAAACATATTTGATTCGAGTCGAGGAAACCATCAAACAAAGCTCAGAGTTATTAGATATTGATTTTTGAAATTTGTTAATTGCTCGAGATGAGTACTAATAACTGCCGTCAATTTGGTAACCTGCTCGAGATTTTACGCCAAAACTCTATTCAAACAGACAAGGATGGATAACTCTATAATCAGGGTACGCAATTTTGAATGTCTTCTGGGCCAGAAAGAATTCCCGATAATGAAAAATAATAGATTTCTAAAATCGATATCTAAAAAATCTGAGCTTTGATGGGTGACTTCCTCGACTCGATCAAATATTTTTGACCCCCGAAGCCATTGAAATAGTAATTGAGATGAGTTTTATCGGATTGAGTACCTTTAATATTTCCATACATCATGCCCACATATATTATAAAAGAATAGTACTATTATTATGCTCGTAGTAGTTAATACCACCTTACCGTCAATATTCTAGCATGGTTAATTTCAAAATCACAACGTTAATTGTTATTACTATTTGTGTGTACTGTATATGTACATCAGTCACCAATTGAGAAACTTAAGCACAGTCTGGTTGAATGTCTACCATATATGGTGGATTATTCTCACATCCAAGCTGTTGGTGTCATTCGTGTTATATTGCATGCGAAGTGCATGGTAGACCCCCACCCAATAGCTTATCAATACCACTCAGGACAGTGGGTGTTTTTCCTCAATTAATTGAATTTCTTGTTATAACAGGGTATTTATTGAAATGGCGTATAGTAACCCTTTAACCATTTCAGTGCCAGGGGCCGATCTCATCGGCCATAATTTACGGTCTGTAAAATCGGCCCTAAAAAAAAAATTGTTTTGTTTTGTTTTATTTTTTTTGGATTGAATGTTTTTTGGGTATGCTTAAGCATGCTATAGCGAATTTAAAAACAAACTGGATAAAACCTTAGGGCATGTTATAACTCAAAACTATCACCAAGTATTCATAGTAATAATTTTTGATGCCCATGAAAAACGTAAGATTCCCTGGCACTAAACCTACAAAATAAGTCTGTTAAAGAATATAAGAACAAATTATTAAATTGTAAAAAATTGTAAAAAATAATAACAAATGATGAAAAATTGTTAGGCCAATGCATTATCTTATATATGCAAGGCGACCTATGGTTGACTCGCATATATAAGAGAATGCATTGGCACAGGGTATATGGGTTGATACAAAAATCGGGGTTAAGTTGGCCTTTAAATCCCTATGCGAACAGAGAAAATTAAAATGTGTTGCATGATTCATACGTACATTGAGAAACCATTATTCCACACACCAATGAGAGAGAGCGGGTGCTCTGAGTTTTATATGCTAACAATACAGGTAAGTAGATGGGTGACAAGGTGACACATCTGCCTGGGTCAACGAAAATTACACCTAGCCCTCCGGAATGGCAATAACAAGTCAGAATGGAGCACCACACACTCTTTCCGTTTGTCAACATAAGTATATAGTGAACGAAATAATGGCTTATATACAACCTATCCGTCATATAATTTCCCCACATAATGAAAGTGGTACATATATGCATGGATGTCAAAAGAAAGGGGGAGGATGTCTGATAGGTATATTAAAGAAGATTCGAGGCTAAATATGATGATGACTAACGTCCCCAAATTATCGCAGACAAATTGCTCCTCGTTCTAATGACATGAATTTTGAGTTGGAAGTTGGATTCTGGATAGTTTTAGAACGTACCCCACAAAAAAAAAGTTTTTATTTTATGCCAAAAGTAGAATTTAGACATTTTTAGAAATTACTCCTAATGAGTTAAAAAGATGCCAAACTGTTTTGATAAGATCATCAGTTGCAGGTTGCTTACTATGTGCCACGCTTAGCGCATGTCACCTTACGTTTCGACTCGTTACCTGACTCATATACGTACATTGAGAAATCAGTATTCCACACACCAGTGATAGAGAGCACAGTAAGGCTACTCTGAGAGCTTCCATCCTTGTTAGCCGCATCGTTTGATAATAAATAACCGTGGAATGAAGATCGATGTGGTCCAATCAAGAAATAAGTATGACCGAGTGAATCCTGGTAGGACCGATAGAATCCTGATAGGACCGAATGAATCCTTGTTTAGTCGCCTCGAGATATATAGTCCTCAGCTCAGTGTAAGAATATAATTCACAAATTTATATTTGTATGTAAGGGTGACAAGTTATGTCTTAAATCAATTCCTTCACCATAATTATTCCAATCGAAATGAGATATCATTCAGTGAACACAATGATAATCTGATCCTTCTTTATATATCGACGGTATATATTGTTGGTGCGTCAGACTCATGTACCTTTATCTGGATTAACGTACTTGGTCAGACCCGCCGCGGGACTTTGATTTTATCCGAAGTTATATAATTTATCACCTAACCAGCTCCTGAAACAGGGGTTACTTAAAAGCTACGTATACGTCCACATGTCAGCTAGCTTCATCTTACATGCGTACACGTATATGTACATGCCGGCCAGCTTCATCTTACCGGCGTACCGTATATTAAAAAGCAACATACTAAGTCTTATTGGTGCGTGGATCGTCGTGCTTCACTGCGTGCGTCACACGCGACGTGTTCGCTGTTTTCTTTAAGATCCTTTGACCATGTTAACACAGCGTGCTAACCCTCCATGGGGCCCCAGGCAGAGAGAACAATGCACTGATGACTGTCGTCTGCTTCGATCAGTATGAGGCTCCATACGGTTGACACAGCGTGGTACGGATTGTATTATTCTTGAGGCGACTTGATCACCACCGATATCCACCATGCGCATGGAGGCATGCACCATGAGGGACCAACGGATACAAGAAAACTAAGATGCATGCATCAGGTCGGCCGTGAACTATCTACCATAGAATTGTTGTAGCTATCGATTATACATTTTGAAACACCTGTCTGTATGTATGTATGTATGTATGTGTGTATGCGTGAATGCATGTGTGTATGTGTTATAGACTCTAACACTGCTCGAATTTGGTATTTAACGTGTCAACTTGACCTCCCTCATAGGCATGTTTCTGGACCTTGACCGATCCGACTAAAAATTTGTGTGTAGGACTACTTCGATCCCGGGAGCAATATGGACGGGTCCAATTTCACGTGGGACCATGTTCTCGAACGTGCTGATATAGGCATGTTTCTGGACCAATTGAACAATAGTTTGGCCAGACGCTGTATATACTGGGTACTGTCCAGATGGAGGCGATCACAAAACAAATCCCTAACTAGCCCGAACGAAGTCGAGTACATCAGCTAGTTTAATATATATTTTGGACATTTGTCTGTCTGTTTGTCTGTTAGCTATGGCCGGGAAAACTGCCGGACAGATTTTACGAAATTTGATACCTAGGGGAAATTATTTCCAGGGAGTATTTTGGACGGGTCAAATCTTGATCCCGACCTGACTTTGACATTCAAAAAGATCAATTCAAGGTCAAATCTGGTAAAACGGAAGTATTTCAACGAAATTTGATACCTACTGTTACTTTTGTCCCAGGAGTGTTTCGGGTGGGTCAAATCATGACCCTGACCTGATCTTGACATTCAAAATTGTCAATTCAAGGTCAAATCGGGTATAAAGCCGGGCGGATTTCGACGGGTACTTTTGTCGTGACTTTTGTCCGGGGAGTGTTTTGGACGGGTCAAATCGTGACCCCGACATGACCTTCACCTTTAAAATAGTCAATTCAAGGTTAAATCGCGCATTTCTCCGAAAATCAGAGGGGAACATCCCGGACGAAGTGGGGTCCACGAGCTACTATTATATATTTCTAGATTTAGTTACAAACTAAATACCTGTATATTGTACAAAGAAATGTTTGACAAATATATCTGTATCAATATTACCATACGGGTCATTAAAATAGATACGACGAAACAAATTTTGAAGGGTGCATGTATCAGGTAAATTTTTATATTTCAAATGATGACAGGAATGCAGAAAGTTGAAGTACCTACGTAATACTGGCTATCCGCATGAAGAGATATACATGTATATACAAACCAGATGAGGGATATGTCTGTACTGTTGCTAAACAATTCAGTCATGCAAAAGAGGATCAAAGAGTAAGATACCAAATTGCTGCCTGTGGTAATGTTTTTTAACGAAATTCGGGAAAATTAGATTACTCTCACCCTGGTTATCCAGAAGATAATTGTGGAATCTGATGACGATCGGACAAGGGTGTCGTCTGTAGGATCAACCAAATTATTTAGCCATAAAAATAGTAAAATTGAAGATCACCGCTGGCAGTGATGTCTTCACAAGGACAGTTTGAGAACAAAATATGGCTCACATCTAGCGGTGACCCAAAATATCCACATAAGAAAAAGTTCTCCAATAAAATCTGGCTGCAGGGTGCGCCAATTGATTCAAATTCGAAATTTAGCAGGGTGTACTGCTTGTGGCCATGTTTTCCCCGCAAATTTGATAGACTGATGGACAAAACCACTGAATCCGTTGAATCAATATACATGTATACATGGATTAATTTATATGCATTGTTATACACAGTACTGGTATATAAAGGTACTGAAAATAACTATATTACTAGTATACAACAAAATAAACCATATATCATGGCTATGGGTTCTAATATCCGAACATGACAGCTGAGAACTTGGTGTGAATTAAAGAGTGGTGGTTTCTCAAGCATATCTAACCCTCCACGTTAGACACATGCCATTAAATGTCATAAGTATAATCTAGCTTGAGGACAGAAGTGATCCATAAAACCCCCCTTAATTCAACCAGGTCCTCGCGCGATGTATGATCGATCACATGATGATCTAGGGGGATTAGAATTGATGTATAAAAACAGCACTGCGTGTAATATAAAATAAAATAGTGCTACATCTTATTACAGATTATTGCCATATATAATCAGTGATTATACAGACAGTCTGACAAAATAAAGTTTCAGTGACACTCTATCCGAAGAGGGGAATATTTTCATCTGTTACAGTCAATGGAGCAATTATGAATCTGGAAAGGTGAAATTTCTAAGTAATACTAGATATCGACATGACGCGATAAAATATAACGTAAATGCAATATGGCCGCTGGCGACCATTTTTTCCTATGAAATTAAAAAAATATTTGATAGCTCTCATCTGATAGATCAATATCAAGATAAATATGAAGTTTGGTGATGATCGGATGAGTGAAGTGGACTGTTGTCTGTGCTAAACGGTTTAGTAATGCTTAAAAAGATTCTTACCTTAATATTTTTATGTTCACTTTATAAACTTCACTGAGTCATCTTTGTCATGTATTGAGTTTGATATCTTTTGTTAACAGTTTATAAATCATGTATGTCTCATGTTTGTTATTTTAATTTATGTGTTTATTATCATTAAATAAAGTTGCATTCCTTAAAAAGATTCTTACCTCAATGTTTTTATGTTCACTTTATAAACTCCACTGAGTCATCTTTGTCATGTATTGAATTTGATATCTTTTGTTAACAGTTTATAAATTATGTATGTCTCGTGTTCGTTATTATATTATATACACTTTATAGTGTGTTTTCAGAACGAAAAAAAATTGAATAAAATCAACAAATTTGTAAATTTAAAAACAATTCAAACGTTGTTGTATTCCATGTCCCAGCCCGGACATATACACCAAATTTCAATAATATTCATTGAGAAACAACGGACCAAACGCTATATAACACCCGTATACATCTTTTATTCCGAATCGGACTCGGGTACATGTTATAGTAGGTACCGAATTGACACACGTCGACTGGGCGAGTTGGCCATGGGGCGATTAGGCCGATTCCGGCACATTCTATAATTTACCGTATGTATCCGTTTACGCGTAGTTTACTTTAGAAAGTTCCGCAATTAATACCGTAAATAGAGCGACCTTATTTGACAGAGAATGCCTCTATTATTGATTATCAAGTTGCTGTACATTAAAAACGACAAATTCACATGCTCGTTCAAGCGCAGTAGTCTATTTTCCCCATGTTAAAGGACATCCACAAATACTAAATAACGCTAACCTACTGCCGAATGTTTGACACGACAACTGTTAACATATTTGGGCTGAATTCATCTGACGCGGTATTATTCCTCAAAATAAACAACAAAACCATCGTTACTTGGAAATGTAGTTTGGGCTAACATTTACATAAATCCTCCAGATCAATTATCCGACACACACGTCAGATGAAAAAGTCACATGAAGTAACCGGCCAAATTGGCCGAAACAAACTCCAATGCATATATCTGTCCACTCAGGGGCACAGGGGGCACGTGCCACCCCACGTATATATGATCCTCCAATACTGAATACATTGGAGAAAATAATTTGTTATTCCCAAGAAAATATTCCATTAGTATAGACACATGTTTTTAATCTGATCAGTTATGCAACTATGTTAATTGTTTGGACTGTGTCTGAGTAATTGCCCTCTGTGAATTTTACTACAGACTTTGAGTTCTTTGCAGAGCCCAGGTCTTCTGAGGATACTATCAGTGTCATGTGTATAATGTATTGGACACACCAGCTTGTCTAATTAAAATCACATTCATCATACCAACCAACAGCTTTAATTTGATTGCCTTCAATAAAACTGCAAACCTGCTGCTTGGCAGGTGTATACTTTCATGCCAAAATGGTCAAACTCCTGATATCGGATCACATGCTACATACAATATCATCAGTTGATGTGTAGTGTTCATTCCATGGGACAAGAACAATAGCTTGCTGCCTCTGCAAATAGGGCAGACAATATCAACTTCGACATCATCGCCAAAGAGTTTGTTCACATAAATGACCAATGACTGACTCACTGAAATTCTTCGGGAAGTTGTAGACGGGATGATGACAAGAGCCTTTGTACATATATATTAAAGTGTTATGTAACATTAAAAGTTACTTGTGATTATTGTTTCTTCGATATCAAAAAGTGTGTCGTAAGTGTATCACGCGGTGATAGCAAGACCATTATTGGTATATATTAGTGTTCGGTATTCGACGGATTTCGGTATTCGAATATTCTGTTCGAATAACGAGCGAATATTCGAATAGTATTCGAAAATTTAGATAAATTATAAAATTATATAGATAACATATTTTGGAACCAATTTATTATTTAATGAAATAGCATATTTATCCATGCACTTGCTATACGCAAAAAAGAGAGAAAAAACAGAGTCTTAGCAAGAGTTTATTTGTTTATGAAGTTCAAGTAGTCAATGTCCCATGCATGGTTCCACACGTTGGTCGTAGTGCCACAATAACTAAGAACATGATCTGGATTGAGCTTGCATGTTGCCTTTTTAGTTCTGGCATCCAGCGTGAAGTGAGTCCATATATCTGATTTCTTCGAATTTGACGCCATATTATACACACAAGTGACAACGCGCAAACAAAACAAAACGATGCCTTATAGGTCCGCTTCCTGTGACCACATGCAAGCACGGTCTGGTTTACACCTAGCCAATAACATTAGTTCGACGTCATGACGCCAATCAAATCAGAACGTTACAGTTACGTCATATTAATTCGTTTATGATCAGTGGAAAATAGACTATACTTTTAACAGACCCTCAGACTAATAACAAACCAGGACACAATTACCCGGAGATTATTCTCGAATATTCGAATATTCAAATAATTATTCGAATATTCGAATATTTATTTTTACGTGCGAATATTCGAACATTTGAATATTCGGAACGAACGCTAGTATATATAACTGACTGAGTTGTATGCAGGGATGTGGCTAGAGGGGGGTGTGGGGGGGGGTGTCTCACCCCCCAGCAGAGAGCTATATATAACTGACTGAGTTGAGCTGTGAAGTTCTTTTACGTGTTCCTTTCTATAAGACCATATTAACCCTTTACCCAACAGAAGGGCCCTGTGCCAATGCATTCTCTTATATATGCGAGTCGACCATAGGTCGCCTCGCATATATAAGAGAATGCATTGGCTTAACACATTAAAAATTATAAAATTGTTAAAGAATGTAAGAAAAAATGGTAAAAAGTGTTAAAAAAAGATTTTTTTTAGGCCAATGCATTCTCTATATATGCGAGGCGACCTATGGTCGACTCGCATATATAAGAGAATGCATTGGCACAGGGCATAACTATAACCATCACAATGTGGTCAATGAGCCGGTTCCAATGATATCCATATTTGTATGGTTTTATTGAGACAGACCGAAGATATTTTAGGCTGTTGAAGCTTTATTTGGCCGGTTTTGGCCGGTTTGTTGGGTAAAGGGTTAATTTGTTCGTTGAATGTTGGCGCGAAATTGATGATCTCAGCTTGGCAAGATATATTGATTGTGGTCGGACTGAATTATGGCGTAAATTGGACGCTTGCAATTGCATGGATTGCATATTATGTTGTTCCCGTAGTGAGATAAAACGAGTCCCGTCAATGTCTAATTCGCATCTACCTGAAGGCGTACGCTCAATATAACTTTAGTCACCAGGTCCTGCCAGTAAAATATTCTGGAATTGTGTTTATCTTCAACATATCATAGAAGACTCATTTGCGACATAATGTTTGTATTTGCATACATTATCAGTGATAACTATATTTATTGTATATAGTATAGGTCACTACATGTCTCTCATTCTTTATTATATGTCTGTCATTCTTTATTATATGCCGCATGTGTATGGTTGTTCTGGATCAAGGTGTTGCTATCATGCTTAATAGTTGCTACATTGGTTATTACTTTTAATTCTAGGTATATCCGTTCGCGTGTGATTGCTAGTTTTCGCATGCTCGCGACTGGATGTCAGTTGTCCGGCCATTTGCGTGCGAGTAACTTTCTGTAGTAAGTGTCCACTGTGTATGAACGGAAGTGAACGCTGTATCGCGGTAATCGGACATAAATAAAAGTCGCTCGCCTCAGCTTGACTGCGGTACGTATATTTTCGTCTTTCCCTCCAATTGTGTAAAAATCCCAGCCCGGGTGCCAATCTGTCTCCATGAGGGGTATGTTCCGCTACATTTTCGTACTAATTTCGTTTCAGCCTCGTGTCTAGTTCTCTCGTAAATCAAGGTTAAACCTCCTATTTTCGTGCTAAAAACACGTCACGTTTGCGATCAAAAGCACATTTTTCAAACTATACGATGTCTTATTTTATAACAAAGACATGTTTTGGATGCCTTAATATCCCACTGAAAGCCACGCTTAACGTTTGGCACCTGTTTTCTGTGTTTTCTCGACATACGAGCCCGATTTCAAAGCGTGGTGCTCCAACAGAATTGAACGCACGGTAAGATCTGACAAAAAAACATTGAACGCACGGTATTTTTTTTATTATTTGTATTGAACGCACGGTAACATTTCGAGTACACCCTTTTACGGCCGGTTAGCATCATATCGCACGTTTCTAACTTGATTTTCACATGCCACAAATGTACACAGTGGTGTCATATGTATGTGGTTTGTGTACACTCTTATAACCAATGTGTAGACACGACTACACATGGAATGTGTAAACACGATTAATACACACATCAATGTGTAGTTTTGCATATAACTACATGGACCAAGGGCCATTCTATATATATTGTGTATATTTTGTTACTAAAAATTGTGTAAAAACGTATAGAGCATGCGCATTGTGGTACTTTCAGATTCATATCTTCTGCTGCATGACGGCCATATTGTTTGAGAATTGTTTTCGGAATGCATTCAACGGAGATCGTAGACAAGGATTGTAAGTTCAGAATTCCGATTTGTGGGTATAGTATTAATAATATATGAGGATTTATTTGTTAAATCTTTCATGGCGATTACTGCCCTTAGACACTTGTTATGATTGTTGTAGTAATACTAATATTATGCAATCACGCCACGACCATGGTTAGTTCATTTAAAACAAAAACTCACACACAGGGATGTGGCTAGAGGGGGGGGGGGTGTGGGTGTGTGTGTGTGTGTGTGTGTGTGTGTGTGTGTGTGGGGGGGGGGGGGGGGGTGTCTCACCCCCAACTTTGGTCAAAATTTTCAACAGTTGGAAATTTCATTTCACACCAACAATGGGTTGAAAATGTTCTTGTCGTTTATTTTTCAAACAATTTATTGGGGGGAATTAATTGTTTTTGGACCAATATTTGCATATTTTCTATTTTTTTGTCAAAATTTTGGACTGAAATGGTCATCAGTTGGAAATTTTCCAACCTTAGGGGGGGGGGGGTGACAGGTTGGAAATTTCCAACAGTTGGAAAGCTTGTGTCCTGGTCCTCCCCCCGTGGCTAGTATCAAAACTGCTACTAAATTTAAGAAAAACAATATTGTCATACGATTTGGTCAACATTGTCATTGGAATTGTCATCATTTTGGAAATTTTCCAACCTAAGTCGGGGGGTGTCAGGTTTGAAATTTTCCAACTCTAAAGAAGACTTGAGGCTAGTCTAGATGCTAGGATTTTGCGATTTTCTTGTTCATATTTCAAAATTTTCGAACACCGGACCGAACTATGGTCGGGCCCGGTGTGTCACTGTCCCTCCCCCCGTGACCAATACAAAACTGCTAATTAGTTTAACAATAGTTCAGTACATTCGGTCAAACTTGTGGACTGAAATGGTCATCAGTTGGAGAATTTTTCCAACCTAAGAGGGAGTATGAGGTTTGAAATTTCCAACACTAGGGAAGCTTCAGTTGAGGCCAGTCTAGATGCTAGGATTTTGCGATTTTCTTGTATAGTTTTCCAAATTTTCTCACACCGGGCTGAACAAACATGGGACGGACACAATGTCCTGGTGTCTTACCCCGTATCCATGTGCATTTGTCTGGAGTAGGCTACTAGATGTTAGGATTTATGCAAATTCTCAGGTTAAAGTATCTGAATTTTCTTATACCGGGCATATGGAACAACATAGTTTATGAATACATAGGATATTAGGCCTGAGGACTGATGTTCAAGGGGGGTGCAAATGGAATTACTGCAAAACTTTGTGGGGGGGGGTGCAGTTGGAATTTCCCAAGGTGGACACCCCCGAACGGAGACCCTCTAGCCACATCCCTGCTGAGTCACACAGTACAGAACAAAATTATACTTACCACTGTACGTCATGAAAGTTTTAACATATAAATCTGCATATATCTTTAATACTATACCCACAGGTTGGACTACTGAACTTACATTTCTTGTCTACGAACTTTGTGTATAAGAACCTACACAAAATGTGTAAGGGATATTTATGCATGTTGATTTTATGCACACAGTAGTGTATAAATGTGTATAAATTTACCCATTTATGTGTAAAAATTGTTACACAATTTGTGTACGAATATGAAACTACACATATACTACACAAATATGTTTAAGATCAAAATTGAATAATGATTGTGTAGCAGGGCTTCATATTTTGTGTAGAAAACCTACACATTAGTCATAAGAGTGTATTTGGATTTGGATTTTTCTTGTTATTAAGCTTTTTGTCAATTTGTGTACTACTTATTGATTCGTAAATGGATAATTGCTGTGGATATCATTGACTTGCCAAGTCTGTCCGTTTGTGTGTGAGCTGCCAAGTCTGTCCGTTTGTGTGTGAGCTGCCAAGTATGTCCGTTTGTGTGTGAGCTGTTGATATTTCATATGTCGCATCTAAAGTGTGTATATTTAATTGATAAGAATTGAAAATGTGTGCATTCCATATTGTAAGTCTGTGATTTTTGTTATTTCAGCTTGAAGCCATTTTAATAAAACTGGTTTGCAAGAATGACGGCTCTTTAATTCCCAAAACGAAACAGTAAGTGAAGTGAATTGGATTATATACAGTGCTGTATACTGATTTTACCATAGCATTTTGTGACAAAGGATGCAGGTTGTAGAAGTTGCATCAACGTCATTATTCAGCATTCATACATTGGTGATTAGCATGCAGAGTAGCATCATTTAACCCTTTACCCAACAGAACGGCCCTGTACCAATGCATTTTCTTATATATGCGAGTCGACCATAGGTCGCCTCGCATATATAAGTGAATGCATTGGCTTAACACATATTAAAAATGATAAAATTGTCAAAGAATGTAGGAATTTATTATAAAAATTGTTAAAAAATGTAAGAACAAATTATAAAATTGTTAAAGAATGTAAGAAAAAATGGTAAAAAGTGTTAAAAAAAGATTCTTTTTAGGCCAATGCATTCTCTTATATATGCGAGGCGACCTATGGTCGACTCGCATATATAAGATAATGTATTGGCACAGGGCATAACTGTAACCATCACACTGTGGTCAATGAACCGGTTCCAATGATATCCATATTTGTATGGTGTTATTGAGACAGACCGAAGATATTTTAGGCTGTTGAAGCTTTATTTGGGCGTTTTTGGCCGTTTTGTTGGGTAAAGGGTTAAACCCTTTCTTGTTTCTATATTTATTTTCATAACGGTAGCCACGAATACACCATAAACAGACTTCGCGTAGGCGCACATTTGATTAGTTTTTAATTCATACATGTATGTAGTATTAAATAAATTGGTGCCATCCACTTTTTTTGTAGCTACCGCCGGCCATGAGTTCACTGCTATGTTGGACTGATCGCTGCCACCACGTACACATAATGTAAGGCATGCAGAGTTCAGCCCCTTGCTACGCGGGCCTGACCACTGCCACCCACATGCACAGATTATGAGGAAATCACTCAAATAACGTTTGTCCATTAAAGTTTACAATTAACATCATTCGTTCGTTGTAGTTATTCCATAAATACTTTATGTTCGTTCGAGCTGCAAGCTAGTTAGAACATAATATACAGGGTTAACACAACATGGAACCACTCACCAATGCGTGTTTAGTTATACAGAATTTACACCACGGGTAACGACTCATCAATGCGTGTTTAGTTATACAGAGTTGACACCTCCGGTAACTTCTCGTCAATGAGAGTTTAGAATATACAGGATTAACACCACATAGCACTGATCACGTTATGTTGCTAGCCATGTTCCATGGACCATGACAATAATACACCATATTCGTTGATTCATGTAGTCAAATATGTACCGTCACACCCGACATAACATGAACCATGCCCAATGCGCCATGTTCGTTGATGCATGCATTCATATGTACCGCCACAACGCATGTCACATGAACCATGACTAATGGCCCACGTTTGTCGTGCATGCATTCATATGTACCGCCACACCGCATGTCACATGAACCATGACTAATGGCTCACGTTTGTCGTGCATGCATTCACATGTAACGTCACACCCCACATCACACTAATAGTGAAGTAGATTAAGTCCAATTTTCACGGCAATTGTTCACTTTGTGACTAAAGCATGAAACTTTGCACACGTGTACATATTCACATACTAATTGATATTAGATATGGAGCCAGGCTGAAATTTCACTTTAACCATCTTTTAAGGGGTTTCCAGAATTTAAAGAGCATGTGATTATATAATTTATTAAATGTCACAATTCATCTTACAATGAAATATGTGATTTAAAATTCAGCATATACATTTAGTATGATTCTGCGAGATATAATGCCACATTGTTAGGGTAAAATTGGAACTCCCGTCCAAGATGGCCATCAAAATGGTAGCCGTAAGTGGAATATTTGAAGTTTTTCCACTAATATCTTCTAGATCAGTTTCCGCTGTATGGAATTGGTTCATAATTGTGACTTTATTTTTGTATTATTCATTTTATCTGATCATTGGAGCAATGAAATATGCATTCACGTGGTCCTAGCCCCTTCTGATCCCTAAAAAACCTGGGAAATGGTAGATATTGGTCCAGAATACCATGTATTCGCTTACAAGTTGTGGTCAATGAATACAATTAGCTTTTCTGTCTGATATACTTTAAATGCTAACATTTCTGATGCACACTTGTTAAGCGTTACTAATGTAACCACTGACATTACCAGAATTATTGGATTTTTCTATCACAAACTTGACATCAAAATTGGCAAAAATTAACTTTTCAGGTTTGGATATTTTATTCAAGTAAAAGGAACTATCTTTGGTATCAAAGATGTTTATTGTTTTTATCTGTCTTAGATACGTCGCACTAATATGTTATAGACAAAATTAGTCAAGATGGCTTCCAAAATGGTAACCAATTTGGTAAAACAAAAGTTGATTTTTTTACATCTATCCCAAACAAGAGTTAGCAAATTGTAACTCACTTGGTTATTAACAATGTTATGCTTAATCCACTAACTACTACATGTATGGATTTTTGCCAAACATGTTTTTGGGAGTCTGGCCATATTTTTGAACGGAAATGGACAGAACGTCTAAATGGAACCGAGTGAAACCATATTATGTGGCTACTCTCGACCATTAGCATAAAAATAAAAATAATAATATGGTGTATGTCAAAGTGGCGGCCAGGGAGTGAATGTGTGGTCATAGATGAGGTTAATAGCTCAACAGGGAGTTATTGTATGGTCATGAATGTGCGAAGGAGTGGCTATATGTTGATTGGGTGTTGTCTATTATGTGAGATGTATAGGTATACAAGGGGTGACTGTATGGTGAATATATATACCACGATTGTTTGTATGGTTATTAAAGTGGTGTATGGGTATAACGATATTGGCTGTATGTTCATCTGTGTGCTGTTTATGTATATATAGAATGAATATGATCATGTGTGGGATATACATGCGTACCTTGGGTGACTATTTTCATGGATGGGTGTATAGATCTTGGAGCCCATTTTGACTCAACGATGTCCATGGACAAAATGGTTTCGAACTTGATCCGAGTTTGTTATTACCACCTTCGCTGCATCCGACGCATTCGAGGATACTTAAGTGATGATGTCACGAAGCTTGCAGTTATCTCACTTGTATTGTCTCGGATCGATAGTTTAAACACTGTTTTGACGAACACCACGCAAGAGAATATTCGGCGTATTGATCTTGTGATAAATAGCTGCGCCCGATTGATAAAAAATGTCGCCAAATTCGACCATATCACACAGACGCTAATACAGGAGCACATTATGACATTCGAATTCAGACTTAAGTTCAAATGTGCGGTGACTATATACAAATCATTGAGAAAGACAACGCCTGAGTACATATCTGATTTGTTTGTCCTAAAATCCGGCAGAGTTACGCGTTCAACGACAAGCGGTTTAGACATTAGGACAATAGCGAAACCCAACGTGAATTACGGTACAAAATGTTTTCAGGAATTGGCTACGCAGGTATGGAACGGTCTGCCACAAACTGTTCGACGAGTTCTACATTGAAGGATTTCAAAACCGATCTCAAAACTCTACTTTTTAGACAATGTTTCCCGCAAGTTAATCGTTAAGTTTAAATCTAGTTCTTAGTCATCATCTTAATTTCCTTTACCTTATTACTATGCTTTTTAAATTTTACATTTCAATGTTATTTCTGTCGCGCTTTGTTGTAAAGCGCATTGAAACTTTATTGTATAATGCGTTTTTAAATGTATATAATAATAATATGTATACATATGTTGGCTGAATGATATGTGTGGAAATACACGAAACAGCAGCAGTCCTTACACATATAGTCAATCTTTCATTTAAAGATTCCCCGAAAAAAAGAAAACCGCAAAAATTGTCCCTATTCATAAAGGCGACAGTAAAGATAATATTGCAAATTATAGACATATTAGCATATTACGAGTCTTCTTAACATTAATCGAGAGAATTATGCAAAATATATTATTCTCTTTCCTGTCAAAACATAACATTCTACATAATAACCAGTTTGGTTTTCGGAAAAACCACTCTACCATTCACCCACTAATGCAACCTTTGCATTACGTGGCAGAGAAAAATGATCAGCAAACTAGAGATTCAACTGTGGGACTATTTATTAATCTGTCTAAAGCCTTTGACACAATAAGTCACGAAATACTTTTAGCCAAACTCAACCACTATGGAATTCGTGTGATATCGAACGAATGGTTCTCAAGCTATCTCAGGGACAGACAACAATATGTTGAATTTCTTGGTTCCAAATCGCACTTTAACCCGATCACTTGTGTAGTGCCCCAGGGGTCCATCCTCGCACCGACAATTTTCCTCTTGTACGTTAACGATATGCGCCGCAATACATAATTAAAATTACTTTCATTCGCCGATGATACCACTATATATACATCAGACCATAAATACGGCCGCCTTAAATTCAAGTCAACGAAGAACTAAATAATGTGTTTATATGATACTGTTGCAACAGACTTGCAATAAATGTATCCAAAAGTAAATTTATATTGATGCATCCTAAAAACAATGAATCAAAGTGAAGAAACTTCAAAGTTATGCTAAATGGGAAAGCACTAACTAGAGTTGGAAATAATATCCATTTCAATCGATGCAAACCTTACATTTAAATACCATATTGATATGTTCCATAAGAAACTATGTCACACGCTCTACCTCCTGAACAAAGTTAAACGAATTCTTCTGAAAAATCCACAAAAAACTCTTTACTATGCCCTAGTACATAGTCGCTTAACATACGGTATACATATTTGGGGGCACGCATCCTACGATTCACTGTTAAAACAGCAGAAAAGGGCAATACGTATTTATTGCAATGCTAGTTATAGAGCTCATACCGAACCTCTGTTCAAACAAGAAGGAATCTTAAATCTCAATGACATATTTAGAGTTAATACAGCTTGCTTTATGTATGACTGGACTAGAAATAACTTACCGAAATCATTTCAAACGCGCTACTCTTATTCTCTCGCGAAAATACGAGAAATGTGAATAATATAAGACTGATAACACAGAAATCATCATTTTCAGCATCTCTCCCAAAACACTCGTTCCCAGACATTTTGAATTCAATTGATAAAACATTAAGAGGATGTAAATTTAGAGCTACGTTCAAGAAAACTCTATCACATCAAATCATTTCAATAAATATACATTGTCGATTGCAAAAATAAAAACTTTTACAGTTGCTCATTACAAAAGAACCCCGGGAACTAAGACCTAAATATTATAACTAAATATTATAACTAAATATTATAATTCTAATTATTGATATTGATGTAATTCTTTCGGTATATTTCACCCGTCTGGTCATAACGAGTTCAATTAATTTGCACACATATCAAATAAATATATCGTAATGAATCCGATGTGACCAGCTACTATAATGACACCCATTGAACATAGCCCATGACTATAGTATGACTATAGTATGACTATCGTATGACTATTATTAACGTTCACTGTCTTTTTGTCGTTATTTACATACAATCTCTATAGTTGACATTCGATGTCTACATGTTCAATTGAATCTAGTCTGCGGATATTTTATTATATTTTATTATATTATATTATATTATATATATTATATATATATACTTATTATTTGACAATTACCGCCAGATAATTACTTGCGTCAGTCCATGCTGGACGCAAGTAATGTTTTCGGTTCGAATCTTTGTCTGTTTATTTGTCTGTTTATTTGTCTGTTTATTTGTCCTTCCGGGAATATAACCGAGATAACGGAAGCTGAAAATGAGGCCAACGCGCATGCGTTATTGTTCCAGTAATTTTTACGAAGCATTGAAGTTGGAAATTTCAATCATATCCGCGACTGAATGAGTGTGAATTTACTGAATTACTGATTACATGTATGTCTGATAATCGTATGAAATTCAGACTTCATGAAATCAATTTAACTATGGCTCAACCGAATCAGAGGTGCTGCGATACTTAACACAGGAATTTACGAAGATAAGACAAGGTCATGGACAGCTGACGGAGATGTAGTCTTGATTGACAGCCGTCTTGTTCCAATAGACTAAAGTGTATGCTTGGCGTCAGGTAAGCCCTGGTTAACGGAGATGTTGTTTGTTTAGTCGCAGCGCTCTGTGAAAAAGGTCATGTTTGTTGACTGTTTTCTGTTCCAAATTCTGAAATTACACATCGTTTAAATTAATTAAGGGATGTTACTGTTACAATTCCTATTTACGGCTATTGGAACTCTTCGTGTTATTAATTCTGAGTTAGGTAAGTCGGATTTCTTGTATTTATCACACAATTTGAGAGAAAATTCACCACAAATCAAATGCTGTGAAAATCTAAATCATTCGGAAATGGGGAAAACTATCTGACTATTTCGGTTTTAATAGAACTTTTATAGCCTATAGCCAAAATGCACATTTTAAATGATTTCGAGAAAATTCTCACATGTAATTTGATGAATATTTATGAGATACTAGCCAACTACTACATGTACATGTGTAGTAGGTACCCTGCTGGACAAAACAAGTGTCCACTTAACCGCGGTGCAGTTAGCATTGCCACAGCGGCCAAAATGCAACTTCACTGCGGCTCCAACTGCTAACTACGGTTGGGCCGCAGACTCGCAGTGTACTTGCCATTCGGCCATGGTGTAGTTGCCACGGTGTACCGGTACGTTCATTAAACTGAAAAAAGATGATACAAACCAGAAATCTAACCACGGTGAATTTGACCGCGTTGTACCGGTAGTTGCCTTTCGACCATGGTGTACTTGCCATTCGGCCGCAGTGTACTTGCAGTTCGGCCGCGGTGCTCAACTGCAGTTACAAACTCTGGCACCACGGCCGAACGGCAAATACACCGCGGTGCCAATGGACACTTGTTTTGTCGAGCGGGGTACATGTACGATATTTCCTCATTGAAGAAGAGTGGCTGTGGCTAATTTTCCGCTACTGGTGGGATAAAGAGACAATCTTATTATGCCACTCAGGGCATATATCGCATATATCTCATCTGGATTTGCGAGAATCCATATATACTTTTTCACTAGAATCCACGGTAATTTGCGAGAATCTACCGTAGAAATATAAGCCCTGCCGCTAGCAACGTAATAGTCTTTGGACTGATAATGGTTATTTTGCGGCCAGCAGCAGAATAATGATATATTTATTTATAACGTAGCCTGTTTGGCTATTCTGTCGCGAATCATAAATGTGCTTTTATTATTTTAAGGCCCACTTTATGATGTTGACATTGACTATGGTTACCCGATTCAATACCCGATTCCCATGGCCCTACTCTAGCTATAGTCACGTTCCTGCATACTAGTATGTACATACATGTACGGTACGTGTACCGGTACATGTGTATGCAACAGCCAACACAAGTACATGTCATTCATGTGCTGGGCGCGTTACGGTATTGTTTTAAGTAGCGCCCCGCCAACAAAGGCAATATGGAGGCATAATGATCCAGATACGGTATACATGTACATACCGGTATAGGTTTTGAGAAAGATCTAAATGGTGGATTCAACGTTGTCATGGGTTTTGACAGCGATAAAAATCCAGCAAATGTTTTGTTGCGGTCAAATTCCAATGACCACATTAAAACTGCTGTTCATTTCTTATTCCGGTATATTAATTTAAGGGGAATCACTGCACTTGGTGTTCATACTTCCATGTGTAATGCCAATCAATGCGGCCAGATACCAGGCGATGGGTGGAGTTTATAATTTGACAGCTGAAACAATGTGGGCAACTTCAAAGTCGTGTAAAGTTCACAGTGTGCTATCAGCTGGAAGATTACATTGAAAACATGTTCATGTCAAATTCACAAAAAGTGTACATGATTTTTAGTAACATGTTTACTGTTGTGACATTTCTCTTTGATCCATCATGGTTTGAAGTGGTAACCTTTATGCAGCAGTGTTGGTGGTTAGTGGTTACCACAGTATGTTACCACAGTACATAAATTATCGAGGTGACACCACATTATCGGTGGCCAATTACATTAAGGATACTAGTAGCTATAGTTGTTGGCTAAATTGTCATACATGTACCGATACATGTAGTTACATGTACTAGTACCGGTGTCCGGTGTAACACGTCATCTCCCCCCTGGGTATCTTCCCCGGGGGGGGGGGGAGATGTCCTAGGACATCTTCCCCCCCACCCTGGATATTCCCCCATGTACGACTAAAAAATAATTTCACTCATATGATATCGTTTGGTTCTGAAATGGCCAGAAAAATGTTTTTTGAGATTAAAAAAAATAAAAATTATAAAAAAAAAATTTATTTAATAAAACAGTGACAAAATTAGTGTTTTCACGAATTTGATTGTCTGTTCATGAAATGACCAGAAAAATGTTTTTTTTAAATTCAATTTTTTCTTTTCTTTCAAACGTCCAGGCTTGGATATTCCACCCACACCCCCACCCAGCACCTATCATGACAAAAAAATCATCTTATGGTTTTATCGCTTATTTTGCTTTATATAGTAATGAAACAGCGAGAAATTAGCTTCTCCAAGAGAAAGTTGTTTGAGTCAGGGTTTGGGGTGGGGGGGGGGGAGATGTCCAGGTCAGGATATCTCCCCCCCACCCAGCACCTACATGACAAATAAATCATTGTATGGATTTATTGCTTGTTTTGCTTTATATAGTCATGAAACAGCGAGAAATTAACTTCTTATGAGAAAAAGTTTTTTGAGTCAGGGTTTGGGGGGGGGGGGGGGGAAATGTCCAGGTCAGGATATCTCTCCCCCCCACCCAGCACCTACATGACAAAAAAATAATCTTATGGTTTTATCGCTCGTTTTGCTTTATATAGTCATGAAACAGCGAGAAATTAACTTCTTCTGAGAACAAGTTTTTTGGGTCAGGGTTTGGGATGGGGCGGGGGAAGATGTCCAGGTCAGGATATCTCCACCCC
Source organism: Siphonodentalium dalli (assembly GCA_032622095.1). Classification (NCBI taxonomy): domain Eukaryota; kingdom Metazoa; phylum Mollusca; class Scaphopoda; order Gadilida; family Siphonodentaliidae; genus Siphonodentalium; species Siphonodentalium dalli. The sequence goes on from CP136067.1 coordinate 208,394,573, forward strand.
CCCCCCCACCCAGCACCTACATGTCAAAAAAATAATCTTATGGTTTTATCGCTTGTTTTGCTTTATATAGTCATGAAACAGCGATAAATTAACTAGTAATTGACTTGAAAACGGGGTGATACCCAGGTAATGACCACGGTATTACCAGTAGTATACAGTATCCACAGCAGTACGGTAATGCTGTTAAAATAGTTAAAACCGCCATAAACAGAAATAATATTATATTATAAACAAAGTTAACAAACCTTGTTCTTACATGTATACATGTACATGTACATACCATTCATAAATGTATAGTGTAAATTGCAGCATGTTATTGTCATGTTAGTACTCTGTGAGTCTAGTGTTATTTAAACAAACAGTACCGGTACATACAGAGTATGCAATAAGCAAAACACTCAACACGGTGGAGACCGCCACTACATGTATGTAATTGAACTTTTGTTAGAAATGCCACCAAGTTGTTTACAACATACCGGTATAGCTATCGCTAATCTTCACCTCAAGATATCTGTGTTGAATGGGTCACCATCAATCACTCTCCTAAGAATCGTAACGGTGTGGAGTGTTTTGCTTACCGCTCACTGTTTACGTGCTGTACATGTAAATACCTGTAAACAAACGCTTGGCTCACAGTGTGTTTCAACTTTTGTGGATAAGATTGCATTCATATTATCATTATTATCTTCTACCCGGTACCTGTATAGTCTTGTATATTCTTGGGGAAATGTTCATAATTTGGTAATTTTTTTTCTAAGTTATAACCTGTACATGTATAACAAAGGCCATCCATGCATTTAAGAACCGCAGATATAAGGAGAATCACTGCATTTTATCTTCATGCCTGAGAACTGGGACCACATGCATTGTGGTGCAACCCCGGTACACACAGTATACACCTTACCGCCGTGTTGGAAGTTACCACAGTATACAGGGACATTTCTATGGTTGTTTTGATACCCGTTACAGGTATGGGCGCCCAAACTCGAGAAGCCCAAATGACTCCCAAATTCCTAATGGACAGTATTGAGTCAACCTGAATTTTCAAGGCAATTCAACAATATGCGATGTAAGTAAAAAGTCTGCCATTGCAATACAGCCTTCATTTGCATGTTGAATTTTTAAATCAGAAATATAAATGTCATATTTATAATATACAATTGGTTCTGTGTATAAGCCATATTTAAAAGTTATATTGGGATACCGTTACTTCATATACAAATGTAGATCTTCGGCCCAAGTTCGGGGTGTCCTCTAGATGGGAGCTTACCATTTTTTCAGAATTATTTTAAAAACATGGCCACCGGTGGTCATATTGGATTTCAAATTTTAATCCATCGTTACACCAGTCAGCCTACAATTATATAAAGTGAAATGCATTGAAAAATTACAGGCATTTTTGGATCAACTCCAGATGGGAGCTATTGAATTTGTACAATTTCAGATGAAAAACATGGATGCTGACAGCCATCTTGGATCTCACTGAGAGCTTTCCGATGAATGGCAACAAGCCATATTTCCAACTAAATCCTGAAAAGTTTATACTAATAATTCTGCTGTGGTTAAGGGGTCGTTTATTTAGACCATTACTGTACCGGTACATGTAATCCGAAGACATACAAGCAAGTTAACTCACGCCCACGATTCTGAGCATAAAGTCTGTTATATAGAAGAGTAACGGGACGGGACTCGGTCCAAAACAGCATCGACCCAACCAATATCATACAGTGTCATAACTTGTTGTGATATGAGAAGACTTGGTTTAATTAAATTCGAGTGGTATTTATATAGGAAATTGCTACCGTACCGGTACCGTATCTCTTAATTCAATTTATCTAATTCAATTTATTTTTAATTGCCCAAAATGCACATTAATACAATGCCTGTACATGTATATAATATATAAATGCGAATGTGTCTCTGACCCTCTCTCTTTCTCTTCAGTACATGTAAATGCATGTCCAGCTATAACGGTACTTAAAAGTAATTGACCACCTACCGGTACATGTATAACGTGATGTTATCCCAGTAATACTGCGGTAACCTCCAACACTGGGATAAGGTTACCGCTTGAACACTACATGTACCTTGGTTGCACCACGACACATGCGGTCCTGGTTCGCATACATGAAAATAAAATGCAGTGATTCTCCTCATATCTGTGGCACTTAAAGACATGGATGGCCTTCGTTATAGGTTGTAATTTATAAATAACAGTTTAATACCAAATTATGAAAATTTCCCCAAAAATATACTAATAATATAGAATAATGATCATATTATGAATGCATTATTATCCACAAATCACACTTTGTACATGTATGAGCCGATCGTTTGTTTATATATGGTACAGTACGTAAATAGTGAGCGATAAGCAAAACATGCAACACTGTGGCGAGAGTGATTCATGTCGAGAGTGATTCATGGTGACCCATTCAACACAAAAATCTTGAGAGGTGAAGATAAGCTATAGATATACATGTACCTGTATGTTGTAATCAACTTGTGGGCATTTCTAACAAACGTTCAAAAAGTGGGCGTCTCCTTAGTGTTGAGTGTTTTGCTTATCACATACTTTTTATGTACATGTACTGTTTGTTTACATAACATGGCGTTTGTTTACATAACACAGGGTACTAACATGCCAATAACATGCCGCAATTTACACAATATTTATGATTTGTTTAAGAACAAGGTTTGTCTATAATACATGTATAATATTTATGTTTATGGCGGTTTTAACCGATGTGACTATTTTAACCATACATGTACAATATACATGTATACATGTACATGTACCCACCGGCAACACTTACCGTATCTTTAACAAGATCCTCATGGACATATTATTTTCTTCAATTTTTGGTGTGACGACCGTGGTATCATAACCAAATGGTACCGTAACTCCACCGGAGTTCCCATTTTGATACTGCTGTGGATACAGTAATACAACCGGTTATACCGTGGTCATTACTGGGGTATCACCCCATTTTTCAAGTCAATGACTTTGATCATAGTGGTATGTTCCATATGCATGTACCGGTACATCAAGCCATCCACATTTCAGCACTGACTGCGATGAAATTTGGCAAGGATACCGGTGTACCACATCATCTCCCCCAGGATATCTCCCCCACCCTGGATATCTCCCCCCCCATATATGACTAAAAATTAATTTCACTCATTTGATATTGTTTGACCCTGAAATGGCCAGAATGTTTTTTTTGGAGATTTAATATATTTTTTTTCTTTAAATTTTATTTTCTCAAGTGACAATTATTTTTTTCACACTTTTCATAGTTTAATCCCGAAATGGCCAGAAAAATGACTTTTGAGATTTAAATTTATTTGTATTTAATTGTCCAGGTCTTGATATCTTCCCCAACCCAGCACCTACATGTACATGACAAAAAAATCATCTTATGGTTTTATTGCTTTATATTATATAGTCATGAAAAGGCAAGAAATTAACTTCTTCGGAGAAAAAGTTGTTTGAGTCAGGGTTTGGGTTGGGGCGGTGAGATGTCCAGGTCAGGATACCAGTATTTCACCCCTTTTGCGAAAACGTTGTTTGAGTCATGGTTGGGGGGGGGGGGAAATGTCCAGGTTATGATATCCCCCCCCCCAACCCAGCACCTACATGACAAAAAAAATCACCTTATCATTTTATTGCTTTATATAGTCTGACATCAAACAGCGAGAAATTTACTTCTGAGAAAAATTATTCGCATCAGGGTTTGGGGTGGGAGAAGTTTCCAGGTCAGGATATCTCCCCCCACCCATGAAACAGCGAGAAATTAATTTCTTTTGCGAAAACGTTGTTTGAGTCATGGTTTGGGGGGGGGGGAGATGTCCAGGTTATGATATCCCCCCCCACCCAGCACCAACATGACAAACAAATCATCTTATAGTTTTATCGCTTATTTTGCTTTATATAGTCATGAAACAGTGAGAAAGACAGTTGAGTCAGGGTTTGGGGTGGTGGGAAATGTCCAGGTTAGGATATCTCCCCCCCCCACACCAGCACCTACATGACAAAAAACTCATCTTATGGTTTTATGGGGGATGTCCAGGTCAGGATATCTTCCCACAACCCAGCACCTACATGTACATGACAAAAACTCATCTTATGGTTTTATTGCTTATTTTGCTTTATATAGTCATGAAACAGCAAGAAATTAACTTCTTCGGAGAAAAAGTTGTTTGAGTCAGGGTTTGGGTTGGGGCGGTCAGATGTCCAGGTCAGGATACCAGTATTTCCCCCCCCCCCGCCACCCAGCACCTACATGTACATGACACAAAAAAAAATCACCTTATCATTTTATTGCTTTATATAGTCATCAAACAGCGAGAAATTTACTTCTGCGAAAAATTGTTCACATCAGGGTTTGGGGTGGGAGAAGATGTCCAGGTCAGGATATCTCCCCCACCCAGCACCATCATGACAAAAAAATCATCTTATGGTTTTATCGCTTATTTTGCTTTATATAGTCATATATATCAAGCCTGGACATTTGAAATTTTTTTTTAAACAATATTAAATCATAAAAACAAAATAATTCTGGCCAATTCAGGGTCAAACAATATCAAATGAGTGAAATGATTTGTTAGTCATATATGGGGGGATATTTTTTCCCATGGGGGGGGGGGGGGGGGCGATATCCAGGGTGGGGGGGGGGGGGAGATGTCCAGGGGGAGATATCCTTTTACACCGATACATGTACATGTATGTATTTCGGCACTTTGTGTAACATGGTCTGCATCTGGTTTCTTTCCATTTTCACATTTTGACGTCATATCTGCATGGACAGACTGGTTTCTCGGGAACTAATGGCCAGATCGCACTACAGTGCATTCTCTTACGGTGTATATGCGAGTGTCACGTAAGGAGCCTCGTATATATAAGAGAATGCACTGGCTTACAAGGTTGAGGTAAATATTGTTAGGCGAAATGTAATCTCTTCTGCATGTAAATCTAGATGTGAGGGTTTTCGCAAATTTTCAGAAAGCCACTAGTATACATGTACCGGTACATGTATGCATACACACCTTATTAGCTCAACTTTACTTTGTAAAGCCATGGCTTAGTATCCGTCGTCCGTGTGTGTGTGTGTGTGGGTGTGTGATGCGTCAACAATACAGGCTACAGGTCGTACCTTTGGTCGGATCATTATGAAATTTGTCATAGCTGTTGACATTGACATGCAGATGGGTACAAGTCATTTTAGGGTCATGCGGCAAAACAACATGGCCGTGGCCATCTTGTATTTCAAAATTCAATCGCACGGGCTACAGGCCATACTGTTTGTCTGATCATCATGAAATATGTCATGGATCATAATATTGACATGTAGATGGGAACGAGTCATTTTGGGGTCATTCGGAAAAAAACATGGCCGCCAGCAGCCATCTTAGATTTTAATCTTTGCATGACTAAATCTTTTGAACACTGTTAGATGTTGGGAGTTTATATTCTATAATAATTTGTACAAAAGGTATATACGTCTTTTAAAAGTTTTTTTTAGGTTTTAAGTTTGACGTGGTGAACTCGTAGTCTGTTTGCATTGTGAATCTCCGATTTCCCACATGCCCTGATTAGGGTTGCCACGACTGAGTTTTCACAATCGACTAATCGACCGCTATAGTCGACGGTTAGTCGATTAATAGATTAATCGTTTATATATGTGGCCTATATTGCACCCAGGTAAAGACGTGATCAAATCGAAATTACAATGACTACATTACATCCAGTCTGAACACAGTTATAATCTGTCAGTCAGCAGGCTGGTCATTCTGAGGCCCCCGCCCGTCATCGGCCACCTAAACTCAAATTTACGCAGCAGGTAAACGCCCTCCTCATCGCTATTCCCGCGGACGAGACATTAAACAAATATCTGTCCAGTCAATCAATGTTCCCCGTGAACATGCATCGCGGTCACGGTGCCAAATGAAAGCATGCGGAATTGTCGCATACTTATTGAAAACGGACTATATAAAATCCCATTGTGTACCGATTGCGTCAACTGACATATTATAGCATTTAATTTTATTTCGCGGGTTTGGTGTGTGTGCGCGCTGCCTGTTACTGTACTTTTAGTTTTGTTATTCAAATGTGTACAACGCATCGTTCAGCGCGGTAGCGGGTGGGTGGTATATACGTTACCAAGTTGGAGAATGTGATGTATGTCTAACTAATAAGTGATGACACCAACTTGTTATGGATTAACTGTCTAGTAACACTGAACATTCCATGTCCGGCGAACTTTGTGACTTTGTCAATTATTATCACGTTTTACAGTATGAAATTTGAAAAAAAGAAATATAGATGCAGTCCCATGCATGTCGTCCATTTTGGATATATTTACACTCACACGTGCATTCGTATTGTGGAACATGAATTCAGGACGTTGGTTGGTCGAAATTACGTCACATGACGTCGCGCGCTGACCCCAACTTGCATCCATTTTTGTGTAGACGCAACTTGCACCGAGCCACGATTATAACGTTGGAAATGGACGCTTAAAACTCTTTTAATCTGCCAGTTGACTCGGTTGAGTGTAAATATAAGTAATGAATGTTGATTATTTTGCGTTCCATAGATTATGGATGCAAGTTGGTCTGACATTTTCATGTGTGGAACGCTTTCGCGTTCCACACAAAATGTCAGACCAACTTGCATCCATACTCTATGGAACGCAAGCAAATCAACATACATTTCTTAAATGATGATCGCTAATTACAGATCCATAGGAAGATACGTTTACAGTTAAACATAATATATAAACAATGGCAAGCCTGTGACACATCAAAGGCACACCAAACTCGTTGAAGATGACCGCCAAACGTCGGTTGCGTTATCAAAGGAAGCCGCATCAGAAGTGGCGACAGAACAGGCTGTCGGGTGGTAAATTGTGCTATATACACTGTTAACTTTTACTTCCAGGCATTGTATTTGCCCATAGTACTGCTTAAATAGACAACCATACCCCCCCCCCGTTTGGGCGATTAGTCGACGAAAGTAAATAACCGTCGACTACCATGCACACCTGCCGAAGGTTAGTCGAATAATCGTGGCAAGCTTAGCCCTGATGTGTGATTGGCCTAATTGATATACGAAATTTAATGAACCATTGTGCATGTCTGAAGTGTAATTAATCATACCACGACTTAAGGCCTAATTGAATCTTATTTGATGGGAATATGAATGTATGAAGTTATTTTTATAAGATTTAAAAAAGGCAGATACATGTATATCCTAGCTTATGCGTGTGTTTTAGCTGTGGTTCGTTAATTACGCTAGCGTATGCTCATATTATATCTTGAGTTCAAAGAGTTGTGAATTCACTTAAGTTTATGAACAGAGCCTGGTGAAATGTTACTGTGTGGCGAGTCATACTCGTCTTCGAGCTACATGTATGCATGGATTTTTTAACGGTTTGTATTGTGAAGAGGTGAAATTGCCCGAAACCTCCACTGTTCCATTTTGCACCAGGTTCTATTCATAAACAATTTTTAATTGAAATTTTTATTTTTACTGTGTAATATTTGGGTTAAGTCTAATACATCAAAAGTTAGAGGTTTGGTGGAGTACATGTATGAGGATGCCACGGGAATTTTCAAAATGTTAGCCTCTGTAGCCCAAGCCCAAGTAAAAAAAATTGCAGAAAGGTTGTTGTTTTTTTGCATCTGGCATTTCACTAATTTTATGTCTAAAATCCGCATAAATCCCTACTGATATCACTCACATAACTGGGAAATTATCTCCTTTATACCAAACGACAGTTTCATCTGTTTCAGAAGCTGTTTAATTAAAATAAAATGGAATATACAGGTAAATATTTTTGTCTTTAAATATGGGCTGATAGGCATATGTCTACCACATACATATCCATTCAATGGAGTTTCCAAGTCAACGTGTGATGAGAGTATGCTATAGTTCTTCCTGTGTGGTCAAATTCCAATCTGCTAAATGGAAATTCTAACGCATCAATATAGTGGACAAATACACTTATACAGTAAGTCAGTAACCCATCAGCAGTTGATAGTTGCACACAAAACACTATTATAAGGCATATGCATCCAATTTTACAAAAACAAATGATACATCTCCCAGCATATCCCCTGTATATCCAGGCAGTGAGGTATTATTTCCACCAGCAAGCTATTACACGAACCGAAAATGTGTTTTGGCTATTTGGCTCTAACACATTTTAAGCTCATAACATCTCAGGACAGTGAACTCAATCTTGACTTTGGAGTCACTGTTGATGTTATGTAGACATATCCATGACATATCAGTTGTTAAGCTTCAATTCAACTAGAGTTGACATATTTTGGAAATAAATACATACCGGTATCTAGAGAGGATACATGTATTTGCCAGGATGCAATTGGAAATATTATTTTATAAATTGCTGATAGGTTTATCTGCAAACCTAGGTCGTTGTGCAGGATAGACACAATTTCTAACTAATTCCAAATTGATTAGTCTGTCAACCAGCACATTATCTACCATTATTTGATACAACTTGTCTACTGGAACATCTTTATACAAAATGACAAGCAGTCACTATGTCAGACTGTAGGTGTTGTGAGATCAACATATTCATCTGAGTTGATATAAAACATGCAAATAATTCATTGATTAGCTTGATGCACTGATGAACGTTATTTTCTAGCCATTGATAGTCACATTAATGTTTGAGAGCTGCTCGCTCTTTTCCATGCACGCATTGATCTAGGTTTAAAAGTCCTACAGGTAGTTACATGAGGAAAAGTTTATTTATTTCAGTTTTACATTTCTCGAAGCTTCTTTCGAAGGGTGTCGGGAAGGAAGTTTTTCACCTCACCGTCCCATATGCAACATGTCAGCTTTATGTCACCTCCAATAAAGCCCATATACGGGTCCAGTAACATAAATAAGGTGTTTTTGCAGCTATAATAAGTTTTAAACTGTTAAAATGTTAAATATGAGCACAAAAGGTCTTTAGTAAAACATTTGTATGAGGTTGTAAAAAATATGATTTTTTGCCTCTCCGACTACCCACCCGACATACCTTCCTGCATCCCTACAGTGTATAATATCGGTAGCTTTGCGCAAGTCGGCATCTCTATGAGTGCATTCTAGTTTGTAATGTATTTAAGGGACTGCAGGAAGACGGTCAGTATTGGCCATACAGTCCCTGTACAATATCATTAATTTTGTACCTTTAGTTTAACTGTATGTTATGTTTCTTGTACAAATAAATCTATCTATCTATCTATCTATCTATCTAAATAGGGAGTGGTTGTATGCTTATGTGTAATGTATATAGGTGTACACGGAATGACTGTACGGTCATGGTTGTTGAAGTGTATATGCATACCTGGAGTAGAGCTGGATGGTCATTGGCTGTGTGTTGGTATATATGAAGTTTTACCCTGTGTCAAGAAATTTCGCATGGACATCATGGAGTAAATGTTAGCCCGAAATTAATATTACTGTTCTTTGTTATCATATGGAATCGTATTAATCCAGCCCCGAATAGCAGAGTACCAGCCCAAATATATTGACAGTGTGTCGTAAATAAAAACGCCCGAAGCTGCTAGGATCCGAATCAGCCCGGACCCGGGTTTTAGGCGGGATTTTAGAGACCAGAACAGGGCGGGATTTCACGAAAACCCTATACGCAGTGTTTGGTACCGCGGCCACGCAGAAGTGTGGCGATATTAACCCCTACTTTCCATAATTTCAATATGGTATCGGCATACAAAATTGACATTACATGGCAGACTGTCCAGACCCCCATGTCGCCATCGTACAACTAATAACCCCACACATATATGTAGCGGAACTACCATCGACTACATTCGCATAGAAACAAGTGGGAATCGCCCACCAAAGCCAGTCCAGGCAATTAGCACTCGAAATGGCGATATCACAATGTTTGTCGCGACGAAGCACATGAAAACCCACCACCCACCCACCAACCCACGAAGAACTCCACATATGTCGGTATAGCGGAACAAACGTCGACTCTTGATTCACGAAGTAATAAGGAATATTTCCCAACATATCCTGGCAATTAACCCTCGATATATCATCATCGCCGATTATATGTTCGCCGCCAATGAACCCGAACCGCCCGCGTTGCGTCTAATTATGATGATTTTAGTGGCCCTGTATCATAGTGCTTGTGTCTCATGAAAACCATGCACGCCATTCCTTGTGCGCAAGTTAATTTTAATGTACAATCAGCCTTGTAGGGGCATGACGATATAGGGGGTTGGGTGTACATACTTATGGTGCACTCGGACACTGTCGTGTCTGTTTGAACACGTAACGTGCATGTTTTCACGACTGGTTACATGTATAGGGACGCGGTGAACACTATATGTGCATGTTCTCAAGACGTATCACGTGTAGGGACGCGGCGACAGAGGATTTTGGATGTACGTACATATTGCATTCCACAATATCGATCTATGTGGACATTTCATGTGTACGTTATCAAGACTGGTAACATGGACGCGGCGATAGAGGGTTGAGGTGCACGCATGCTCATATTATTTGGGACACTGTCGGGTGTATTTTAAAAGTGCATGGACATGCTCTCAAACTGGTCACACGTAGGGACATGGTGTTGGGTGTACGTACTTATATTTTATGGGACACATTCGGGTCTATTTTGTAAAGTCATGTGTATGTTCCAAGGCAGGTCACACGGACCTGTCAAATGGGTTGGTGTGGCCCGGGTACTTATATTGCATGGGACACTGTTGGGTCTATTTGAACAGTTCGTGTGTATGTTCTCATGGCTGGTCTCTTTAATGCATGCCCCTTGGAACAGACCGACATGTTTCATTATCACCCCTCCCTCGGGTTAATAACTTCCAACATATGCAGCAAGTTTTAATTGTTATGAGAAAAAAGTGCCAAACCTCAAACTAATTGCAACACAATGTGTCTTAGCAGGAATAAGTCTACTAAATCATTATAAACAACATACTAAAAATAAAAAAGGATCAAGAAAGGCGAAATTGATAAATTTGCCAAAATTTGGTAAATTAATCAATTTATGCTTTTTCAATGATGTTTATAAAAAACTCAATTTAACAAGTCCTTCCATTTGTAGAGTACAAAATTCTGATTACAGAGCAGTAAACATTTTCCAATACGTTGAGTATTTTTCGAGTTATGTGCCTCCAAAATTGTACTTTAATTACACCCCCATTCTCCCCAGTTATTATTTGTTTATCAAACATGGACATATATGACCTGTGTATTACAGACGGAATGGTTATATTGTGAGGTATATGCACTATTAAGTGTTTCATAACAGGGTGTATGGTTTTCGAAATTATATGTAGTTTATACAATACAAAAGTGTTATCTATATAATGTTATACAGACATAATATGATGAAGTTGCTGGTCCCCGTGACCCCTAAATCGAAACAGATTACCATAGTTCATATAAAAGAAAGTAAGTAGCCCTCGATAAAATGGTTTCACACATTACAATGTTTTACAAGTAGCTTGGACACTAACATCCACAACCTTCAATGTTAATCTTCTAAGCTCTGTGTGGTCCCTAAAATTCAAAATCAACCATCACAATATGAACAAAAGGGGAATATAAGGTTCCTGGAAATATTAACAACATCTACCATCTTGATTTTCAAAACAAGGCATCAGCTGAAATAGTCATGTAGATTTATCTGCCTGTTACCCATTGCATAGATAAATAATATTGGCTATCAGCCATTATTTTAATTTAAAATTGAAAGCATGTGTCTGAAGGGTTAACATATTTTTCAAATATTTCCATTATTTCGTCAAAAACACTTCTTCAAATATCTCCGTTATTTAGTTAATAAAAATATTTTCTTATTTTAGGATCACATATCAAAATGAGAGGATATGGTGATAACCTTTTCATGGGATCACCATATCCTCTCATTTTGATATATGATCCTGCCTTCATTGAGCCACGAGTGACTCCTGAGATGAGGATCACATATTATATGATACCCTATTCTACGGAGGATCACATATTGTTTTATATCTACACCCGTGCGCATGGCCTGAATGATTACACTATATATACTTATTCGCAAAGATATTTGAAAATTTCTGGCAGCGCATTGGTACAGCAACCCCTGGTTAAGTGGTCCTGTTAATTTACTATGATGACGGTGCATGGTTCCCGCTGAATTGATATGACGCTGGTGGGTCCCAGCCATGATAGTAGAAATTAACAACGGGCCATCACATTTCGTGTAATATTGCGTTTTGTAATCATACAATGCAACAACTATGAAAAATGAGATGGCGGCCAATAAGGTTGCTAATTTCAAGTACGGATTGTTTATGAAATATTCCTTGAATTTGTATTACGAAGTCTCCGGTAGAGCTATATCGATCACCCCATAGTCCGTCGTCCGTCCGTTCATCCGTCAACACATACACTCGCCCGACAACAAGCGTCTTCACTGGAAAAATAAGACCGATTCGATTCATATCTGATGCGCATGTTCCCTAGGTGACCCACATGCATATTTATTTCAAATGAGATAACCAGGATAATTGTTGTAAGTGTGAAACCAGTGTCATAACTCTTTCCCACCATAATAATTTTTAAAACTACTTTTTCTCAAGGACCGTGGGGCCTAATTTCCGGAAGCTTATATTTCGCATATATGGTCCTCGGGTGAATTACCCGTTGATTGGTCCAACACCATTGTTATAAAACACTTGCAGTGTTAGCTTTATTCCACGTGGCCAACTTATTACATGTACCTCTATCAATGACCACAATTAGCACACCACAGTGATAAACGGATGGTAGTCATCTGATTGTATCTGATTGATAAACAAATTGCAACTGGGAACAATGGGGGTATCGGATGTCCCTGTTCAATTTAAACATGATATGGGATCCCATGGTATTTTCTAAGCAGCCGAGCTTGTCAAAAAAGATTTATTTTTATTGAGAAGTTAATGGGACGGTAAATGTAACCATATACTATATAATATGATAATACGAATTTGTTTTAATAATTTGCCAGTCAAAAGTGGCAACGATACGGCTTTAATACTTTAACTTAGAAACATACTTCGATCATATAGTGAGATGCCCTTGGATGATGTGAATAGGGACATATATATGATATTTAAAATTGCCCCCCCCCACAACCCCAAATTGCGGCACTGGTATACTAATATAGATATTCTTAAGGCTTTCTAAGCTGATGAGGATGGTAGATGCGGGCTATAAAAGGGCAATTGGGAGGGTGTGTTAGACATTTGTTCACACTAAGCTCAATCATTACAGTAAGGCAGCGTCTCAACAGTCATTGACTCTCTTGACTATAGCCAAATTCGATTATGCTACACGTGTTAAAGTTATATGAAACCTGATTCGTCACAGTTTAGATCCAGAATGTTTTCGTCATTGTAGTTGGGGTGGGTATGTCGATGAGAGGGTGCAGCACACAACTTTTCGACAATGTATTATGTTCGATCGTACATCACCCTATCACAAATACCACGGACTTAACATTCTCTATCTAAACTTGGACGCATTATGTGTAATTGAACTTTATCGCGTGCAGCATAATCTCATTTTACAATGCACAAGACAGTCAATACCTGTTGAGACGCTCACCTGACTGTAATTGCTACGTCACCTTTTAGTTAATTTATTTCAACAAATATCGCGACTTACCGCAAACTTTATATTATATTTTCACAAATGAGATGGTCGTCAATAAGGTCGCTCAAAACAGTCATATTCTTTCGACCAAATACAAACCGTAATAATGTTGCCCGTTGGCAAATTTGCAAATGAACTCTAAATGCGTGAAATTTGATTGTAGATCAGCTGTTCGTCTCTGCACAGTATGCGAAGAATATGGGAATCAGCTGTCACCAACCGACGCGGTGATGGAAACGGACGAAAGTGTGCAGGGAACATCAGATCCATCATATCCTCCTAGTGTTGAATCTATTATTCAACATATAAATAAAAACAGTTATAGCAACGAAGAATTGGCTAGAATAGCTCGCGCATTGGGTGGCACCCAAACGGGTCAATTATTAAATGAGCCAAGAACTAAATTATCTTATGAAACTTTGGCTAATTTCCAACCAAACGAGTGGCTCCTGGAGCAAAATAACATTGTACTTTCATTTATAAAAGGAGCGTGTGCAATCGACGAAGGGAATATCAAGAAGATCAACTGTCTGTGTGTTGCAATGGAGCAAATTAGATACCTCCGTGACCACAAATTAATTCGACCATTGTCATTTTTAGAGAACATTTTAATATATTTCATAACTTCAAGTAAAACTGTTTCGAACTTAAACGGTTCACTGCACCCTTCAAGTTCGTACACGTTTATTAAAGAGTGGATTTCGAAACAGGCAGAGGAACCAGTAACTTGTATCACCGAAGGCAGCAGTGTCTCAGTTTTCGATAACAACCAAGTTCTTGGCAGACGATGGCGAGTTAATCTCAACGCACAAGTCATAGTCAGTATTAAAACAACTGTTATTCACATTATACCTCAAAATGTTGTCGAATTCGACATTGAGTTCGAGGAGAGCATCTCGCCCAAAAATTGGCACAAGTCTTTTCTGAAAGGCGAGGAAATGATAATTAAAAACATGCAGAATGATTGTTCAAATTCAGATATTATTATTGGTCGATATAGAAAGGATTTCATCGAAAATAGGCTTAAACGTGTGCGCGAACAGCAGGTGATGGTGAACAGTGTGAGTAGGGACCACATTGACAGTGATCAGGAAAGTGGAAACGTTGATTCAAATCGCGACACTCAGAATCCATCTATAGTAACATTTGCATGTAAAGAGCCCGTTTTCAGTAACGAGGAAATTCAAACATCTAGATATTATTTTGTGAACGAAAATCACCCAAGTACTAAACCAATGGTTATAACTGCTGATCCAATTTATCGTAACCCTTGTTCTATAGAGGCCGTGGGTCACGTTATGCGACAACTGTATTCAGATGTTGTTATAAAATCGAATAGGAAATGGACAATAATTGGGTGTGACGGGTCGCCGTTTTTAAATTCTTGTCGAATTTTGGACAAAGTGGATAATGACGATGATCTAAAAAATGTACTTCTTGTTCCTGGTTTGGGACACGTTGAAATAAACTTTGTGAAAGGTTTATTCCAGCTTCTCTGGGATGTTGCCCTTAAAGATTTGGCAAAGATGCTTGGCTACAAATCGCAAAACGCATTAAAGTGCTGCAAAGCAGCATATGATCATCTTAAATCTTGGCAAATATTGGAAATTTTCATGTTTGCGACTATAGATGAGTTGTTAGTCTTGTACTTGCGAACATCTGGACTTCGTCTGTGGAAGGGTTTGCTCAATGGATCAATGACTCATCTAAGGATGCAAACTGTATTCTTATATATGATATTCTATTCAGTTTCATTCATCCATTATATTTGTTTAGGTGTGGCATGAGGCGCAACAATTCAGAACTTGTGCATGCATCTATGAGTAAGCTACATCTACTCACCTTTGGCATTAACAAGCCCAATTACAGGGAGTTAATGTCAAGGGATTTGGCAATGAGAGTACAACGTCCGGAACGTTTGGTTACATTTATGGATAAATGTGTAACATTTTCGCAATCTGGCAACAAGAGCGCCGGAGAAGGGGGTGACTTCTTACTGGAGTCAAACAATCGAAGAATAAAAATGTGGATGCCACCCGGAGCTCCAACCAACAAGCAGTGGACGACAGTGTGTCGCAATTTAGACAAACTTGAGAAGGTAAAGACGCCGAGGTGGGGTGTTGCCACTCACATTTTCTTGTTACATCAACAAAATGTTGCCCCCATGTAAAACAATACTGTTTTTGTCGCCTAGAGGCACACAGACGCACATATATGATTGCGGTGATAGCTGGCAACATGTTTATATTTTACTTTCAAAATTGATCGCGCGAAAATATATTTGAGGCTGTATGTAATTTCCTACCGAGATCTTTTCCATTTCAATAAATTTTAATTTTGTTACTGTTACTGATTTCCTGTGAGTGGCAACCACCAGACCTACCAGATTTCACAAAGTGAGTTCAACTGCACGTCAGCCATAAAAAGCACTTTGCACGTTTCATAACATTGGAAAACAACAACAAAATGAAGTTGCGGTCAATTGCCAAAAACAAAAACAGGAAAGAAATACTATACACTCTTGCATACTTACAATGTGACAAGCTTTGTAGATTTCGATGGCCGTTTCGGGTTCATATTATCACAAACCAGTACCGTAAATGTTTTGACAACAAAACGCGTGATAACGGCACTTTCGCATACACTATTGTAGCAACACCAACGTATACTATAATTATGACCCACCACCTCCCTCGTGGGAACAAAGTTATTTTATGTTCGAAACGACGAGTGTTGCTCTATAGCAGCCATGCGTTATTATGGGAAAAATACTAACAATAATTGTTCGTAATAACATATAGCTACTACAGTAACAATAGTCGGCGTTTCGAACATCATATTAATGTATTCGCATAAGGGGAGGAGGGTGGGTCTTAATAACCGTATACCTGGACGTTGCAATGTGAGACCCTTTCAAACACGATGCACCAGATGTCACATGGGTTAACCCACTATTCTATGCTCTTATTGTGTGCTGATTTAAAAGGTTAACATTAGTCATCGCACATCATTATCACCCATCACTTCACCCAGAACTGATTAACTGTTCAATGATGTTTCGTACATTATTAAATTTGGAATCATCACACTATTAACACTGGCGAATGCTTTGTTAACGTGAAATAGGTCATTGCAGATGCGGAACAACATGCAGTCGATCGTAGGAAGAGTTGCTTCAGTCCAACACGACATGACTGATAAGGACCCAAGGGTCACGCACTTGCAGAGAGAGATTGACGGTTGGCGGAGAGAGCTCAGAAAATCAAATTTCATGGACCCATCTCTGAAGCGTGTTTCCGCCATTTCGTTTTCTGGTGAGTAGAAGTGTAGAATTATGAGCTTTATAGTGTGAACTTATAAATGTTGTGGTTGTTTGTTGGGTTAGATTCTTCACACATTCTCTTGTTATAGAACGATTAAGTGATGAACAAGGACATTAATTGCTATGCGGTATTCACGCAGGGAGAGCGTTTTACTAAGATATGTATACACGTATAATGTCCGGAACCATGTTTATTATCTCGCAATGGGTTAATTTATCTTTGTTTCACAGCCCAGTATATTTGGCATATTAATATTTCCAGCGAACTAAAGTGCTTAACTGAATGAGAACTTATCCAACGTGCATATATGCATATTAGGTAAATTTAGATGCCAATTTAATTTCAATAACTCTGTTTCATCAGGAGAAGCTCTGGATGATCGGCTTCATTTGGTGAGCGACATTTGCGCTAAAAATCGGGACTTCTATCACCAAGAACTCGAAAGAAGCGGAAATTACAGATCAACCCTTTCCGAGACTCTGTACATCAGACCAGTTGACAGAAATGCTGCAGAGAAGATATCGAGCAAAACGATTGCTACTCTAAAAATTACAATCGAGGAACAACTGAAAGAGTTGGAATCGTTCGGTGATGGGGATTACTCGGCACTAAGCGAGTCATACCGAGAAGCCAAGCGTGGCAGAAAGGCGGATTTAGTGACTGTGTGTGCCTCGCTGAAGCAACGAATCATCGATAGCCAGGATGTTTGTGATATCATGTGGCCATTTGAAACAGGTTGGTATCGTTATTACATTAGCAATCAGTCCTAATGACAACAAATATGAAAAATCTGTTTATAAGCTATAGTTATAAGGATATTTTGGGATGGTTAAATAGTGAGAAAATAATGGATTGGTATTAATTTACTTTGATTTTTTTTACAACAGCTTTACCCTTCTTCGGTGCCTTCCCTTTACCTGTTGGAACAGCTGCCTCTGATTCCTTAAATTCTCTATCTGCTTTTACCTTATGGTCATCACAATACAAATTTAAACGTTTGATGTCGAGTGCCGACATACCGAGCAACCCCATGCAATATGCATGGGTCCACCAGTTACACGTTTTAATGGTGCATCCAACCCAACGCCCGATATCGTCGTTAGCTACAGTGTGCAGACGGCCACAGACCCGGCACCTTTTCTTACCAGACGCCTTGTGTCCAGTTTGCGTCTCTGTAGACACAAACTTTCGCATCCTTGTCGGCGACAAGTCGACGGCGGCTGTAGATGTTGATGGCATCTCTGCCGTCGCGATGATTGGTGTGGATACTATTGCTCTGGCTGGCGACTGCTGTATGACAGTTTTGTCAGTTCCATGTACGTCCTTCAAAAGAACCGACAATGATAAGTACATGACATATAATGTATGGTATGTGTATAATGGATGGTGCTTTTGGTGGCCGTTGTGGATGCCATCTCGAAATTTTTAGTTTCGATAATGTTTACGTAAATTCAATTGTAGGTTCATTTATAGCAATAATTAATTATCTATTATTAACCCTTGCATTATGGGAGCTACGCTGATGCAGCATCGAGATCACGTGTCGGTGCATTTCTGTTATATTTGAGAGTCTCCCATATGGAGGCTCACATATATAAGAGAATGCCCTTACAATGTAAAAATAAATATTGTTAGGTCAATGTCTTTTCGTATGGGATACTCGCATATCTAACAGATTGCATTTGGCATGCATTGTGTTTTCTCACAATAGAAATGTTGTTTTTTTAGTTAATTTTTTCGTGATTTGTGTTTGAACCAATAAAATTAATCTCTTTTTCAATATTTGAGCGGTCACTCTCTGTGAATATTCAAACCAATTCAATAACAGCATGTTGATTATACGTACTGTATATTTTCGTAGCATCTCTTCGGATCCCCACATTCGGTTAAATCTACCGTCGTAGTTCACGTGGAGGAATACCTCCGCCCCACATGCGCTGCTCATTTCATAAGCCTGTACCAAAGTAAATTATATTTGTATATAACAACACATACCAAAAGGATCCTATTGCAAGATACCCGTACATAGGCTATATGTGGAGAGATGTATTTTCTCATTATTAATTATGATATGAATGTACTCAATAATCATGCTATCGTGGGTCACAATTTGAGTTTGAATATGCGCGAATGTGATTTAACGCGTTTTCAACAGACTCTTAGATTAATTACAAGGTTGCCATTTGATCCCTTTTAATAGTTAAATAGTTAAATTGGTTACAATGGGTTGTTGTAATGCAGTTTCAGTTGGGGAAAGGTTAATGCGTAATTGAGAGCTATATATTATCTTACTTTCTTGAAAAGAGTTCTTTTCCGTTTGGAAAACGAGTGGCCTCTGTTAAGGTTGTCACGAATATAATCCGACACACGTTTTCCTCTGGCAATAGTTCGTTGTCGTGGAGCCTGGCCCTTATAATTCCTCCCCGGATTGTTTACCCCTCCACTCCCCTTGGAATTGTATAGTGTCGGCTCATCCGGAGATCTCGTTTCGTCAGATCCATGGGACGAGTCTGATGAGTCAGAAGACTGTAAAAAAAAACCTTCATAACTACGATCCAGGTAAATTGACATGCAGAAGCGGCAGTTTTATGTACACAATTCGTAAGTTCGATAAAAAGTTTAATCAATCTCATAAAAGTGTTAATCAAATCGCCTTTGTTTGCACCGCGGCTGTTTTAATTAGTTGTACCGAAGGTGTTTCTGTG
Source organism: Siphonodentalium dalli (assembly GCA_032622095.1). NCBI lineage: Eukaryota > Metazoa > Mollusca > Scaphopoda > Gadilida > Siphonodentaliidae > Siphonodentalium > Siphonodentalium dalli. Next base: position 208,414,297 of record CP136067.1, read on the forward strand.
AAGCTTTACGTGCGGTCAAACTAATGAAATGAAAAGCGCATGTCGATATTCGAGGTAGGCGTTGAACTGAAGGGACAGACATAAATCCCATGAAAAATTTAGCTCAATTTAGCTACATGAGCTCAAATGAGCTATTTAGCTCATTTGGCACCTGTGCCCGACCTGTCTGATTTCCCCCACTCATTCTTTAAAACCTATCTCTTTGACTGCCCTTACTTGGGATTTCGTTTTCATCTATATATTCTAAGTCATTTCTTGTCGCCACTTTAGCATATCCAATTATATTGTTCTTGTTTGTAACTTAATTATGTTCCACATTTGGAATTGTTTGCATCATTGCTATATGTATATCTGGCTGTGGTATTTATTTTTCATAGTGTTTTATTTATTTGCATGGGTGTTTCAATTTAAATTTTATAATTATTTATACATTTCCATTTGCTATATTTTTTCACCTCACATGCATGTGGGCGTTTTGCATTTTCTTTGGTGGCTCACATCCGTATGGGTATGTGGATTTATCTTTTGCTCTTTTATTTATTATTTATTTTGGTATTGGATTTATATTTATATGTAATATTTTCATTTGTGTTTTTCATTTAAGTGTATGCACATGTAAATGGTCGCTTGGCGGTATTCTTTCATGGTTGTATTGTTTTCACATGCAAATGGTCGGTTCACATTATTTCATATATCTTTTCATTTGTCATTTCAGATTTGAAATTAATAGAATCATTTGACAAAACTGGTGTGGTGTCGTTATTTGACCTTTAGCGGAACTCCCGAAACATTTCAAATACAGGGAAAACGATGCCTGACGAAGGTATGGACGCTGGCGCGCGTAAACGAAAGCGGAACAACGCAAAAGGGAAGTTCACAAAAGTCATCAATAGACTACACGATGTTATCAACAGGAAGACGTTGAATTTCTACAGGAGATTGTCGACAAGTTAAATACGACACACGATAATTTGGAACTGTGTCATGACGAATATTTGGATGTGTTGGACATCGATAATGATAATGAGTTAATTAGTGATTTAACCGCAGACATGGACACCATATATAAAAAAATCTGTGACATAAAATCTCTCGTTTCCTGTAAAAATCGAGCCGAGCAGAAAGATGTGAAACCGAAGTTAACCGAATCTGTTTCCAAAATTAAGGTTAAAAAACTGGATGCGCCTACATTCTCTGGGAACATCCGAGAATATCCTAGTTTTATCCGTGTCTTTGAGCGACACATGATACCGTCGTTTGGGAAAGACCCGTATATATGCTCTCAAAAGTTGTCTTAATGGAGATGCGCTCATTTCCATCCTGGGCGTTGATGACAGCTTTGAACAAATGATGGAACGATTGAAAATGAAATTTGGTCGACGGGAAAAGCTAACGGATGTCGTCACACAAGAAATACGGAATTTGCAAAAAGTAAGAGATGGTGACGACAAACACTTCATCGAACTGGTAAATGTGGTCGAGAGGTGCTGGCTGGACCTAAAGCAGGCCGGGATAGAAGAAGAGCTACGCAACGCGACCGTAATGAACCAGATATAATGGTTGCTACCCAGTGTACAACAACGAGAGTGGACTATTCAAAAACATAAAGCCGACTCGGATAAGCCAGATTTCCAACCACTAATGGACTTTTTGATTAAGGAGAAGTCAGTCGTGGAATACATTCAGTCCAACGTCAGGAACTTCTCCGGGCGGCTTAAAGTGAATAGTGCCAGACTCTCTGCAGATTCTCAAACACGCGAATCGGAATGTGATCTTGTCAAAACAATTAACTCCCGGTTCGAGCGAAACGATGACGTGATGAAGTAGGTGGTTGATGGTTTGGCACAAGTCGCCCAACTGGTCGCTGCTGTGAAAACTAACTGCAACGATCCGCAACAATTTGAAACCTTCAAATGCTGGTATCACGAAACGGACACTCACGATATATCGGTATGTGCCGCATTTGGTCAGCTAGATGTACAATCAAGAGTGGATCTTCTGAGGAAAAACGGTGGTTGTTTTTCATGTTTGAAGTTGAAACATCGGTCCAGTAAATGTTGGAATAGAAAATCATGTGAAATTATGAATAATTCACGTGAAAAGTGTGGACGAAATCATCACCCATCATTGCACACTGACAGCAATAGTGTGTTCTCATTCCACAATGCAGTTCGAGAAATCAACAGTAGTCAGGGTCGAAATGTAATGTTAATGTTGAGTCAAGTAATGTGCAAAGCCCATTCGGTTGCGACATTGTGGGATCCTGGTGCGGATATGTCGCTGGTGACACACCGCATGGCAAAGGCATTGGGAATTAATGGAAAGGATATCACATTGTCGATCACGAAGGTCGGTAACTGTACGGAATTGGTACACAGTAAAGAATATGTTATTCCACTCACAGACGAGAACGGTGGGATATGGCATATTCGTGCTTATGGCATCAACGAGATTACGACCGAAATTGGAGCAGTAGATGTTAATCAAGTGGCACAACTGTTTAAGGGAATTTCGACGACTGATATTAAGAGACCGTCTGGTAAACTCGATCTTCTCATTGGTACTGACTGTTGTCAAATAATGCCCATTCTCGTACAACAGGTGGGAAATCTACAGCTGATGAAGAATTGGTTTGGGTACAGCGTTCGCGGGTCGCATGATTCTGTAGGTTTCTCAGCTGGAGCTTGTTCAAATATCGTGCGCATCCATGTGGCATCCGTAACGTGTACTGACTTGAATATGGCAAAAATATCTGGCGGCAAATCCATTAAACCATCACTTGATCATTGTTTTTACACTGGCAAGCTAGGAACTCATTGTGTACCTAAATACCGCAACTACAGATGTGGAAAATGTCCAACAGGAAATAAGAATTTTCCCATTAAAGAAGAGCGAGAACTGAAGATGATCGAAAACGGCCTCACGTTGGATTCGTCGAATAATAAGTGGAACGCAGCATATCCTTGGAAACAAACTCCTAATTATTTACCAAACAATTATGTAGTCGCATTCGCGAGATTAGTGTCAATCGAAAGGCGATTGAGGCGCGTTGGAGGCATATACATGATCGATGTGATAAATCAAAGATTTGTAAATTTGTAAACTTGTTAACTTTTGTAGCCCTGTAAAAGAAATTGAACAACATGCATTAAAATTATATTTTGGCATCGAAATTATGCAAACTAATTCCAAATTGTTCACAAACTAAAATGGCACAAAAGAACTTTACATCAAATCAAAATATGCACAGGCTTTACAAAAATGTAGCCATTTATAATGACATGAAAACGTTATATAAAAATGGGGTTTTATTATAATATTTCACTAAATTAGAGACTTTGATAAAGTCTATCACAGAATACAATCTGCTGGTTTCAGAGTTTTAAATAAATTATAAGAGATATAAAATTGTTGGGTAGCAACAATAGTAAAAGCATATATAACTATAAAATTGATAATTACCTGTCAGTCCGACAAGGCCACGTCTTACCACTATTGAATAAATTGAAGACCGCTAAACAGGAGCATCCGCCATGGACGGTGACAAATTGAGAAAGAGAACAGATTAGTTCATGGCGGGAAAAAAATGAAGCATGAGCAATAATGAACTCACCCAATATTCACGATGTGATTGGTTGGCCAAATAAGGAAATATGACAATACAAACTGCGCATGTGCGTGTTAGTATAAAATAAGAATACAATAGAAATATTGGAATAAGTTAACCCTGTTTTGTCGGTTAATATTAAAACTGTTTAGAAGATAAGATTACCGTAAATTACCACACTATTACATCTACAGGTAGAAACATTAAAGAGACCAATACATGTTATATTAGCGACAAATTTGTTATGGGTGATACATATACCAGGGCAAACATGACTCGCGATATTAAAAAGACAATCGATGGCCTTGTTATGTGTGATTCTTTGAATGGCGCTAGTAATAAGCTGCCTGTGAAATTGAAGGACCATCTAATATGATAGACTATTTGCAATCTGAAGATGAGTATGAATATGTTAACACTCGTAATAGAATACTGAACTATGGGGCCCATTTTTCCTACCATGCTCAACCAGTAATTGTACCTCATGACCAACCAGAATCTGTTTCACTAACTGAATATAAGAATGACATTTTACATAAAGATGATAATAATATTAGATGTGAAGACAAATTTACATCTGATATTCTGAAAGACGCAAGGGAACTCTTATATGATACGAATAACAAAGATGAATTGACAAGTCACATCACACATAATATTAGGTCACTCGGTCTTGATTATAACACTAAATATGGTGATACTGATGATGACGAAGATGATGATGGTGATAATGTTGATAACGATGGTGATGACGATGATGATCATAATGATGATGATGATGATGATGACGATGATGATGATGAAGATGGCGATGAGGATGATTATGATGATGAGGACGTTGATAATGATGATTTTGAAGAATATTATGATTATAATTTTGATGATTGTGATTATAGCCATATTGTAAACTCCGACACCAATCCTCACTTCTCGGAAATATTGCATGAAGCTTACGAAACAATATATCCGGAAAGAGAGGATTACCGAGAATATACTGCCATGCATGTACGGCCCGTCGAAACTTTTAACAATGGAGATAACTCTATTCCTGGTGCGAGTAAAAATGAAATTATTGTACCCGCTGGACAAACATCGATCCACGTCGAGAATGTTCACCTGCTCATTCTGTATATGGGCTCTATAAAACAGGCATCAAAATATTAGGTTTAAATGTTTGTGGTGTCAGAAAAAAACTGGCCTACCCAGAATTCTAAAATATGTGTGATAAACATGATATTATCTGTCTGTCAGAGACAAAGACGGATGATTGCGATAATCTTGATTTATTTGGTTTTGTTCTACACATGAAAAATCGCACGAAACTTTCTCGTGTTAAATCTGGTGGAATTATCATTGGAGTAAAATCTTATTTAGCCTCATCGACACACATACTGCACACAGACTGTCAGTTTATTCACTGGTTGGAAATACAGCAACGCGGAGTCAAAATTATATTGGGAGTGGTTTATATTCCACCAGAAGGAACTAAATATTCATCAAATTCAGCCTTTAATGAAATTGACGCAGATATTTTACAAATGAGGCAACAATGTGATAATATTTTCATTACTGGCGATTTCAATGCCCGGACGTCTCAAAAACTAGACTATATTCCACGATGAAAATGATATTGTTACTTATGATAACCACATAACGGCCGAGATGGTGCTAGAAAATTGTGGTTTATCATTAAAGAGGCATAGCATGGACACAACGAGAAATAGTTTGGGCAAACAATTATTGAATGTTTGCCATCACAATTATTTATTAATATTGAATGGACGATTGGGAACCGACAGTAATGTAGGGTCTTATACATGTCGTGACGCATCAGTTGTAGATTACATGCCTTGTTCTCTAAACGCACTGCCCATGGCCGTAGATTTTATAGTCGGGGAAGCAAACAAATTATTTTCAGACGTGCATAAAAGTATCTCAACGGAATTAGCAATAAATATAAATCACACTACTGAATTATCTAACGAGGAAACCCATCCAAAAAAACCGAGTTCATATGGAATCTCCACCCCATGGAAATTTCGGAATTGCGATCTTTGTTGAACAGTTGCCCACCTTCTACCACTAATAATACGGAAGTTAGTCAAATCGTAGACAGAATATCAGAAGTTGTTCTAAAATCGTCACGTGATACATTTGGACCTCCGATTAGAAAGCGGAAAGCACGAAAAAAGAACAACAAACCATGGTTTAATTCTGCATGCTGGAAAGCGCGTAAAGAATACCGCAAAGCCAAGCGATATCATAGACTGAAACAAAACGATAGTTCAAGACAAATGATGCGTGAAATGAGTAGGAGATACAAGCGAGAAATGGACAACGCAATTGCAATACATAGGGAGAATATCACACGTGAATTATCTAAACTAAAAACAGAAAATTCAAGGAAATTCTGGTCTACACTTAATAAGCGAGATATAACATCTAATAACCCAGTTGAAATAGACAAATTTGAAGAACACTTCCGAATACATAATTCTAAATCTATCACAGATGACTCAGATATACGTGTGCCCATTGAGACAAGTAATACAAACGACGAACTAAACCGACCAATAAGCAAAGAAGAAGTCGTGTTAGCTATCAAAAGTTTAAAGAACAATAAGTCCCCTGGAGAAGACGGAATTATAAATGAATATATCAAGGCATCCTCTGACACCCTTATCGACATTTATTGTAAAACATTTAATTTAGTCTTCGAATCAGGTTGTTTACCACACATATGGGGAATTGGAACTATCATCCCGCTATATAAAAAAAAGGGTAATAAGGAAGATCCAAAAAACTACAGACCTATCACGCTTTTAAGCTGCTTCGGCAAATTGTTCACAAATATTCTTTCTAACAGATTATATTCTTACGTTGAAGAAAGAGAAGTTCTCTGTGAGAACCAGGCGGGTTTTAGAAAGGGTTATTCCACAACTGATAATATTTTTGTTTTACATATGTTAACGGCAATTTTAAAGGCACTTAATAGGAATATGTATTGTGCATTTATTGATTTTGAGAAAGCATTTGATAAGGTGTGGAGGAAAGGGCTATGGCACAAACTCATTAACAATGATATAAATGGAAAACTACTCACGGTTATTATAAATATGTACACAAACATAAAATCGACGGTTCGTATGGGCAATACAACTTCCGACTGTTTCCCATGTTTGTCTAGAGTACGACAAGGTGAAAACCCTATCACCTCTACTGTTCTCACTTTACCTCAATGACCTGGACGATTTTCTCAATACGAATGGTGTTCGGGGTTTGTCAAAAATGTCACGGGATATAGAGACCCATTTGCAGACATATGTCAAACTATTTATTATTTTATATGCAGATGACACCGTACTTATGGCTGAAACACCGTTAAATCTGCAGAAAACACTTAATAGTTTTCAAAAGTACTGTGAGAAGTGGAAATTAAGTGTCAACATTGAAAAAAACAAAATAATGTTGATTTCAAAACGAAGCTTGCCTAAAAATAGAATATTTACATACAATGGACAGACAATTGAAGTTGTCAAGAACTTTAACTATCTTGGAATTGTACATACAAAATCAGGCTCGTACTCGAATACAAAAAAAACCTTGATGAATAAAGCAACTAAGGCAATGTATTCAATTATCTCCAAATCTAGAACACATTGCTTGTCAGTTAAAACATGTTTGAATTATTTGATGCCCAAGTTTTGCTAGTCATGTTGTATTGCTGCGAGGTATGGGGGTCAGGAAATAATGATATATTTGAAGTTATGCACAGAAAATTTATAAGGCAAGTTCTACATCTGAAATCATCCACCCCCAATTTTATGTTATATGGTGAGAGTGGAGACTGCCCATTGAATATACAATCAACCTGCGTATTGTGAAATATTGGATGAAAATTAAGAATATGAACCAGAGCAGATTCTGTAAGACTTTGTATTTACTAGACATAAAAGTATGTGAAGTTTCAACAGTAAAATTCCAGCGGATGGAAAAAATAAAGACCATCCTAACAAATTGTGGGCAGATTCATCTTTGGAACATGGAAAATATCCCATGTCCAGAAACATTAATGTCATACCTCAAGTGCAGTTTAAATAGTCAATTCCGCACAACCTGGTTGTCTGATATTGAACAATCTAGCAGAGGCAACACATATAAAATTTTCAAACATGACATAAATTTCGAAACATATTTGGATTACTTGGATATCAAAAATAGAATAACTCTTTGCCAATTCCGCACGAGTAATCATCGCCTGCCAATAGAGAAAGGCCGATGGAACGACACCACTGTTCTTCGTAGATTGTGTAATAAACGTCAACTTGGAGATGAAATGCACTACTTGATGGAATGCGAAAGTTTAATCGAGGCTAGAAAACGTCTCATGCCCCGACAAGTTACAAGTATACAAAACGCGACTATTGATATCCTAGACGACATACTAAATTTGAAAGACGTAATTTTTTTACGTAGACTTTGCTCGTTTATACGATTGATTAACTTTAGGTTGGATAACAACGATTAATCCGTTGATGTTGTTGTTGTTTTTGTGTTAGTCGCTACTGTTGTCATTTTGTTTTTAACAACAACGGTGAAGCCGGCACGTGGTGATCATATTATCAACGTCGACGCTATAACGAAGATGTTCGCGACGACAACGAGTACATGTAGTGATGATGATGATGATTGATGATGCTGATGATGACTATTATTTTGAGGATGAAACTGGTGTGATGATGAAGGTGATGTTGATAATGCTGATTATGACCTTCGAGAGGTCGCTGTATATTTTTTACATATCCATATTTTTGTATATAATTTCGTTTTCTCATGTCAAATTTTATTAGAGAATAAAGCATATATATATGCAAGCCGACAGAAGTGGATATTACATCTCTAAATAATCGAGAGTTAGTCTATAAATAAGCACACAGAGTTAGGATGGGATTGAGAGACATTAGTAGTGTGGTCTGTCTTGAACGATATCCATAGGTAAACGTCCATCTTGGTCGACTGGATGAGCTCCTATTCTATTGGCGATATGTCTTAGATATGGGTGGGGTGGGGATGTAACGGAATTAATACTAGTAGATACATAATAATTATATATATTTGGGGGGGGGGGGGCAGGGTTCGGTTCTGTTGCAGGACATTTATCTATATATAAGTGAAGAGAGTGACTCTGGATGGGTGTCGCACTGGGTCGACTATGTCGAGATAGCTTAGATGTGGGGGGGGGGGGGGCGTGGGGGTTGGTGGGGTATGTTTTGTTTGATATATCGGACAAGTAATTATGAAATTCGGATTCCATTTGGGCTTCCGGGAATGGCGCATTGTTCGTTATGAAATTGGTATATATATGGGGTGAGTTGATAATGGATCTAACTATTAGTTCATGATACACTAATATAGCGAGGGTTGGGTATGGCGTAAGCATTTTTATTAGACGGTTATTGGGGGGAAATGCATCAGGGAATATATATGGGTATATACATGTATATGGTTCATATATAAGTGGAAGCGTATACAGTGGGAAGTCCTGATGTGGGGATATTATAGGCACTTATATATACAATATTATGGCGAGTGTTGGGTTTGATTGGAAGACATGTATCTGCATGTACATGGCTTAAGGGTGTATCTTGGACTTGTATTTGGTGAAGAATGCATCAGGGAGTATATATGGGTATACGTCGGGTATGGTTTATATATTAGTGACAGCATACAGAGGGAAGTCGGGGGTATATACTAATAGGTACACATATACAATATTAAAGCGTTGATTAGGTTTGATTGGAGGACATTTATCTGTTTAATGCGTAAGAGTGTGTATTGGACATATATTATAGGAGGTGCACCAGGGGATATATGGGTATACGTGAGGTATGGTTTATATATAAATAGAAGCGTGCAGAGGGAGGTGGGGAGGACAACACCGACGGCTGGGCCCAAACATGGTAATAGGCGTGTGGACCGAAAAACCATCGCGTATCCCGAACGAAACTATAGCAGCCAAACGCCCAACCGGGTCGACCGCATGGGCGTGCCCCCACTGGCGAGGTCTCACAGCAGTCACTGCGGGTGGGTGGGATTGGTAACAATGGCCCTGTCAATATGGTATTGCCATTGGCATTAATATTCGCGGGGTATTCTGGACCCACCCTTTTCCAAAGTTTGTGTATAATATCGGCGATATAACTATATGCAATTCGGATTCAGTTTGAGTATACTGGAATGACGCATTGTAAGTGAGGCAATTGGTATATGGTGGTGGGAGGTTTGGTAGTGGATCTCATTACGCGCGCCGCGTGTATACTGTCCTAGATATTCTAGATAGCTATGGTTCGCTGGGCGTTTTATTTATAGATAATGGGGTTTTCCGGTTATTTTGGGACGCATTAAGAGTTGTACTGCGACCCCGATCCGGTAAAAGGTGTAGTTGGAATTTCAATTTCGTTTATTGTCGTTGATTTTGGTTTGTGATAAGCTATGCCAATTACAAATAGAAGAAATGAAAAATATAATTTGTAAAATGCGTATGTCAATTGATACGTGTTTTAAACAGTGGAGTCTGAGACAGCCGATTCAGCCACTGGTTCGTTAATTTGGTGCTGATCGGTGTGACAGTTTGCAGTAGGTCCCATATTTGCGAAGTCCCCGAATTCGCGGAGGTCCCCTAAATGGTCGAAATATGTTGATTTTAATGAGGGAACGGGTGCGTATATCTCAATTAATACGTATTTTAAAGAGGTTAGTCGGATACAGCCGAGTCATCCACGGTTCGTTAATTGGTGCTGATCGGTGCGACAATTTGCAGTATGTCCCTATTTTGCGGAGGTTCCCGCATTCGCGGATGTCCCCTAAAATGGTCGAAATATGTTGATTGTAATGAGGGAACGGGTGCCTACATGTCAACTGATGCGTATTTTAAACAAATAACGACACGATCATTATAAAACATGCTATTATATCAATCATATGATCATCATCATCATCATCATCATCATCCATCATCATCATCATCATCATCATCATCATAATACGGAACAAGTCTTGAGACTTTTCGTCCAATAACATTATTTGCAATTTTTGTTTACACATATATATGTATCGTCATTCGATATTTACTTGTGAGTCACTTAAACATATTACTAACAAATTCTTGTCGTCGAACTCGTATTTAATATACTAGAAGAATGAGTCAATGTATATTTTGAATTGATCGATTGTTGGAGCCTCAACAGCGAAATCTGGCAGAGAGTTCCAGCTATTTACTCTGTGTGAAGAAATATTTTCCTATGACCTTAGTCATCTGTAGCTTTTTATTATGTCCTCTTGTTCTTCCTAATGAATGTCTTTCTAATAGGTCACAGGCATTGATATTGTAATGACCATTCAACAGTTTATATACCTCGACTAGATCTGTTCTAAATCTTCGATATTTTAAAGACATCAGATTGTGTCTTACCATTCGGTCTCGGTAGCATAGAGTTTTGATTTGACGAACTTGTTTCGTTGCTTTTCTTTGTATTTCTATAAAAGAATGCTTTGATATTTGTGATGTGGGCTCCATGCAGAGTTACAGTATTCGTTGATAGGTCTGACCATGCTTATGTAGAGCTATTAGAAAGTGTCGATGTCCAAGTTCGTGAAAGTTCTATTGACTATGCCGATGATTTGAGAAGCTTTATTATTTTAGGATATTGTAGTTATGCTTATCTGGCCGTGTCAAATTGAGCTATAGCGATGGGATATATCGCAGGACAATACATTTCGGGTTTTCATGGGGTGTGTATTCGCTGGATGTCATAGTTGCAGTATGTAACTATTATGACCGCGTCAATTGCGGTCGGTGCTTAGGTATGAACAATGGCTGGGCCATGCACTCTTGAAGATTTTATGGCGGAAACACAATGCCTCCGATTTTTGATCCGCATTTAGAAGCTTTCTGGTATGGTGAATGAGAAACATGCAGTAATAAGCCGTAGTTTTTTGTAATAATTTGAAGGATTAGTTGTTTTAACGGAATTCTGAGCCGGTGCATTCATGTAACCAATATATTTTATATTATAATTTATATTTATGGCTAATAATATAATTTTGAGGGCGATACCATTTCTGACTGTGGTTTTCTAGTAATATACTAATGTACAAATTAATGTTTCGCCTGGGCGCTGCCATAGCGCTGGGGGTTCTATTTATAGAATGTTAATTATTGGGACACATTAAAAGTTGTAGTGCGACCCCGAGTCGAGCTGTAGTGCGACCCTGAGGCCGAGCCTGGTATAAGGTGTAGCTGAGCATTTCAATTTCGTTTATTGTCGTTTACATTATGTCAATAATGTTGATTTTTTGTTTGTGATAAGCTATGCCAATTTTATAAATAACATAAATGAAAAAAGATTTTATAATTACAATCATGGGTATATGATATATGATCTTGAGCGCGTTACCATTTCTGACTATGGTTTTTTTGTTGGTATATGGGGTGTGAGGTTTGATAGTGGATCTCATAGTTCGCACAATTGTGAGTGCCTTGCCGCCCATCTGTATAAATGGTGTGAGGCATATCAGGTTTCGATTTATGCTTGGTTTGACCCGGAAATGAGGTATCAGTTTCCGATAGCATGCCATTGGGTACGTACTGTTTGCGAGCACGAGTTTGACAAGCCAAGTTGTAGCCTAATAATTATGCGAACTCCTTAATAAACTTGGGAGCAATTGGCCACTGGCGTTTGAACACCACTTATTGACAAATATTTTGATGAACGTTTTCACAAATATTGTGCATTTTGAGTGTTAATCGTTAGTTATACACATACTTTTTACGGGAATTTATTCAAAATTATATTATATTTACATACCTTACTCGTATTTGAATTCGCGCAGTACTATTATTCGCGCAGTACTATTTTTGCGCGAATTTAAAACTGAGAGAAAAATAGTACGACTCTTTGAGTTTATAGCGAACCACAGGGAAAAGCAGGTGGATATGTTGATGAGTAACATAAATACAGTAGGCTTGACTGAATATAGATAACTAGACCTGCTTTTATAGGGTTATATATTACATGCGGGCCACATACATACAAACATTACTCATAATTATGTAAAGCAACAAATTATGGTAACATTGTCAGTGTTGAAATACTTGTAAGAAATATGCATGTTCCAGGTAAGGCAGAATGTGCCCGAAAGTACGCCCCTGTTATCAACAATGCATGGAGTGACATCATGACCAACATAATGAATTATTTAGTAAGCTGCCTATATTATGTGGTTGTGGTTTCACTTCTCTCTAGTTGATTCCGATAATGTATATAACTAATTCAATAGAATATCACCCGTCGTTATGTATCTTCAGGAACGATTAAGAACTGAAATTCTCATCAGATCCAAAACTTTTAGGAAAATATTATTGTCAGTTTTGAATTCGCGCAACTATGTGCGCGAATTCAAAGTGCGCGAATTCAAAACTGAGGCAAAATATAGTACTGCGCGAATTTAAATACGAGTAAGGTACGCGGTTCCCTTATTCTGAAAACAACAGACATCATTACGATATCATCATATCACGTTGTTGATGATAAAGTCAAATTTGATACGTTTTAGGGTGCAGCCTTTGTAACACAGCGTGCACTGTCTATGCAGCAAGTGGGCCACCATTCTGAATGATTTCGGAGAATGCAGTCCATTCGTAGTAGCATTGATATAAAAAGAGTGACATATACCATGAATTGTTAATTTTACACTGATAATAACTGAGGGAAATACTTTTTTTGTTGTCATTTCGGCATTTTATTTTAGTCAACAACAATTTTTTTCATTTTATTGTGCCAAATAGCACTATGATCCAGCTGATTTGGTCTAAAAATACTGTGGTACAATTTGTCGTCATCCCAAACGCGGGAGCGAATATTTGGCTAAATCCGTGTTTTTGCGTAATTTATGGCGTAGGGATAAGTTTGATAAAATAAATACAATATCTCATATCTATAGCTTTATACAATGTTTATATATACTGAAAAAGTAATCATCGCTGATGTTTTTGGTATAACTTCAATACAACAGGACCTATATTGATTACATAACAACCGGGCTCAAAGGTTGGGATAAATTTTTTTTAAACATTTTCTGCACCATTGCGACAATTTGAACACAATTTTTTTTAGAAAACTTGCAGTCGTATATACGTCGGGAAACTATATATTATATAGTAAAGTACATGGTCGCTGGACAATAATTGGGTAAAATTATATTTGTTTAATGGGGGAGGGGGGGGGGGGGGGGGGGGGTTAGGAGTTATCCCCCGAAAATTCTAATGCGGGAGATGATGGCCTTTAATTTGATATAAAGAAACCTTTGTTCGGACAAAGTGGAGCGAAATCAAAAACTAAAGCCATTGTGAAATTTGACCAACGGACTATCATGGCTATTTTCGCCATCGCGCTCCGATGTTTTGGTTCTTTTCGACATCACAATATATGGTAATCCAATCCCATCCGTGAAGCCCCTGAGGTTACCCCATTACAAAGAACATGGCTCTGTACATTTGAGTACATGTTTGAAAAAACCTGAGCATAGTACCTGATAGTCCTTTTTGAGACAATTTATAGATGAGCCCTTCATGCCATACACGATCGAAAGCTTTCTTTGAATCAAGGAACGCCGCATAAACTGGAGACCCGTTGCTTTTTGCATACGCAAATGCCTCTTGCAGTTCGAATGTGGTTATCGCGCAACCGACGCCCCTTTGAAATCCGTTCTGCAGAGAGGTTGGGAAATTCTTGAAAATATTGCTACATCGAAGTCTCTCGAGGATAACGATCTCAAACTGTTTCAAGTTTGGTACCACAATAATGGCATCAGATCTGGTATATGTATCTACAGAAAATCTTTTTCGGTATCCCCCTCGCAGAAGAGCACATGGTTCCCACGAGCAATATTCTGCCGTTAATCCATAAAGTATAAAATTTGACACACACAAACAAACCTTGCCATCAAGCGCAAATATACCGCAACCATTGAATAACTTTTCGACATCACAATATATTGGTAATCCAATCCCATCCGTATAGTCGAGTCAACATATTATGTTAAATATGATCTGCGATGTACCCATTGATGTTCTGCGCCAGTCTGATATGTATAATATTGATAACCCGATTGCTAATAGTTTGTGTGGTAGAAACAATAACCAGGATCAGCCACATGTACGTGTAATTTGTAACGTGTGTTACTATGGTATTCCCATAGAGATGCACATGGCGGGAACAGTCAGTTGATTTTATGGCACCAAACATGCACGTGTATTATATACCGGACATTGTCTGGCGAAACGTAAAAGCTTGTAAAATAAGTTCTGTATACAGAGAATGCGAGGCAACTCTATTGTGTTTATTTGTCAGTCTGTACTGATCAACACATTAATGGAACACTGCCAAATATAATTTCTTAATAATATAAAATATCTTGAAACAAGAAAAACTATTTCCTGAAACAGGAAAATAAATCTTATTTTGGGAAATATACCCCCCAAGTCTGCTACATCAAGAAAATTTAAGAAACTCCCACCAGACAAAAGATAGTTTTCTCAAAAAAGATAGATTTTAGTCTTGAAACAAGAAACAATTTCCTTACTAAGAAAATGGCTTCAAAAATTTAATATATATTTCTTGTTTCAAGATTTTTTTTCTAAGTTAAGAAATACTTAAAGAAAATATTTCTAAACCAAGAATGAATTGTTATGTACAAATTACTGCTGTAATGGAATAACTGTAAAAGTCCAACGATAGCAAAATTGTGATCAAATTTTTATGGTAAATATTGAAAAAGGTCCAACCAGTTGATTAAATATTCGGAAATTCATATTCATACTTAAATATTTGAACTACATGTAATACTACAGCTATAGGATTATATAATTGTTGACAAGTCACTCACTGTAACAGTTTTGTTTACATAACATTGGAAAAGGTCCAACCTGTCGATTAAATATTCTGAAAATGTTATTCATAGTTAAATATTTGAACTAATAATACAGCTAGAATTATATATTTGTTGACAAATCACTGTAACAGTTTTGTTTACATAACAATAGTTTCAACAGCTGTAATTTTGTTATTGGCAATCTGTCAGTAAGTGTTTTTATCTATTTCTCAATGCTCTTATGGCATGCTGACCTTTATACAATTTTAATAAAATTTTGTTTGCACAATATAGTGGGTCGCCATTGAGCAGGCCTCCCTTGAAATCTCCAGTTGGTGGTTTGACACACCATCCCGAACTAGACAAACCTCTCTGGTGGCCCCTTGCATTGAACCTATTAATTAAACCGGTACTTCAAGCTGGTATATACCCCTCTTATATAAGGATGGAAGATGCTACCAATTTCAAACCGATGGTATTTCTTCAGAGTTGACTCTCTTGTATTATGAAAGCAAGCCCAATGAGGCCATGCACCTATTGTATGTTTATAACACACAAAAGACTATATCTTAGCAGAATGCATGTCTCTGATGAAACAAACAATAAAATATCCAATTTATCCATAGTTGAATTTCATTTGGCTATATAGGAAAGCATACAATGTGGCTTTTATGTAGTTTCCACAAAGTATTTTAAGTAAAATATCCATCAAGTGATGTATTCTGCCTTGTCCTATATATTAAAATGCATGCAATGGCCATGAGAAATGCTTAATTTATTGGTAGAGATGTCAATCTGATAAGAAATACTGACATTTTAGGTTTGATACACCATTTCAGCTGGCTTGGCATCTTTTAAATTTGAAACCTAAGGGAATTTATTCAGCTTTGACTCTCTAAATTATGGAAGAAAGCCCAAATGAAGCCACTATTTGCATGTTAGTAACATGTATAAGGCTATATCTCAACAGAATACATGTCTCTGATAAAATGCACAATAAAATATCCATAGTTCAAATGCATTTGGCTATAGAGGGATGCATACAATATTGGTTTTATGTAGTTTCCACAGACCATTTTAAGTAAAATATCCATCAAATGATGTTTTCTACACAGCCTTGTATATTTAAATGCATGTAATGACCATGGGAAATGTTTAATTCATTAGTTGATATGTCCATCTGATAAGAAATACTGACAATTGAGGTTTAAAATACCATTTCATGGGATTATGGGATCATAAATATCAAACTAAGGGAATTTCTTCAGATTTGACTCTCTAAATAATGGAAGAAAGCCCAAAATGAAGCCACTATTTGCATGTTAATGACATGTATAAGGCTATATCTCAACAGAATACATGTCGCTGATAAAATACACCATAAAATATCCATAGTTTAATTGCATTTGGCTATAGAGGGATGCATACAATATTGCTTTTAAGTAGTTTCCACAGACTATTTTAAGTAAGATATCAATCAAATAATGTTTTCTACCTTGCCCTATATAGTATAATGCACGCAGTGACCATGAGAAATGTTTAATTTATTGGGAGAGATGTCCATCTGATAAGAAATACTGAAATTTAAGATTTGATACACCATTTCAGCTGGCTTGACATCTTACAAATTTGAAATAAGGGAATTTATTCAGCTTTGACTCTCTAAATTATGGAAGCAAGCCCAAATGAAGCCACTATTTGCTATATCTCAACAGAATACATGTCTCTGATGAAATCAACAATAAAATATCCATAGTTTAATTTGTTTTGGCTATACAGGGATGCATACAACATGGCTTTTAGGTTGTTTCCACAGACTATTTTAAGTAAAATATCCATCAAATGATGTTTTCTGCCTTGTCCTGTATATTAAAATGCATGTAATGACCATGAAAAATGTTTAATTTATTGGTAGAGATGTCCATCTGATAAGAAATACTGCCATTTGAGGTTTGATACACCATTTCAGCTGGCTTGGCATCTTACAAATTTGAAATAAGGGAATTTATTCAGCTTTGACCCTCTAAATTATGGAAAAAAAGCCTAAATTATGCCATTATTGGCATCTTTATAACATATATAAGGCTATATCTGAACAGAATACATGTCTCAGATGAAATAAACAATACAATATCCATAGTTTAATTTGATTTGGCTATACAGGGATGCATACAATATTGCTTTTATGTAGTTTCCACTGACTATTTTAAGTAAAATATCCATCAAATGATGTTTTCTACATTGCCTTGTATATTAAAATGCATGTAATGACCATGGGAAATGTTTAATTTATTAGTTGATATGTCCATCTGATAGGAAATACTGACATTTGAGGTTTTAAATACCATTTCATGGGATTATGGGATCATAAATATCAAACTAAGGGAATTTCTTCAGATTTGACTCTCTAAATGATGGTAGAAAGGCCAAATGAAGCCACTATTTGCATGTTTATAACATGTATAAGGCCATATCTTTGCAGAATGCTTTTCTCTGATAATAAAACAAATAACATATCTATATTTCATAGTTTAGTTGGCAAAACAGGGTGCATAACATGTGGTTTTAAAGTAGTTTCACAGACTATTTTAACTAGAATATCAATTAAATGATGTAATCTAACTTGCCCTGTGTTTTAAAATGGATACACTGACCATGATAAATGTTTAATACAAACAGCGTCCTTAATGCTGCACCAGCCTAACTCCCGTTATGAAAGGGTTAAATTAATAAACAAAGGTTACACAGACATCCCCCCTTCAACAGCGCGGTGAGTGTGTTTTTTATGTAATATATGTCATACCCGGTATAAGAGCCCCCCCCCCCATTTCGTACGCCGTATTCCATGCCCTGTTATGAGGTACGCCATATTCCGGCCCCTCTGTTAGGAGGTATTCGGTATTCCAAAAATACCGGTATTCGTATACCAACCTTCCAAAAAAATGATCATAAGAATAATATAAATGCGATGTTAGTCACAATAAATGCACGGTTTGACATACAGATCGTCGATCATCAATTTATGTCATTTTAGACATGGACATTATGACCGGCGTTCGTACGACAATAGAGAATTTATCCATATGGCTGTTAACTGGTATTTCGTATTCCACCCTCTGTGTTAAGTGGTATTATTCCGTATTCCAGGGGGTGGGGGTGCTCTTATATGGTGTGAAGTTTACACAACTAATGTGGCAGTCATGAAATTTTTAATTATTAGAACTGTTTGGGATATATACACCCCAATCACCCTGTCTTCACGTTCCTGTTGGTGGTGGCCTTATCAATCTATTGCTTCGTTGAACTTTTATTATTACAAATTTGAGGTAATATTTCTTGATGTGTGTAATTTCGTTCCACTTTACAACAGCGGCAAAATGATTCCTATTGTTTTACCTACCGGCGCAGATCGGGGCCTCGTGCATGGATCAATAGCGACGTCCATCTTACGTTTTCATAGGATACAAATTGATCGAATTTTAGGTAAGTTAAACTAATTAGTAATCAATTGAAGTGATTTCTCATTATGAACAGACTGTTACTAGTAAAATATTTAATCGAACTACAATTAAAAGGGCACGACTTATCCATTTTATTCAAAATTGGAAGATTCTGACGGACTTTGATTATATGGCATTTATGATTCATATATAAAGGTAGCCCTACACAATATTCCCAACTGTGTTCCCAACTGCAAAAACGATTTTTAATGAAATATAAATTGGCCTAAATTTTATGCTACATAAAAAGAAAAAACTATCCGGGAATGGCTATTTTCGTCTGCAAAATCAAATTCTGCCATAAATGCAGTGTATTATCGGTCGACATTAATATGACAATAGTTGGAAAATATAAAGGTCCCATTTATTGAAAATATACATGTAGCTTATAAGGAAATTGTCAGTTATGATCAGTTATACTTCATACCATTATTCTAACAAATGTCAAGGGAAGTCGGTGGCCGAGAGGTAGCGTACTGGTCTCTCGTGCTATTGGACCGGGGATCGTAACGTGGTCAGGGTATTCTGACAAAAATCAGAACTCGGTCAGATACCAAGTTTGTCAGGCTGAAAAGTCTCATTCGAGATCACTGAATAAAGATCCGAATGCAAAAATGCCGACTTCCCCCCATTACAACACTTGTCCAGGTATGTTGTCGTGGGATCAGTACGCTGTCCGATCTGGCGCGGACATTAATGGTTGACCCGTGTACACGCCTCGGTGTGTGCACGTTAAAGAACGCTACTGGAGTCACCACAGGGTTATACAGTTACTCGGCCGTGGTAGCACCTGGACCTCCACATAATCCTCAGCACATTGAGGGCGATGGAGTATCGAGTAGATAGATAGATAGTCAACCTGATATAATTCCCACAATCTCTTTAATATTGTCATGCCATGGCCAATTTAACACTAAGGGCGCGTACACATGGCGGGCAAGAAAATATCAGGTATGCCCCATGTGACTTACTTGACCAATCAAATAAATAATACCGAAAAATATCCGACGAAGGCAGCGCGCTGATATTGTATCGCCAGTTGGTGATATGTGTTCACCTTGATTGGTGGCCATCGGTATCCGTTAACTAATCTCTAAAAGGGACACGCTGGTAACCGTTCACGCACTCGAGTTATGATCCATCCATATTATCGCCTGTTTCAACAATTGACTTCGTAATTCCATTTTGGATTGTTTGACATAATCGCTCAGCTACTATATGGATATGTGTGGGGACATATATATGTTGAGAGTTTCCGCTGACGGAGGCTGTCTATGGATTTCCAACTGCACCCCCTCTTGAATCGGGCCAAAGACCCAAGATCTCATAATTGAATTTGCACACCTCCCATCATCTTTGAATTTCCTATATGGTACCTCACATACCTTGAATTTTGACTGGACACCGGGGAGGGAGGGGCCTAGAAGAAATTCCAAACCAATAATTTGACCAAAGTAGGAAAAATGCAAATGTTGGTCTAAAACCACTAACTCCACATACATTAATGGTTGAAAAATCAGACTACAAGAACAATTTCAAACCATTGTTGGTGTGAAATTTCCAAGTTGGCGGTGGTCTCATCATGTCCCCACATGCACCCATGTAAATTCCGTAACGTAATGTACACCACAGCCCCATGCACCAAGCAACACTCTCTGAAAACTTCATATGGGGTCTCAATGGGGTGAGGTCACCCGATTTGCCACAAAACCATAATACCATTTTGTCACCCCACATATACATGCACTATGAAATTATAACATTTCCAAATTTCCAAATAACGTGACCACTTTCTCATTATGTAGAAGGTCTTTATGCATGAGATCAGCAACACAGGTCCCCAGAACAAAAATTTACCCCACCCCCAATAATACTTAATCCTTTGTTCTGGGGACCTGTGATCAGCAACGTTGCTACAGCTCGGTGTGTGTCTAATCCCACCGATTTCGGTAATACATGTCAACAGTTGGAAATTTCCCAAAGCTATATATGAATTGCCAAAATGGACTATAGGTTATTTACCGGATGCAATTCACTTGAACCAGCATGACTAATACTGTTCTGATTGAGCTCAATCAACGCCGTCTAAACCGCCGCGTTCTCACGGGCGTAATATTTACAGCAAGAAAATATCAGTGTGCAATTTTACCTGATATTTTCTTGCAGATATTTTCTTGCAGCTTCATGTGTACGCGCCCTAAGTGTACGTTCTGATTACCACGATACAATCGTTATCCCCATTTGCGACGTAATCACTAATCAGTCATGTGTATGTAAAAAGTGTGGCCTGAAGGATCGCATGATAGTCAATCACATGCTTTACAAAAAAAAACTGTGATTTCATCATGTACGACATCGTAATCGTGTGAACAAACTATCCACGATCTCGTCGATCACGGTTCCTCCACTTAAGATTGTATCTTTCATCTGTACGTTCACTGAGTGAACATTCATGATTCATATGACTACGATTCAATTGTAAGTGGACAGATTCCCATCTTGGGTAATAACCGATAGTTGGACTGCGCATGCTCACGACATGATCACAGGTTATATCAATGCAGAATTGCAAAATTGTGACGTATCCTTGGTTACCTCCATTTGGTGAAATTTGCGTGTACGTAAAAATCGTACAAAGTAAATGGAAATATCATAGGATAGTTAATCACGTGGTTAACCACCGATATTAAATATTCTCATCTGCGATGACATCGTAACAAACTATCCATGATTTTGTCAGGCCCGATTCCTCCACTTACGATTGAATTATGGTCTTCTGACATCTGAATCGCCGAAAATGCTAATATTGTTGGAAGAATGAACTTTACACTTGGTTTTTGAATACGTTTGCAAATTATGAAAATACATGCATCCATATCACATACATATATATGCAGCATACATGTACATGTATTTTTTCTTCAATTACAGAAATACCAGATTCATTAGCCATGGTGGATGCGGCATCATGCCCTCTCATCTTCAACATATGAAGATTGATTTCGCCCATGATTAGTCTAAGCGTCAGTCCTGTCTAGCTAGACACATGGCAATGAACAAATGACAGGTGAAATATTACTGGAAGTCTGTTCGCCAAAATACCAGTGGTGAGTTTATAATCTATAGCTACCATGCAGATGAATATTTGTACATTGTCACCAATACATGTATAAACTGCTATTCTCAAAATTATGGACCTTAAAAATGGGGGGGGGGGCAGGGGGGGGGGAAACTGCAGACACAGGGTGGACAAAACTGTTTTCTTCGGTTTGGGTATCCGCCCCCCCCCCCAAAACAGCAAAAACTGCAGTTTTTTTTCCACTGACCATTTGCCCCCCCCCCCCCCCCCCCAAATCAAATCTACCCCAGTCGGACAACAACTCGGTTTGCCCGGAAACCGAAAAAAAAACCCGGAGCATACAATTCACGAGAAGGTGCTTGGTAACTTAGTTTAGATTATTATGACTAAAATGGTCATTGTCTACCAGTGGAACGCAGATTTGTACCTCGTGATGTCATGACATGTACAAACATGTATATTGGTGATCGCAACGCTATGTATGCACTTTAAAAAATGACAACTAGTCATTACCTCGACTTTGAAAAAGATGCAAATGAGATGAGTGAGATACCAGCATATAACTGTTTTCTGATACCATTGGAGGAGAAATTGTTTAATACATGGGATAGTTCTGCAGTAAAAATTTGCCAGATAAGCGATCGCAGGGTAGAATTCTGCAATCGACTGGTAGACACTGACATAGTTGGCATTATTAAGAGGGTTAATGGGGTCAATATCACATGTAAACCAAGACAGTGGTTATCCAAAATTGTTTTATGTGGATTGTACTACTCATGTATATATGATTTGGATATTAAGGTTAATCCATATTCTATAAAATGAGAGAAAATTGAAGTTGTGAGTCTGAAAATACTTATTTGGAAAAAAATTACATGCAAATGTTTTCCGACAACCCCCCCCCCTAAATGAATAAGGAAAAAATTTACGTGTAAAATGTTTACGCCTAAGTACCCCCCCACCCCCGGTACGTTGTGTCCCGCAGTTTTTTTTCTGGGGGGGGGGGATACATGGTAATGATCGCAGTATATACGGGCAGTATATGATATCCACCACGGTATCAAGTCGATTACTGTTGTGGAGCACCATGCAGTTATGATACACCAACAAATATCACACCAAAAGTTGAAAATTAAAACAGCCACATGCATCTTGTTCAATGAACTTATATATGCATGAATAAGATGAATCACTAAATTATCTTTTCATGCTTGTTTGTGTAATGCCAATCAATGCAGCCTGACAACATGGATGGGTGGAGTTTATAAATTGACAGCCGAAACAATGTTGGCAACTTCAAAGTTCATTATGTGCTACATTTAACTCCCGTATATACAATAAAAAAATTCTATCAGCGTTCCCATGTCCTATATTTGGAGTAATATATACATGTACATGTAACGAAGGCCATCCGTTCCACAGATATGAGGAAAAACTCTGCATTTTATTTTCATGCATGCGAAACATGACAACATGCATATGGGGTGTAACATGACAACATGCATATGGGGTGTAACATGACAACATGCATATGGGGTGTAACATGACAACATGCATATGGGGTGTGACATGACAACATGCATATGGGGTGTAACTGCGGTATATGCAGCGTTGAAACTGTACTAGTAACCATAATGAGGTGTTGGAGGTTATTGTGCTTTATATATCTTTAATACTGCAGTATTAACGGGGGGCACTATACTAAGAGGTGGCCAATTACTTTGAGTATACATGTAGCCATACCTCACACATGGAACAGGGCTTGACTTATTCTTAGGTACATGGAAAAATAGGTACGCAGAGCATTACATAACACATAGTCTGCTTAGTATATTTTACATAAATATCAACCGATTTGGTGCAGTGTTGAAGCGGTAACCTTTCTAGTACTGCTGTGTTAGAAGTTTCTGGTGTGAGACCACACAAGCCATATTTCTGAATAAATCCTGAAAAATTAGCCACAATCCTGAGGTTAAGTGGTCACTTACTTTGGGCATTACTGTAATTCCCTGACATTCCCCCAATCTTTGACTAAAAGAAAATTCACCCTTTTGATATCATTTTACCATGAAATGGCCCGAAAAAGATGTTTTATGAGATTTACGTTTGGTTTTTATTTAATTTTGTTTGTTCAAGTAACATATCAAATGAGTGAAATTTTATTTTAGTCATTCATGTGGGTATTGTGAGTGGGGAGATATTTAAGGGGAGGTATCCTGTTACAACGGTATATGCTACTAGTATATGTACATAAGTATTAACTGTCATGTGGACTGTTTTTATGGATATGTAACCGTGAGGTAAGTGGACATAACTTGTGTAAAACACAAAGGGTTTTACATTTTGGGTTTTACATACAAGTTATGACCACTTTACTCACGGTTACATCTCCATTAAAATAGTCCACATGACAGTTAATCCTTATATTTATATACATTTAGCGAAAAAGCCACTTTTGTAAATGTATTTAAATTGAATAGTGTATCGTGACAAAAACAGCCCAAAGTACCCAATAGCACCCTTGGAAAAAGTTAATAGGAACAATTTCTCTTCATACTGCAACCAGATGATGTATTAAGTCAATCCTGCGCGAGTCCAAATGCGCCCAAAACATTACGCGTTCGTCTTTCCAAACCCAATGACGTATGGATGGTGTTGTGAGCTTGGTGTTATGAGCCGTTGCGCATTCACCGAGAAATAACTGCAACTAGCCACGTGGGCACCGACCAATCAGTATGCTGGATTTAGTGATGACAACACTTAGTATGTAAATATATGTATTTGTAGCTGATTCTGACCAACATGCAGCGTTTGAATGGATAACATTACTGTTATAACTGCCCCCCCCCCCCCGGGTGATTAATTTGGACCGTACATCTTAATAATATGTACATGATTAGTCATTCCGCTTTTCTGATGTCATTAAAAGCATTCAAATCTTATTTTTCAGACAGGAGGAGCTGCCTGACTGGATTGAGACATACAAATTTCATTCAAGGCCTGATATCTGATAACCAATCATAGAATCATGTTTCCTGAGTGTTTCTTGCTGATAATGATTACACTTGATACCAATATTATTAATTCTGTCCAGGACTGGATGAGGTAGGATTTCAAATGTTATTCGGTGTACATGTAACGGATACATGTAATCTAGATGTTATCGGTATTCGTCCATGCATGACATAATGTGAGTTGTTGCTTTGTGACAGTCCTGGCTATATACATGTACCATATGTATTCCAATGGACGGTATGCACTGAATCCAGTACTGTGCATCGAAGGGGAGGCTTTAATATATAACCAAATGATGACCAATGTCTTCATCAAAGGCAAAAATGACACATCCATTCCTTCCTTGATGGAGACCGACCAGTGACGTCTACATTTTATCAGACTTAGTGGTGACAATCTTGGCAAGTGAAGTTAGTGAATTCAATTCTACAACATACATGTACCTGTATGCTTCTGTATGTACCTGTATGAGTCTCAGAAAATGTGCACTATGGCATCCAGTGTATGCATAACCTTTGTTATACCGTACTTCATACTACATTGACCAGAATTTGGAGGTGTACCAGTTTCATATATCTACACAAAGCACAACAGTACCCATGGATCAGTCTCAAGCCTTGTTTCTGAGCTTGTCTGAAGGATATGAACTTTTAAAGATATATTATGCACTTGTTCTGGTGCGTGAAACTGATCAGTTAGTACCAAGGCGCTATGCCAACTGGACTAAGGTAGCATTCTACTAACATAGCCGAAAATCGAAAGCAAATCAACCGTATCGCTCCATAGAAAACATTGTCTGAACTACGCTCAATTGTGAATATTTATTACTCGATTCGGGGCGCATCTATCGGCGATAATATATCGAAAACGAGATCGCCTTTGATAGTTACTGCATTTAATTATGTATACGAAGGATGGTGTGTGTTGTTAATTTGGATATAATATTTGTAAAAAGTACTACTTTGAACAAGATTATTCTCCATTTATATTTGATCACCCTATTGGAGTGTTTCACATCACTTTAAGTGACAAATTATTGCAGCATGTCAATATAATCAGATTCATGTACATGTACACACATACAGGCCTTAAAATCCATCACAGAATACAAATATTCTGATGTTCCTTTATCTTTGTCAACCTGCTGTATCCCCAAGTAATCTGTACAAGGAGCTTAATGTGGCTTAGACATGTACCATACATGCACATTTAAAGACAGATAATCCGAGTTCACGCTCCTCAATTACCATTTCTTTGGCTTCAGGGGTAAAAATAATTTATTCGAGTTGAGGAACACACCCTTTAAAGTTGTGAGTTATAAAATTAAATATTTTGAAATCTGTTATTTTTCACCACCTTGAATATTTCCCGGCCTAGCAAATATTCAATGAGTCGATTGACATAATCTTGATACCAAGTTGCGATGAACAAAATGTTGATTTATAACACGTTTTGGAAAATGTTAAACTAGAGTTGACAGTAGTTACAGTAATGCCCAAAGTAATTGACCACTTAACCACAGCAGAATTAAATGGCTTGTTGCCATTCATCGGAAAGCTCTTGGCCATATTTCCGACTAAATCCTAAAAAATTACCCATAATTCAGCTGTGGTTAAGTGGTCGATTACTTTGGCCATTACTGTAGCATTATGTTTTGGTAATTAATTGATTAAGAAATGTTGTTCTTAGAATCTGATGATATGGAGACCATGGAGAGATTGTTTACCTTTAATTGTCCATGTTGACTTTAAAGCATACTAGTAACATATGTTATGTTTATTTTATGTATCCCTGCATAAAATGGGGTGATATATTTATATTATACTCACATCTGGTCTTTCGATATTTTGTGAGTAATTTATATGAAAGAATGGCATTGCATACTAGCAATTCTGATAAACATCACTGTTAAAATGACATTACCAACCAGTGTTGAATAAGTCCAATAAGATGCCAAAGTTTAATAAAACTTAAACCTTCCATGACTGGAGATTACTGAAATTTTGCTAAAACCCTGCGCCAATGCATTCTCTTATATTTGCGAGTCTCCAAAATAGAGCCTCACATATATAAGAGAATACATGGCCTAACAATATTAACCTTGACCTTGTAATCCATTGCATTCGTTTATACATGTGATGCTCGCAATGTGAGACTTGTTTATTTTCAAGAATTCACTGGTACATGATCTTTAATGGCTGTAATGCTGCACCAGCGCAGCTCCCATCATGAAAGGGTTAAACATTGCAAGGCCAAAGCATTTGAAAAATATTCTGAAAATAATATTTAGACTAAAATATTTTTAACCTTCTACACGATTACTAGTAGCAATGTTTGTTGACAAATCACTGTAACAGTTTTGTTTACATAGCGATGGTTCCAACAGGAGAAATTTCATTATTGGAAAACTTTCAATAATTAATATAGGAACCAGTAATCATGTTTTTCTTAGTGGTGATGTTTTTACGAACTGTTGTATGTTATACAGTATGTTTGGCATATTTACTACTCACTGTGAGTGCCTTGGGTCCCATTAAAATGATTAGAAACACTCAATGAAATATCTGTGCACCAGTAGATTATTTTGTAAGGATTTTAGTATGATGAGAGTCAGAATCATGATTCTTAGTTTGAGTCTGGTAAAAAGCAGCTGATTTCATGTAGAAATGCTATAGTTTGATTCTTGCAAAATTAAATTTAAAGGCCTGTTTTACATTCGCTTCTATCCATCAAAGGTGCTCCAGACACTTCATACCGCTATAATTGTAGTAGTATGTACATGTACCTTTTTTACAAACTGTTATGTTATTTTGCATGACTGCACTTCAAAGAACTCTAAAGCCGCTCATGCACTTAATTCATCAATTTAAAACAAGTACATGTACATTGAATTATGCATTTTTATCGCAAAAAGTCTGGGAGTACCAGTGCTATACTAACATGTAGACTATACTGTGAAAAAAACTTGATTAAGTCTTAATAAATTTAAGAGTTGTTTCCAGTGGAAGACAGACCAAAGCTCTTTAAGTTCCATGTCATGGGCCAAATTCATTCCATTTGTTGCATATATTCTGTTGAGTATAAAAGGCGATGATCTCATAAATGACCGGAATCAGTGTACCCTTTAATGCTTGTAATACATGCATGCACTAGTACCTGTTTAGAGGCAAGTTTTCCCGGTCCACAACTTGTGGTATCGGTTGGGTTGATGCTGTTCTTGACCGAGTCCCATCCCGATGTTCTTCTATAATGGACTTTACGCCCAGAATTGTGGGCTGAAGTTATCTTGATTATAGCACTACCAGTATTTCTTCAGATTAGGTCAAATTGACGCTTTTTTATAAGAACATAGAGGGCAGCCTTTCCCATGCAAGCATGATGATTTCAAACCCGCATATACTTAAAGTAATTGACCATCTCTAACGTGGTGTTACCCCAGTAATGCTGCGGTATTACACTGCAGTAATTTCCAACACCATGGTAAGGTTACTGCTTGAACACAAAACAGTTGCACCATGATGGATGCGGTATGCAATTAAAATGCAGTGATTTTCCTTATATCTTTGGAACTTAAAGGAATGGATGGCCTTCGTTATAGGTTATAATTTAAAAATAACATTTGCAAAAAGTTTCCCAAGAATATACTAATAGTATATGATAATGTTCATATGAATGCATTATTATCCACAAAACACACTTTGTGTGAGTCAATCGTTTGTTTATATACAGCACTTAAATAGTGAGCGATAAGCAAAACACTCAACATCGTCATGATTGTTTAATTGAGTGATTCATGGTGACCCTTTGAACACTGAAATATGGAGAGGTTATAATATAGAAGAGTAGCCAGACAGGACTCGGTCCAAAACAGTTTCATGTACAGTAATGCTCTAAGTAATCGACTCCTTAACCACAGCAGAATTATGGCTAACTTTTCAGTATTTAGTCGGCAATATGGCTTGTTGCTATTCATCGGAAAGCTTTTGGGGAGAGCTTTCCGATGAATGACATCAAGCCATATTTCTGACTAAATCCTGAAAAGTTATGAATAATTCTGCTGTGTTTAAGGAGTCAATTATACCGGTACTTAGGGCATTACTTATTTGATATCCCAAGCTGTTGTATACCGAAAAGACTTGGGCTAGTACTTGAACAGTAAACATGCAATCTGCATGATCATGAAACAGCTATTGAAACCATGCTGATGCTGTACATGTATATACACAGAATGTCACAATTTTGTTTATGGATTTGTTGATATGACACAAGCGCTAGCGCACAAAGATAGAATAAACAGCACAGCCTAGATTTCTATCTTTGCTCAATTGCACAAGTGCTGTATCAACAAATCCATTAATACAAGGGTCTTTCTTTGTTTATTACACACCACCTGTCGTAGAATCTGTGCATTTAAAAATACAGGCTTACAGTGTTTTTGAGGCACATACAGGGCTTGGTTTGTCATGTGTGGTGATTTTTTTCCTATCATTTGAACTGGATACTCAAATAACAGAAATTGTTATATTTTTTTTGCAACTGACAGATTTGAGATAAATCTTTCTATAAACATATTGAAAATCATGTGTCAGGCGTAATTATTAGCAATCAATATATTTTTGTTGCGTATCTAGGTTTATACAATTTTAAGAGGCAGAACAAGATACAGGTAGTACCTGTCAGGTACTTTGTATAGTTTCACTTCGGGAATGTACACAGTATCTTGTTTGGACACTTGCAATTTTATAAACACATAAATGTAACGAAAATTGTTGTTTGTATATTTAAAGGTACGGGAGGCCATGGCGTTGGGTATGCTGTGAAAATATTTCCAACTGTCAAAAACCGCCACAAACAGAAAGAATATTAAAATGTATACAAATGAGAAATATTGCATTAGTAACAGTATGTTATTGTCATATGTTTGACCATTGTAAACAAAAGCATAAACAGTTACTTTCCTGGTGTTTGTTTATATTATGATGGTAAACATAAGGAGTGCCCTTTGTTGCTGAATTCCTAATATGGAACTAATAAAGAGCGTTTATATCATTTGTGTGTGATTAGCCAGTAACACTGTGCTGTCTTCTGTAACACTATCATGCAGGCTCTTGCTTAGGTGAAATATAGCACTAGTAGGTTTTATTGATATCATGCTGTTTACGCCATGGCCATGGTATATATGAACGAAACTGTATGTGTTTTTCTGTTTACGGTGATTGAAACAAATATGAATATTTTCGACAACCATAATGCCTCCCGTGCCTTTTAAGTCACCTTATTGTCTCTATTATACATACATATATATATATCTCTTAAAACACAATTGAAAAAATTCTATATTAATTTAAAATTAAATGTTTTCTTAATTAAGAATTGTTTTCTAATTATCTCTCCTAAATGGGGAAAATATTCCTACTTAAAAAAACTTGTTTTTCCTTACTTAGATTTATTTTCCTGCTTGAGAAAATCTCGTTCTAGAAAAAATTGGCGACACTTAAGATAAAATATCTTGACGATATTTCTTACTATAGAAAATATTATTTCTTGTTCTAGAATAATTGTGTAGCTTTCTTAAATTTCTAGCTATTCTCCCAAGATAATCGCAGTATCTTAAACTTATCTTATTTTAAGAAAAATTAACTTATGGGAGAAATACAATCTTTCCTACAATAAGAAAAAAAAATCTATACTAAGATTTTTTTTACTTGGATTTTCTTACTAAGATTACTGTGTTTTCTTAAAGAAATTTTCTCAGAAAAGAAATTTTCCCACCCTTTCATTTCTTGACCTAGAAAATATCTTGGGTCTTATTTTTCTAGCTATTCTCCCAAGATAATTTCTCATTTCAAGTGGTTTTTTTTCCTGAATTGAGAAAATATTTTTGGCAGTGTATCCTCATGAATTGATAGTAATGAAATATATCTTATTGCATTGCTGTAGTTTTATACAGACCAACAATACTCGAGACATGACGCGCGATCGCGACAGGGCATGAGTTAATCTGCTAGAACATGTTCCCACACAGGGCCAGGCCATGTGGTGTTATTTAAGGTCGACGCCGCTTATCATGGCACCTCTCAGATTCCAGAGCAGACGGTGTTATAGTAAAACCGAGTGGTATAAGTGTGGAATCATTTATACAGATTACTTCTCAAAGATAGGCTGTTCAGACAAGCTTTTGTTAATACCGTCAGTGCCGTAGACTTGTCCGTCCATCCACCCCACCTCGGCGGTGCGATGTACATATGTACATCGGTTTGGTTTTACAGTTAATAGATATTATAACTGTATTTTGTATAAAGAATCACACACACCAACTTGAAAAAATATTACATCTAGCTCGTGTCCAGACGTGATCTTGTGCGCATAATCTCCAAAACATAACCTGCCAATATATTATAAATTTATGTTGTACTCTGTTTCAGCTTAGTATTCTATGTACATGCTTATTATTGACCATATATCTATAGTTTCACACATCTTATAATTTTCTACTAGTCCGATAGAGAAATTTGGAATGTTCAGTTTGCGAATAATTTAGCTTTATGCAGCTCGGTTTACGACTAGTTTACACTAAATTAAATTTACTGGCTTACTTTTTTGCTCAGCTGATAAATATTCACGTTTAATTGTAAGTCCAGTCAGCTTCTCCTTATGTCGGTCGTGGAATCTTGCGGTCATGCTGTCACCATTCGTGCAGGTTATCACCATCGCATATGCGTTCTCATCATTTTTTCTCATGGTTATCACCTGTGCCCAATTACAGTCTTCCAAAACGCTCTGACAGACCGGGCACCATGGGTTAATTCGGTCACAGTTGTTAACCATATACTTGTGGACGTCTATGCTTTGGTGACACCCGCGCCCGCCACCTGTGCATTTGCGCGATAGCCTTGTTATGGACGCAATCCCTCACACACTTCTCATCGAGCACGTATCTTCATTGACGTCGTTGTACCTACCAGTTCAATCATACTGGTACACGTGAACGCTTTTGCTGCCTTTATCAGAGAATACGTTGTACCTACTAGAGTCACCGATTCCTAGTACACGTGAACTGTTCTCCGGGAGGCATCTGCAGGTAGCTCGATACTGCCATTTGTGTGTTTCATTGCTCCTAAGGTGTGTAACCATTTGCACTCGTGCGCGACTCTTATCTGGCGTGTAACCGTTTGAATACGATAGCACAGCTGCGTATCACGCGTGAAAGCCTTCTCACCAAGGTCTGGCCGGTAACCATATGGTAATGGTACAAGACTGTCTATCATTGACATCTCTACCATTCGCGTATGCGCGAAAGCTCCTTGGATCTACTCGATATGCATGATTGTCTGGTTCCACGCTTGGTTGGCTTTGGATACTGATATATCCTCCCCAATAAAGCCTGACAGGCATTTCACTCTAAACCACCGCGGTGAAACCCGGTGTAAAATGCTTAACTACAATAGCCTGCCAGGCCTCTCATGTTTTCAATCGCTGTGGTAGACAAGACACTTAACAGACATTCTAGTATCATATGCAATCTTAACTCATTTCTGCATCGTCTGTATAACGGGTCTACACAGCGCCTACATAGCTGATTGTCAGGTGGAGCGAAAAATGAACATTCCCCATGAAGCCGAAGCGAAAAATGAACATTCCCCATGAATGTTGGTAAAATATCGAGTAGTTTTCCTAAATTCTATGAGAAATTGGTCGTAATTATATTTTACTTAGCGTCTTGGTATTGAAAGGATTCATAGTAGTTAATAGTTTGTGATTTATTGGTCAACATGAATATTTTTATAAATACAGCTAATTGGAAAGAGCTGCAACAAATTCCTCATGTTGGTCCCCAAATTGCCGCAGATAAATTCATTTACCCTGGCAGATAACTATAATATCACAAAGGGATCTTAGTCAAGTACCCCGGTTCAGAAGTTCAAGGGATCAGTTGAGTGTGATTAACTTTAGTCACCCAACTTCAAAGTCCCAAGCTGATAACTGGTTACCGAGGTCTCATGCATGCAGAACCCAACAACTATCAGCCAGAGTCTGAGTCTGATGGTGAGGGAAGGGATGATTACCCAAGAAGCCAGTCACCCTTGACCCCTCTCCGTACTGAGGAGAAGAAGCCATCTGGTTTATCAACCCCCGAGAGAATGGTTCTCCATGATACCGGGGGTGAGCAGTTGCCGGAGAGTGTGAGGCGTAAGCTAACGCTCGCCTTGAAAAACTACTTCTGGAATTTCAAGACGTGTTTGCAAAAGGCGAGTTTGACTTGGGTACATTCTCCCAAATCGAGCACAGTATTCCTCTTCTAGAGGGAGCTCGTCCAATTAAGCAGCCTATGAGGCGCACCCAGCATGCTTTGCCGACCAAGAGGAAACTCATTTGAAAAAGCTTTTGATGGCCAAGGTCATCGAGCCCTCTGTGTCGGAATGGGCATCAGCCCCTGTCCTTGTTAAAAAACGGGACGGCTCTATTCGCTGGTGCATAGACTATCGCGTCGTAAACTCGGTGACACGCAAAGACGTCTACCCCTTGCCCCGAATTGATGAGTGTCTTGACACACTTAGTGGAAATTCGTGGTTTGGAAAGGCAGACTGTTTGGCTGCGTACCATCAGGTTACCGTACGTAAAGAAGACCGTGCTAAAACAGCCTTTCTTACCAAATACGGGATTTTCAATTTCATTAAAATACCGTTCGGCCTAACTGGAAGCCCGTTTACTTGGTGTAGGGTTATAAATTTGGTATTGCACGCTCTGAACTGGGATATCTGTTTAGGGTACTTGGACGACGTAGTTCTGATGGGCAATTCGATTCAAAATCATTTGGAAAACATCGAAAAAGTACTCTCCCGGTTCCGAAAATATAATCTTAAACTCAATCCCAGTAAATGTGAGTTTTTTTCAGAAAAGTATTGAATTTCTGGGCAGAATTGTGAGTGAGCAAGGTGTGAAAATGATGGAATCATCTATAGAGGTTGTCCAAAGCTGGCCTGTACCCAGAGTACTAGAGAGGTAGAAAGTTTCTGTGGGCTAGTTAATTATCATCGTTTATTCATAAAAAATTATGCAGAGTTAGCACGACCTCTATATGACATCACCGGTAAACATAAATTAAAATGGAACCCAGAACAGCAGGTTGCATTTGATAGGCTCGAGGAGGCGCTGCCCTCGCCACCTGTGCTGAGCCTACCAAATTCAACTGACCTTTTTATTCTGGACTGTGATAGTAGTAATTTTGCCATCGGTGGGGATTAATTCAAATCCAAGATGGTAATGAGAAAGCTATCTCCTTTGGTAGTTTTGTGCTGTCCCCACAACAACGGCGTTATTGTACAACACGGCGATAACTTCTTGCAGTAGTACGATTCATACGTCAATTTCGCCACGATCTGCTAGGTCGGAAATTCATGGTAAGGACTGATCACAGTAGTCTAAGGTGGCTCATGAACTTTAAGGAACCTCAAGGACAACTTGCGAGGTGGTTAGATGAACTCGGTGAGTATAATATGGTTATTGAGCATCGCAAGGGAACATTGCACGTAAATGCCGATGCGCTGTCCAGCATTCCTACGGACGGCTCAGGTGAAGAGTATTTCCCAGGGTGTAAACTCTCTGATCTCCCTTGTGGGGGGTGTAAATATTGCACTCGTGTGTTTAATAGCTGGACCAGATTCGAAAGTGCTGTGGACGATGTAGTTCCCCTAATCAAAGGTTCTATTACATTTGCCGAACTATCTGAGAACGCCAGTCCGGCAATTCGCCAGACAGATGGTGAGCCAAACCCTCCCCTAGGTTTTTCGTGGGAGCCGGGAGATGAGTGGGAAGATCCCTATGAACCAACAGACTCCGTCTGTTCGAACACGGGTTGAACCCATTCCCAGGTTGACTTAGAAATATCACCAGGATTAAAACCTGAAGTCAGGGTGCGACAGACCACTACCCCCAAGGATAATGCCCTCCTAGCGGATGTATGTACTCTGGACGAACTCGCTGAATTTCAGCGCTATGACCCTGACTAAGCCCCTGTGATTGGGTGGTTAGAAACTGGAAAAGACCCCAGGGAAGGTGAACTTTTTATTAGTAGCCAAGCTACTAAGTATTTTTGGATAAACCGGCAACGGTTCCTAATAAAAAATAAATTGTTGTACAAAATCAAGCGGGATTCCCAACAAGTCTTGGTTATTCCACGTAAGTTTGCCACGAAATTCTGACCCTCGCCCATGATATTCTAGCTTCAGGCCATCAGGGCGTAACCCGTACCCGAGAACGGATACGGCAAAATTACTATTGGTATGGGGTTAGCGAAGATATTGAAACATTCGTGGCTGCATGCCCCCAGTGTAATCAAGGCAAGAAACCGGTTCGCATGCTAAATGGGAGCAGGTTTCTTTCCACGCTGGGGCCCCAATGGAACGTGTACATATTGATTTTTTGGGGCCGTTGCCACTCAGCCAGAATGGAAATAAATATATTTTGGTTATGACCTGTCAGTTCACCAAATGGGTCGAATTTATAGCATTACCCGATCAGACTGCCGAAACAGCAGCCTACACAGCTGTTAAAGAATTCTTTTCGAGATTTGGATGTCCGTTCCAAATTTTCTCTGATCAAGGGTCTTGTTTTGAATCAAAGCTGTTCACAGCAATGTGTAAAGCGCTTCAGATCCATAAGGCACGTACCACGCCATATCGACCTTTCACGAATGGTGCCGCAGAACGCCAGAATCGGACATTGATGAAAGCCGTCCGGTGTTATATTGATAAAAAACAGAAATCTTGGGATATGTATCTTTCACAGCTCGCCGGGGCCATGCGATCACCTGTACACCGTCTTACGGGTTTTACACCCAATAGAATGATGCTGGGACGTGAGGTAAATCACCCGTCAAATCTCGTTTTTAATTTTAATTCAAAAATACCAGAATATGAAAACGCGGCCGAATATGTGAAAACGCTGGTGAAAGAGTATAAAGATTGTCATGTACTCGCGCGTGAGCACTTGAAGGCTGCTTGTAAAAAAATGAAGCTAGATTATGATGTTAAAATTAACAAATTTGAATATAAGCTTGGTGATTTAGTATACTTGTTGGACACCGCTACAAAGAAAGGGAAAGCCCGAAAACTGTCTTCTTTTTGGAAAGGTCCAAGCATCATTGCTAAAGTATACACGCCATACCTTTTTAAAATATTTTTTAAAAGTGCCACCAATGTGGTAAATCACGATCGACTGAAAAAGTGTCACGATCGAACCATTCCGCCATGGCTAACTAAATGTTTAAAACGCTTCCATGATACGGGAGAAGTCACACTCGAGAGATCCACTGGCCTTTTTTGTGTATGTCAGAAAAAATGGGGTGGAAAACTGATGCTCCAGTGTGATTATTGCAATGATTGGTACCATGGTGAATGTGTTAATATTACACAAGAAGAAGCTGATCAATTAGACACCTATCGATGCCCGAGATGTTGATATGTTGTATAAGCTCCCATTCGTATTCTCATCCTCAGCCAGAAATGTAGAAACAGACTATAAGGCTTTGCCAGTATCGGACATTTTAAAGTCTATCGATAACTTGATTGGTGTCGAAGTGAGTGAGGCTAATTCGGCCACGGCAAAGGAGGAAATTAACGTATCCACCACGAAAGGCAAATCTATCATAGACCTGTTCTATCCAAGTTTCCTGACGAATCTGCCCGAGGTTCCCGTGACTGAGTCCATTCAAACTCAAGCGGTCGAGCCTATGCAGGTGGACTCTGAAGTAAACTTAACACAGCAAACACTAGCCGTTAGTGAGCCAATACAGACTCAAGCGGTTGCAAACGTTAACCCTCTATGCAAATTGATTGAGGAAGCCTTCAACCAACCAACTTGCATAGTGGACGAACAATGCGTGAGATATATATGTCATGCTAAATTGGACGACACTGGAAGTAACCAAGTGGGCCCACCAAAAGCTAATTGCCCAGTGTCGCCGGTAATTCCAACGGTAACAATATCCTCACAAAGCTCTTCCTTTTCAGGGCCGAAGGAAATTAGTACAGGCGATCGAGGCACACAACTTCCAGACGCTTGTGACTGTGACCGTCATATTAAAGGCCAGCAACGGCATCATTTTTATACGCAGCATGTTAGACCATGCTGGTGGCAATTCGACAACATTTATGGGGCCGTGCCCAAAATATTTCGTCAACAAGTTAGGGACGACTTAACTTATTTCGCAGCAGTTTTGTGCCCAGATGTTCGTGAGCTGGATGAGCAAGCTCGTCTCACCAAGCTAAGATATTTACTTAACGAACACTGGGACTTAAAGGCAATTCCAACACCCTGTTTATTTGGGAGTAATGGCGCTCAACCATATCCGAACATTTGGCTCTGATATGGGAGTGACCCCTCCAGCCAGCGGGTTCAGCATAGCACCGCGGATCAATTCGAACGCATGTTTGACCCATTGGCGGGTCTTGGCAGCCATCCTAAATAAACTGCCAGGCATCGAAATACAGAAATTCCAAAAGTGGAATTCCCACTTTTGGTTGATGGATATTCTGAGGGATCGCATTGTCAAAAATCGAATCCCAGTCGAGGAGTTAAATGAAGCTCGGTCCATCATGTCAGCCTCTGGCATTTTCAAACCCGAGCTAACTCCCACGGCTATAGCAGCGGCATGCATCATCCATGATTTTTATACAGTCGAACACGAGGTCGCTTCGGCAGTTACGGTGAACACCCATTAAATCATCAACCTCACCTGTAGAACCGCCAAATCTACTCCGGTTCCGACCAACCCTGTGAGTGGTTTGACCAGGAAGCAGAGGAGGAAGGAACGGTATAGGCAAATCTGCGACGCCCGGCAACAATACACGTATGAAGCCAGACAGCAGTACAGGGCGAATAATCCCCTGCCTATCGAGCGGAAACGTACCCATCCGGTTTCTGTTACATCCGAAGCAAAGAAAGCTTGTTCATCTCAGACAGGCACCAACACATTACCAGTCAAACCCTCAACCACAGGGCCGACTAAGTCTACCAGCAGCGTGAAAACTGTTAGATCATCATCATCCACCAAGTCGGCTCCCGTTACTGTTTCAAAGCCGATTAAGTCTACCAGCAGAGCGACAACTGTTATCCAATCATCCATCAAATCGACTTCCGTTACGGTTCCAAAGCCGACTTATAAAGCTGTGTTAACCTCAATGACAAAAGCACTAGCTCGCCAGTCTGGCATTCCAAAACGGAAGTTAACGGGAATCGATTCTCATTTTCATCTCGATCGAATGCGTCAAAGTCACAAACTGAATGCTAGATTCACGGCACTGGAAGCCATTCAGGCAACTAACATTTCAGTGTCCTTTCCCGTCACTGTCATCGTTGGCGTACAGATTTTTTGCGACCCCGATAATTACCCAGATATCAAAACCTTATCCTGTCATTCTCAGTGGAAGGTCGCTGCCGGGTGTCATCCAAAAAAGATCAAGCAGTTACTGGTTCCAGCCACAATGAATAAATTCTGTCGTGGCTGTCGGCAAAATTGGTCTTGATCGTTCCATTCTTTTACCGGATAGTGATCAACTGATTCAGGATAATCTCTTCCGGCAAATTTTGGAGATGGTGCGTGTGTGGGGCAAACCCCTAATTATGCATTTAAGAGGGGGGCCTGGCCAGCATATGGGTCAGGATGTCAGTTACAATGCACTAGATAAAGTCAGAGCCGAAACTCACGAACATCAAGTGATTCATTTCCACTGTTTCACTGGATGTAGAGAAATGGTTGACCGTTGGTCGTATCATAGACCTTTCACCTATTTCGGGGTCACCACAGCCTGTTCCGGCTTTAATGAAGTCCATAAAGATGCTATTCGAAGCATCAAGCCAGGCAGGTTACTCTTAAAGTCGGACGCACCCCATTTCGGTTCGCAGGGACGTCCTTTTACCACCCCTGCAGTCATTGGGGAGGTTGCTGTCTCCTTAGCACGGATCCTGGGAACATCCCCGGAGGACGTGTTAGCTCGGACACAGGAAAATGCCCAAAGACTGTATGGCATTCAGCCAATCAACCTTTAAACTCCATTTCACACTACTTATGTCTGTTGATCAGGTGTTCCAAATAATTTTGTTTGGCTTTTCGGATTGCAGGAGACACGCTCATGCTCAAATTTCTGCTCATTACTACTACTTTCCAAAATTTAGAGAGTGCTCATTCTGATTAACAATATCGCCAACTTGAGACCAAGTCAGTAAAGCTGATTATACACATCCTTGGAGTCAGTCCGGTAAACCTTTCAGGACTGATTATATACCACCATGGATTTGTAAACTGCCATGACTGACATTTTGTATGTTCATGACTTAACTGTTTTATCCCGACTCTGTACGCCAGTAGGTGCAGTGTTATTTTTTATTTTTGTATTGTGTTGTGAATTTCTGTGATTGTGTAACTGTGTAAAACACTTTGGATTCATCATTCTTCAACAACTTTGGATTTGTTATTCTTCAACAACTTTGGATTCGCCATTTATCATCAACTAGAAACTTAGGATTCATCATTCAGAAATTGGGATTAATTTCGTCACGGGGGATACATCATTTTATTAAGAAAAGGGAATAGTGTTGTGAAATTGGGTTAACCGGAAATATGGTGCAGTAATTTTTAATAGACCGGAAATTACACTGAGGATCCGAAGCGAAATCGAGTGGACCAGCAAACCGGAGAAATCAGAACGAAAACAGAAACAAACAATCCAGACGTATCATTTTATATCATTTGCAATCCTTGCTTGTTTCAAGATGTATTAATAGTAAGTATGTTCATTATTATATATTATATTGTAACTGGTTAATATATATTGCCAATTTTTACAATAGTATTTGTCATCACAGCAGACATAATATTTCGTCCTGTGTCTCAGTTGTCAACAAAGCCGAAACCACTAATTAATTCCTTGCTCGCCATTCACATTCGACTGATTAACCTATTGTCTTATAATTGCTGGTCACAATACACGCATATCATAAATACGCGGTGTACAGTGTCGCCACTAATGTGAATACAAAGGGGATTAAGTGTAAAAACAACTTTATATATAATTACCTTTTGCGGTTGATTGGCTGTTTGATCGCAGTTTGATATGTACAGAAAGATATTACTGTTGTGTGAAAACTAAAGACTGACCGCTGGGTTGATAGATTTGTTGATCGAGTTTCATTGTTTCTAAGTCGGCACGTGTAACGGTTAATCCGCCTTCGATGATGTCTTATGACTAGATAGTTCATATCACATAATTTTTTTAAACCCACTTGCCAAATTTTTTGCCAAATGAATGTTGTTTACCCAGATGAAAATATTTTTTACCATTGGCAAATTTGGCAAGTGGCAGTGCGAACCCAGTATAGGAGGGGTTAATTTTTAATTTTATTAGACGGCTCCTGTGCCTTAATAATCTGTCGTATGGCGTGCTTCAAGCTCCCAATTTGTTTTCTGAGGATAATGAGCACGGGACATGTTCCAGAGCAGAAATCTGAAAAACGACCATATCTTGCTATATGTTACGGTCCACCAATTATTCTCCATAGGCGACAGTGTTAATGTCCGGGGCTATGCTCGATTCCTTGTGAATACTGGAATTTTCTAACCTAGTAAATTTTGAAGAATGGCTCTTCGGACCCAATATGACCCAAACAAATTAATAGCTCCGTGTGCCTTTTCCGTCTTTAAATGTACCGCTTTTGATACTGCCCTAATTCCGCACAAAAAAACCATCACCAAATTTTCAAACATACCCCCATTAAATGCCAGGTTAATTATTTCACCCACTCTGGATCAATATTCACCTAGGTATAATATTTCCATGGTGGCTTTGATTTTTTCTTGTTTTAGCATTAATTTTAACCCAATCATAATCAACCATTCAGCTGCCAGATGTGATTTTATGCTGACTTGAGTGTGGGCTCAATTTGGGATGGGCCATGGGCGAACACGAAACTGATATCATAGCCTATTCCTTACAAGCCAAAATTGGCCTGGCATGCATACTTTGAAATTTCTCAACCGCTAATAATCGTGGAGTAACCGTGATTTCTATTCCACTGAATAGTCAAAACTTGCACACTTCCGCGACTAGATCTAGCCTATATTCAAACAACTGTGTGTTACGCTTCATCCAACAGATTGAGAATTAACCAGTTGCCAATATTTTGACCATACTCACTTTGGGATCCGGTCATTATATGTGGTATATTTATTAGGAAATTTACGTATTCCAACTGTCGTTGTAATACCATAGTATTCAGCTCTTGTTCTACGTGAATTTACAAAGTACATGTATATAGATTGGAACATATTTAACAGGATTCGTGGCATCTCCTCTTATTTGTTCACCCGGAAATTATATTGTTCTTCGTGCATGAAGAGGCTGTTGAATAAATGTAAGTTCAGGGTCATATGGTCACGATACCCGGCATACGCTGATATCTAAACTCACACAAGGTTCGATGCTGTCATTGCGCCCTCTTATGGTGTAGATTGACAAGTATATCTGGCCCTGCCGTAGGAGGTGAAGTACTAAATGCGATTATAAGAAACGTACTCGGTATTTGCGTACTTGAACCATGTAACGAACGACAATTTTGGCTTGATTATTATGTCATACAATGGCCGTTGCATGTTTGGCGATGAACCTTGCAACCGATTGGAACATATGCGCCCTTTGTGAACACATATCATGTAACGTAACGAAGATCGATTCTTATTCTGCAATGCAGTGGCCATTGCATGTTTGGCGATGAACCTTTTAACCAATTGGAACGTATGCCCCCTTTTTGAACACAACCAATTGGGAAAATTATAAATATGAGATATTATTACAAGTATTTAAATTTCCGTCTTTCTCACTAAATATTGTAATTAAATTTTTCAAAATGAAGTTACATAAAAATTACAATTAAATCAAATGCAAAAAACAATTTCTGCCGAAAGTTACGAC
Source organism: Siphonodentalium dalli (assembly GCA_032622095.1). Taxonomy (NCBI): domain Eukaryota; kingdom Metazoa; phylum Mollusca; class Scaphopoda; order Gadilida; family Siphonodentaliidae; genus Siphonodentalium; species Siphonodentalium dalli. Next base: position 208,456,396 of record CP136067.1, read on the forward strand.
AGAGCTGAAAATTAAGTTTTTGTTTTTTTTCAATGCTGAAAATAAGATTTACTAGCTTGCCCGACAACTAGTACCTAAAATACAATCAAAATTCACTTTCACACAAAATGTTAGATTGGTGAACATAACTATTAGTGTTAGTATAAACATTGAATTTGTGCGATGGGACACCTACGTGCGATACTAATACTGATGCGATAAATTTATTTACCACCAATTTGAAGATAACCGACCGTCTTTATTACGGTATTACAAATTCACGATAAACCGACAACGCGATTTCAGAATGAAAGCATTTAGGATAGTTGTGGAGTGACGTCTCACAATTACTTTGTCAATGCAAAATAACAATGACATGTCAATATCAATACCAAATTTCAAAATGTCTTATTCAAATTCACTTGTAACAATTTCGCTACAACAGAAATACAATCTTCCCAATCTTATGGCACAATAACATCACATATATGTTGCAAATAGCAACAGTTTGTTGAATAGGATTGTCATTCCTTACACAATCCACAGAAAATTGTCAGAATTTAACAAACATGTGTGTCGTCTCCTGAAGTCGCGAATTCCGGGAGTTACACAAGGCCGTCGTTTCCAAACGCTACTCATTTTTGCAGTTGGCACTACATTTAGTTACGAAATGTTGGTTACGAAACTCACTGGATTGGAAGTGAAGGCACTTAAGCACATGTTCAATTTGTATAATATCACAAATTAGAAATAAACACAGTCCGAAGTTGGGCGCCACTGTCGCAGGGATTCCTTTCTCAGGGAAATCGTTATATGCATATATATGTTTGGTACGCATGTGTATACACGACAGTCAAATAATTGTATGAGTCCGAGAAACATGTGGATATATATAATTTCTTCGCCATGAGGGTTGGATGTGAATAATGGAAAGGTCTCACCTTAAAATGTCTTTATATATATATTGGATGATATAGGTATACAGCGTTGTACACATGTCGTGCTACAGGTATACATGTGTCTAGCTTCTACAGATCTTCGGAATTCCTCTTGCCGGTGAGACAAAAGACACTCCCAACTATCTGTATCGGCCTTCCATTATTACTTAATACATTATATAAATAGAAATGATGGCTGAACAAGCCAAATATATTTGCGACCCTTTCGCTACGAGGGAGGTTTGAGAAAGAGATCGAACTCCGATAACGAGGTTGTGACGTAACAACAAAACGCGGGAAAAACGGACCAATTTAAAAGCGGTTTACTAAATTTGGTTAGGTGTGTAGTTTTTATTGGTTAATACTTAATAGTGAATAAATGTAAACAATTTCCATGTGCTTTTTCTTTATATAACTTTTAAAGGGGCTACGTTAATTCTGCCACATATTACGTGCAACATTCACTCTACCACATAGAGATGCTGGATTCATGTCCGCGTGGTTGTAGTCTTATTGTGATATATTATTGCAACTAACATGCAGCTATATACCTTTCAATTGTACCTATACACTATGTCCTAATTTATATCTACTAGAATTTGGTAACCATCAACTTGTTTACCAAGGATACAACGTCATCACGTCATCATCAACGCTTCATGTAGTTTTAACGTTTCTTGTCTCATTTCTCGTTTGTCTGTCACTATGTTAGACGAAAGCTCATGAGCAACAAGAAATTCAATTAATTGAGCAAAAACACCCACCGTCCTGAGTGGTATTGATAAGCTATTGGGGGGGGGGGGGGGGGTCTACCACTTCGCATGCAAAATAACACGAATGACACCAACAGCTTGGATGTGAGAATAATCCACCATATATGGTAGATATTCAACCAGACTGTGCTTAAGTTTCTCAATTGGTGACTGATGTACATATACAGTACACACAAATAGTAATAACAATTAACGTTGTAATTTTGAAATTAACCATGCTAGAATATTGACGGTAAGGTGGTATTAACTACTACGAGCATAATAATAGTACTATTCTTTTATAATATATGTGGGCATGATGTATGGAAATATTAAAGGTACTCAATCCGATAAAACTCATCTCAATTACTATTTCAATGGCTTCGGGGGTAAAAAATATTTGATTCGAGTCGAGGAAGTCACCCATCAAAGCTCAGATTTGTTAGATATCGATTTTAGAAATATATTATTTTTCATTATCGGGAATTCTTTCTGGCCCAGAAGACATTCAAAATTGCGTACCCTGATTATAGAGTTATCCATCCTTGTCTGTTTGAATAGAGTTTTGGCGTAAAATCTCGAGCAGGTTACCAAATTGACGGCAGTTATTAGTACTCATCTCGAGCAATTAACAAATTTCAAAAATCAATATCTAATAACTCTGAGCTTTGTTTGATGGTTTCCTCGACTCGAATCAAATATGTTTTACCCCCAAAGCCAAAGAAATAGTAATATAGGACCCTCTGATCGGATTGTTGTTGTTGGAATCTGTTGAGATGGGGACCCTCTTTTCGGATTGAGTACCTTTAAAGGACAAACCAATAGTTACAATACAATTATAACTGTTTTTTTTTTAATTAAGAGCAAGAAGAGCTAATTGTGCTTAAGCACAATAAGGGATATTCCTTATTGCGCTTATAAGCTCAATAAGGGAATCTCTATTGTGCTTAAGCGCAATAAGGGAATATTTAATTGCGCTTAAGCGCAATGAAGAATATTCAAATTTCGCTGATAAAGCCTAATAATGAATATCTTATTAAAGAATAATATATTATATATAGTACATAAACTCCTTATAATACAGATGGTGTAGTCCATCTCCATTCTCCATGGCACAATGGGTGGAACAAATATAGCATTATTCTACTATTTGCAGAAGGGTGATCTAATGAGAGATATATTAATTGTGTTTAAGTGGAATGGGAAGTAATTGCGGTTAAGCATAATAAGGAATGTCTTATTGCATTCTCATTGGGCTTAAGCGCAATTAGAGATTCCTTAAGTTATTGCGGTTAATCAAAATTGTCTATTAAATGTCAATTTTGATTCCCATAGAGATCATCAATGATGTCTATGCGCAAGGGCGACGTGCCAATCTTCTCTATTGGGATTCCAATTGTTGGCTCATTAAATATGCACATATGCTTAAGATACAGTCGCGCATGAAGCGCGCTCCCGTAAGTCGGGTTTTGGATCCCAGTTAATAAAAATATTATTGAAATAATAGGTTTTCCCCAATAAACAACCATATATTCAATATACATGTTTTGGAGCAGAATTAGGCAGTCCATATTGGACGCCATCATGGAATTTATTTTTTTTGGTTTAATTTTCACACATATTTATTAGTTATGTGGATGAAGTTCTAATTAAACCTCACATCCTTATATTGATAATTGGTTACAGTAATGCCCAAAGTAATTGACCACTTAACCACATCAGAATTATTGGTAATTTTTCAGGATTTAAAATCCTGAAAAATTACCAATAATTATGCTGTGGTTAAGTGGTCAATTACTTTGGACATTACTGTACGAGGATTGAGTTATCATTACACCTCAAATCCTTATATTGGTTACAGTAATGCCCAAAGTAATTGACCACTTAACCACAGCAGAATTATGGGTATTTTTTCAGCATTTAAAATCCTGACAAATTACCCATTATTATGCTGTGGTTAAGTGGTCAATTACTTTGTTCATTACTGTATGAGGATTGAGTTATCATTACACCTCAAATCCTTATATTGGTTACAGTAATGCCCAAAGTAATTGACCACTTAACCACAGCAGAATTATGGGTATTTGTTCAGCATTTAAAATCCTGACAAATTACCAATAATTATGCTGTGGTTAAGTGGTCAATTACTTTGGACATTACTGTATGAGGATGGAGTTAACCTCACATGAGTGTGTTGGGGATTTGGACCTTGACTTGGGACCTTTTGTTTTTAACGCGACAAATGCGCATACACCTTATACACAAATTTCTTATGTAACCAGAGTTTTTCTTGGATAAGATGAGTTTGAAGCCTGCTTACATTTCAAAATGTCGTCAGTTTTATATTGTCTGCAGCGGAAATTATCTATCTCTATAGATAGCACCAGGATTATATAGAAAGGAATAGCAATTGATATACGTATACGGTATACTATAGTAATACCATAGACAAATAAGTACAAGTATCACATGATAAAATATTACGTAACGTGACTATACCGATGAAAGAAATAAATAAATTGGACCGGGATTAGAGGTTGGGTTGGTTATATGTTGACAAATATGAACTCTAGTGACCAATTTAGAACAGCTCAGAAAACATTGGCAGGGCCCTAAAATTTATTTAACACCGCATTTGCCATTAAAATCGATTTATATCGATAAAACTGTCATTTTTCAAAATTTTAAGCTGAGACTTGGAGTGTGAGGGTGGGATACCTACATATTCCTAAAATGACAGAGTATAGCACGTAATTATGTTTTAGATGGAAGAAATGATTTTTTTTCAATGATAAAATTTAACATGGAATTTACCATTAACATCGATTTATGTCGATAAAACTGTCTTTTTTCGAACCTTTAGGCTGAGACTTGGTGCATGTGCGTGGGATACATATATGTTCCTAAAATGACAGAGTCCATCGCGTAATTATGTTTTAGATGGAAGAAATTTAATTTTTTTCGATGATAAATTTTAACATGGAATTGTCCAATTCAAATCTATTTATGTCGATAAAACTGTTATTTTTCAAAAATTTAAGCTGAGACTAGGTGTTTCTGCGTGGAATACCTATATATTCCGAAAACGGCAGGGTTAAGCACGTAATTATCTTTTAGTTTGAAGAAATTGATTTGTTTCGATGATAAAAATCCAGCGTAAAATAATCGCCAATGGAGGCTTCGCTTCGCATGGTTGGCAATTATCACGATACACAGGGAACACTTTGACGTTCGTACTCATATTTCACCAATTTTTGTACCTGGCTTTCCAATCCTAAGTTTCAAGGGGAAATGTCTAATTTTACTCTATTTGTCGTTATATACATATTATACATATTTATCACACCATTTATTATTCATTTTCATAAAAATAAAAACAAAAAGCCGAAGATGACATGTTTAAACTGTTTGAAGCACGAATTTGGCGATACCTTATCAGAGTACGTTATACTTGTGATAGTTACGTTACGCACACGTGTTCCAATATCCTATTGCGATAATCGCTTAACCCTTCAGTTTTCAACGGCATTTCAATGGGTTGAAATTAAAATTTCTCAAGTTCCAGCTCAACACGAATCTAGTGACCTAATTGGTAGAAATACTTTAGCAGTAATTCTTAGTTTTATAAGTCATAACTCTAATTTTATTGACGATACGAGCTCAACATCATAATATGTCACTGTTTATGGCGGTGTTATCAAAACGTGTGCTTTGATAATGGTTATAATTTTATTTTGCGATCAAACGTCAGTGCAGCCAAGCAGAAACGCATAGGCACTAGTTCAATTAAGCAGAAACGCATAAGTGCTACGATTATAGTACACCCACTGAACGCGCTTCGCGCGTTGGTCAGTGGGTGAAAAAATATACAATAGGTCTTAAAGGTGTTACCATTTATTTCAACCCAACTATATATATATATATATATATATATATATATATATATATATATATATCAAGAAATCGTCTCTATTGGGCAGATGTACCCTTGTCAGATGCCAGTATTCAGTATTGGAGGATCTTGGGAAGTATCCCTCATCATCAGTCTTGAATATTTAACTCACTAATAAAAAAAATGAATATCACCAAAAATCACTTTTTGTTGTTTCATATATATCTATGTACAGTAACGTGGAATTAAGATTGTGTCTATAACTTGTCAATGACTTGGGGACTCCCGGACGCGGAGGTAAGTGTTCGCCGATATTAAACGTTCACAATTTAATAAGGATATGACCATTTGTGCACAATTTGTGTGGGGATACGACAGTTATTTTAGTTGCTTTATAATGCATTGTTGAGAGCATAGTTTCAATTACCCTACCAAATTAATTTGAAAGTACGCCGAACCCTGTAGTCACGCCCTTACTGATAATACGTCTCATATCGTCACACCGCATACCGATAATACGCATACTCTCCTGTTTCTGAACGCATTGTCGACACGCCCCTACTGATAACTCACATGGGTGACGGAGGAGGCCTATCGACCCATTTGAACACCCCATGTTACCCCCCTCCGAAATAATTTCTCCGATAACACGCCTCTTCTGTTTCAGGACTCCTCGTCACACCCTAGCGACAATACGCCTCCTCTGGTGGTTCTGGACTCATTATCGCCACACCATTACTGATAATACGCACCCTCTCCTGTTTCAGGACTCATTATCGCCACACCATTACTGATAATACGCACCCTCTCCTGTTTCAGAACTCATTATCGCCACACCATTACTGATAATACGCATCCTCTCATGTTTCAGGACTCATTATCGCCACACCATTACTGATAATACGCATCCTCGCATGTTTCAGGACTCATTATCGCCAAACCATTACTGATAATACGCCTCCTCTCCTGTTTCAGGACTCATTACCGCCACATCATTACTGATAATACGCATCCTCTCCTGTTTCAGGACTCATTATCGCCACACCATAACTGATAATACGCACCCTCTCCTGTTTCAGGACTCATTATCGCAACACCATTACTGATAATACGCATCCTCTCATGTTTCAGGACTCATTATCGCCACACCATTACTGATAATACGCATCCTTTCATGTTTCAGGACTCATTATCGCCACACCATTACTGATAATACGCATCCTCTCATGTTTCAGGACTCATTATCGCCACACCATTACTGATAATACGCACCCTCTCCTGTTTCAGGACTCATTATCGCCACACCATTACTGATAATACGCCTCCTCTCATGTTTCAGGACTCATTATCGCCACACAATTACTGATAATACGCATCCTCTCATGTTTCAGGACTCATTATCGCCACACCATTACTGATAATACGCCTCCTCTCATGTTTCAGGACTCATTATCGCCACACAATTACTGATAATACGCATCCTCTCATGTTTCAGGACTCATTATCGCCACACCATTACTGATAATACGCATCCTCTCATGTTTCAGGACTCATTATCGCCACACCATTACTGATAATACGCCTCCTCTCATGTTTCAGGACTCATTATCGCCACACCATTACTGATAATACGCATCATCTCATGTTTCAGGACTCATTATCGCCACACCATTACTGATAATACGCATCATCTCATGTTTCAGGACTCATTATCGCCACACCATTACTGATAATACGCACCCTCTCATGTTTCTGGACTCATTATCGCCACACCATTACTGATAATACGCACCCTCTCCTGTTTCAGGACTCATTATCGCCACACCATTACTGATAATACGCCTCCTCTCATGTTTCAGGACTCATTATCGCCACACAATTACTGATAATACGCATCCTCTCATGTTTCAGGACTCATTATCGCCACACCATTACTGATAATACGCATCCTCTCATGTTTCAGGACTCATTATCGCCACACCATTACTGATAATACGCCTCCTCTCATGTTTCAGGACTCATTATCGCCACACCATTACTCATAATACGCATCATCTCATGTTTCAGGACTCATTATCGCCACACCATTACTGATAATACGCATCCTCTCATGTTTCAGGACTCATTATCGCCACACCATTACTGATAATACGCATCCTCTCATGTTTCAGGACTGATTATCGCCACACAATTACTGATAATACGCTTACTCTCATGTTTCAGGACTCATTATCGCCACACCATTACTGATAATACGCATCCTCTCATGTTTCAGGACTCATTATCGCCACACCATTACTGATAATACGCATCCTCTCATGTTTCAGGACTCATTATCGCCACACCATTACTGATAATACACATCCTCTCATGTTTCAGGACTCATTATCGCCACACCATTACTGATAATACGCATCCTCTCATGTTTCAGGACTCATTATCGCCACACTATTACTGATAATACGCATCCTCTCATGTTTCAGGACTCATTATCGCCACACCATTACTGATAATACGCATCCTCTCATGTTTCAGGACTCATTATCGCCACACCATTACTGATAATACGCATCCTCTTCTATTTCAGGACTCATTATCGTCACAGTCTTCTTCGTCTTTGTGTATTTCACCATCACGACACTCTCGCCAGGTAATTATCAAAGACGACTTTCATGGAGTACTGGTAAATCAGTTGGTACTGTTATAAGTCAAGTTGTTATCAGCAATGCTTCAGCACCGAACACTAACACCTCTACTTTGCGACCACTAACATACAAAGTTGCGCCCGCAACTACAAGTAAGCCCAATAACATCACACAACAGACATCCACTGAACAAAAGCAGCCCAGTACGACACCGAAGACTGCGCAGAAGTATTACACGTGCACATCAGAAAAGTTTGGAATTGGAAACCGGATGTTCGGTTACGCCGCTGCCTACGGAATGAGTCAACTTAAGAATATATCGTGTATAGTGGACTCAAAAGGTTTGCTAAAAAAAGTCTTCAAAAACTTATCGGCGGAGAAACAAGACGGCATGTGCGCTTGTGGGAAGTTTAAGGTCGTTGGTGAACAGCAAGCATGCGCATATAGTTCTAATATTGCTAATATCAATGGAAAAGAAAGCGTCCGGTTAGAACATTATTTGCAATCTTGGAAGTATTTTCGACGCGCAGAAAGGGAATTAAGAAAACTGTTTGTGTTCACCGACAATATTCTGGCGGAGGCCAGGAAACAGTTCTCTGCATTAGAGGGAAAACATAATCCCTCTGAAACGACGTTCGTAGCAGTACATGTTCGCCGCGGTGATATGGTTAACCACGCGCATGGATATCTAGTTGCTCCCAAGGAGTATTTCGATATGGCAACGAGCTTTCTGAAAAAGTTCTTTAAAAACATGGTGTTCGTAGTATCTAGTAATGATAAGAATTGGGTGAAGAAGAACATAATGAAGGAAAACGCGGAAGTGCATATGGCCATAATGACTTTGTGTAATCATACTATAACTAGAATGCACTCACTGGAGCTGCCTATACTTGCGCCCATAACACATTTGGCATGTTGTGTGGTGTCTTGCCAACAACAGTTTGAACCACGGGTGCTGGCCCCTCGTTTGAGAGATCGATAACAAAAATCTAGATATAAAATCTCTGTTCATCCATCGCTGAAATAGTTGTGTGTACGGATAATAATATTTCTGTTATCTTAAGTTGATCTACACTAGTTACACTAATGATAGTCTTAGTAATACGTACGAGTTGTTTGGCATATTAATATAACAATATAGACATCGTTCATATGAAGGGTGTGAAGACGATTGGTTGCCGACGATGCTATATTATATACCAATTGGGTTAACTTACTAGTTTGACTAGAATGATATCAAGTGTGTATGCCAGTGGCAAAAACCATCAAAGTAAATTATAAAATACCGACACAATTAAATAAAAGAAACGCGATCATTGGTTAGTCTTTTATTAACAATGTGTCAATGTGAACATGCCCTTAGCGACTGATCTACAGACTTCGGGAAAATATCAAAATGTCTATTGCGTTGAGAATGAGAAAGCTTGTTTTCCCAGTTAATTTATAAGGCATTTTAATAATCCATGTTTCCACATTCACATTTTCAGTGCAATTGTTTTTCAATTGAACCACGCGCTCGACTGTTTGGCCGGACATGATTTATATGCACCAGGATCTGTCGAAAATGTTTTGAACTTTCAAGAAATATGTTCGCACCTCAGTCACTGCGAAAAAAAAGGATTCCGCACGCATCTTTTAGACTTGATCTCAACCCATTTCCTCGAGTTTCAAGTTATATAAAATAGGCTTCTAATGGGCATGTACTGTTGCCGACATTTGTTTTACATGCAGTATATAAATTTATAATAATAAAACACGAAATTGTTGGCAGATGGAATGGTTTAGCCTGTCCGTGTAATACGAGTCTCAGCTGTCTGGACATCGACGCAATCATGTCTGGTGTTTTGCGCGCCCATGTATCTTGTGACGTCCTAATGTGCGTCGTGACGTCATGGCGTCTTGATCGCTTTACAGAAAGAAATAATTCAATTTTGTTCATTTATGAACGATTTATTACCAAAATAAAACCAGATAACAGTGCAAATTAAGTATATATGTGGATTTAAATTACAATTGATGCAACCATTTCATATTAGCGCGTGTTCATTTTTTACAGTATGTACTTCCGGTATGACGTAACATATTCACGGAAGGAAGGAAGGAAGGATAAACAGACATCCGAGCCGAAAACATTACTTGCGTCCAGCATGGACTGGCGCAAGTAACCAGTGTAGGTAGCTACAGCTTGTGGACGGGGTTTCTGGCCGGTGGAATGGTGACGTATTATCGATATCCGTCCAAAGCCGGGTCGAATCTAGGAGTTTAGTGCAGATATGTTTGACTACTTTTATCCCGGATGGATAGGATTCGAGTGATGTGCTAATTTACTCGAGGTTTCAGTTCACCTTTCTTGCCTAAATTGATCCTCCCATTTAGGTACACAACCATACATTGGAATAGTCTAATATCCATCTGGAGGGAGACATATATTAAGGCCAATATAAAGAAATTGCTAGATTTACATCCAACGTTTTCTGAAAAATGCCGAAATTTATTTTTTATTATACTATGCCTAACATAAATGTTCATTGATAGTTCTATAGATATTGAAGCTGTATCCTATCTTATATATTACAAGGTGGTTTAGATTGCCCGATTTGATCAAACAAACAAAATAGACTGATTAATGGGGTCAGTGAAATGTAATTTGACAGTTAAAGCATGAGAAAAAAGTTTACATGAAATATATCCAAATAAAAATAAAAAAAAGGAGGGGACTAAAATTAGGCTCGGGGGGGGGGGGGGGGGGGGGGGTGTAATTCAAGCAATTTTTTATATTGGCCTAAAGCATACTACAGAGACACGAATATATACATAAATTACAGAAGGACTCACATTTATTGATGGGAAATGTTCAGATAATAAGTTCAACAATCAACTAATTATTATCTCGAACATTTTTCTAGGAAACTATACGTCAATGAGTATTTAGTAATGAAAGGGTTACATGTCTAGGAAGTTTCTATATTTACTGCATGACGAAGGTTCAGTGCAGAGATGATAAATATAAGTCGTATTGTGTGGATCTGATTGCCTGTCAGATATCTATGTATACAAGAAATCACACTTTAACAGAATAACAGCATAATAATCTTTGCCAGTGAGAGAGATATGTTTTATTCCTCCAAATATGGAGACCATAATGGTACAATATATATATATATATATATATATATATATATATATATATATATATATATATATATATATATACACACACACAAAATTTAAATGATGATATATATACACATGCAATACGATTTAACTTGAGAAGGCTCACTTGAAGTAAGCTCATCCATCAAAGTGTGAGTATGCCAATCTAATTCCATAAGTGATAACCAACTCATACTGAAGACCGAAGAATAGTTCAAGAAACACTATAAATAAATTGTAGCAGTAATAAACCGGAAAACAAGAAGTTTGAGACAAGTATATATACATATACATATACATACATCTATACTTTTGAAATATATATGTATACATATATATACATACACACATACATACATACGTATACATATATATGAGACTAGCCGATGAGCCCAACGTTGTCCGGGCTATTCAAAAACCAAATTTCAAGTAGATAGCTCTACCCAGCCCGACGTTGTCCGGGCTATTCAAAAACCAAATTTCAAGTCGATAGCTCTACCCGTTTCCGAGATCTGGTCTGCGCATGCGCGAAGCTGGCGTCGCACGGGCTCGGCGACCCGATAAAATTCGTATCCGGGGCAAGATACATTCACATAACAAATTTCAAGTCGATAGCTCCACCCGTTTCCGAGATCTCGTCTGCGCATGCGCGAAGCGGGCACCGCACGGGCTCGCCAATACAACAACGACTACCGCCTGGTCAAACTACACACACGTACCAAGTTTCGTCCCGATCGGTCGAGAATCGTAGATTTGTATAAATGACATACATACATACATACATACAGACATACAGACATACAGACAGACAGAGGTCTTCAAAATATATAGGAGACTAGCTGATGCGCCCGACGTTGTCGGGGCTATTCAAAAACCCAATTTAAAGTCGATAGCTCGACCCAGCCCGACGTTGTCCGGGCTATTCAAAAACCAAATTTCAAGTCGATAGCTCTACCCGTTTCCGAGATATGGTCTGCGTATGCGCGAATCTGGCGTCGCACGGGCTCGGCGACCCGTTAAAATTCGTATCCGGGGCAGGATACATTCACATACCAAATTTCAAGTCGATAGCTTCACCGTTTTCCGAGATATAGTCTGCGCACGCGCGAAGCTGGCGTCGCACGGGCTCGGCGACCCGATAAAATTCGTATCCGGTGCAAGATACATTCACTTACCAAATTTCAAGTCGATAGCTCCACCCGTTTCCGAGATTTCGTCTGCGCATGCGCGAAGCTTGGGTCGCACGGGCTCGGCGACCCGATAAAATTCGTATCCGGGGCCAGATACATCACATAGCAAATTTCAATTCGATAGCTCCACCCGTTTCCGATATCTCGTCTGCGCATGCGCGAAGCGGGCGCCGCACGGGCTCGCCAATACGACAACGACGACCGCCTGGTCAAACTACACACAGGTACCAAGTTTCGTCCCGATCGGTCGATACCCAGCCCGACGTTGTCCGGGCTATTTAAAAACCAAATTTCAAGTCGATAGCTCTACCCGTTTCCGAGATCTGGTCTGCGCATGCGCCAAGCTGGCGTCGCACGGGCTCGGCGACCAGATAAAATTCGTATCCGGGGCAAGATACATTCACATACCAAATTTCAAGTCGATAGCTCCACCCGTTTCCGAGTTCTCGTCTGCGCATGCGCGAAGCGGGCTCTGCACAGGCTCGCTAATACGACAACGACGACCGCCTGGAGTAGTATATACAATGGCGGTCCTGGCGCACTTTCTTATAGAACACCTAATTTACCAATCAAATGCCCCAAGCACCGACCAGACCCCAAGCACACAGTGTCTTTCTTACCACCACTTTTTATAGGGCGCACCTGAACCTCTATAGAACCCCTATGTGGCACCTCTATGACCATATGCTAGGGTGTCAACTCCATTTTCTGCGATCCAGCGCTTGCTGTCGAAGGAGGATAATGATGCCTTGTTTAGGTGTTGTCCATATATTTGATGACCCTTTGAACGCAACACATCCATGCCGTGGCGGAATATCTTTTTATCGAAAAGCGCCTCTCTGTATTGCTCATGGCGAATGTACTTCTTAACGACGCTCTTTTTCACACCCTTAGCTTTCTTGATGTTCTTTGCTTCAGGACCGCCGGCCTCTAGGATACATCTTGGGACGCAAGCCAATATATTCAGCGATGGCACGTCCAGCCCACTCGTCCTGCATCTTACCCAGGACCTTCTTGTTTGCTGTGTTGTGGAGGTAGTGATCTTCTGGGTAATCTGATGTGTCGTACAGATTGCACTTAGCCATGTCCTTGTACACGTCCTCTGTCTGGATGTCAAGGAGGAGGGAATCAGTGTCTGTGTAGAGTAGCTGACAATGCTCACCATACTGAACCTTCATCTGATTGTAGTAGAAGTCGTACATGAGGTGTTTGGAGAGGTCAAGGATACTCATACCAACGTAAACAGGTCGGTTGAGGACTAGACGACTTTTGTGCATCTGAATTGCTACAAGGTCATCGTCGAAGATATTTGCATGAGCAAATGCTGGGCTAGCTATCAGACGCCTTAATTTGTCATCCTCTTCTGCCCGCACGAGCTTGACATCTACACGTTTGCGGAGGTTTTCCATTGTCTTCCCAAAGCAGGAGTTATTCATCAGCTTGTATAAGTCCTTTTCAAAGTCGTTGGTTGCCATCTTCCGGAGATCTGTGTTCATCTTGATGTTTGAATTTCAGAGCTCGGTTGATCTTCCGCAATCGCATACCCAGGGACATATAGAGCTGCAGATTCCGATAATGAAGCACATAGCGTTCTTTGTTGCGGAGGTTAGGTACCAGCTTTTCAACCTCTGTAGGCATCGCCCCTAAAAGATCTAGCTGGTAATCTGACATCCACTCTTTTTGAATCACCATGCGCTCCGGAGCTAGCTGGTATGCATTTTGTGCATCATGCAGCTCTTCTGGGTATTCCAGATCTACCTCTAGGATGTATCCTTCTGAACTGTTTTCATTATGATCTGCTATATTCTCCTCCAAACTTTGTAAATTCTTCACCCATGAGAAGCCTCCTGTTGGAAGGGGCCTGCTCATTGCCCAGCCATAGAGGTTGTTGGCATCGAGGTAAAGAATGTGATTGTTTGGTTTGGAAGAGTCGTAACCCTCAGCCAGCGGGTTGTTAGCTCTAGCAAAGCGTTTAGATACCATTGAGATACCACCACGCAAGCCCTTTTCGATAAAGAGATGTTGATCATAGTCTGTTAGCAGTTCCAGCTCTACCTCTGTTTTCTTTAGCAACGCATCCCAGGAAAGACCCGGGCTACTGAAATAATGTGCCGGGTCCAACCCATACTGTATCATGCTGGTTTTTCGAAAGGCCTCAAAAACATCAGCTAAGAGGAGAACATCCGTGCGGTTGTAGAGATAATGGTAGTCTCCCAAGGTGCGGCATCCAAAAGTTTCCCAGACCTTTAGAGCATGGGAATAGTCATCCGCGCTTATGGACTCATCAGACAATTTGCTGTAGAAGGAAGTTTCAGGGGGAAGCTGATTATCTACGAATCGCTCCCATGAGTCCATATACTCATATGGGTAAATACCTTTCCGTAATAGTAATTTTTGCCTTTCTTTTTTCGGTTCATATCTGGCTGTAATTCGGAAGGCCTCTGGTTTATTGGCTGACACCAGCTTATCTAAAGATGCTAACAGAAACTGTGAGCTGTCGATGAACCTTAGTTGTCCTAGAGAGAAGGAGATATATTTCTCTGTATTATTAGGAATACAGCTCACCTTACCCTCCACCTTCGAAATGACCTGCATCAGGAGGTGAGAATCGTATCCCCTCAGGTTATGGAAGACAACTGGCACGATCGTTGTTTTAGGGTTCAGCCGTAACTTGAGATTGCAAGAATTGTGTGCAGCACCTCGGAAATTCACAGTAATGTGGCAGTGGTCGCGGACAGAGTCTTCGACGAGTGGCTTCTTACACACATGACATTTTTTGGCTGTGTTGTAGGCCTGCCTGTCGTCTGGTGTCATCCGCATGGCTTCGGGTTTGGCTAAGATTTCTTTAATACGCTGATCCTCTGCTTGGACCGCTCTTAGGAAATGTTCGGCTGCATTCGACCCTCGATATTCTACTGGTGGTTCTGTTTTCCTGTCACATCGTACGACTATGTAACAGTAGCTACATGCCTCGTGTTGCTGTGTTTTCTGTGTGTTGCTCTTCGTTGTGTCAAGCTCGGGGCCCTCAACTTTTGTTGTCAGAGCCTCAAAGTCGGCGTAGATAATGAAAGGGGCTGGGAGCTGCTTTTGATGGTTCTGGAAGACAAGCTTGTTTTTACCCTTTTCTGGCATATCCACTCTCACCGCTGTCTGCCCAATCCCTCGGCAATCGGGCTTGTGGGCTTCTAGCAGGTCTTCTCTGCTGTATCCATGTAGACAGCGCTCACAGAAGTGCTTTCGGTGTTGGTGCTTGCTCTGGTCATAGAGCAGGAAGCTTAAGTTCTTAATCCAATTGTAGTGGAAATTACCTTCCTCCTCAACCAGCAGAAGGTTTATGTTCGAGGGTTGATCGCTGATCCTGTGGACTATGACACCCTTATCCCAACCGAATACGTTGATCGCCAGTTCTTTCTGTTTTTCGACATATTTAATCTGAGAGATTGGGGTAGGAGCATTGATTCCTGTGAAATTCAGGCCATCGTAGGTTGGATACTTGGATGGCCTTTGGGGGTCTTTATTTACAGGAAATAAGGCTGATGTAGTGCCCATCGGAGACAATTATCATCCTTGTTTTTCACATTAATGACCGCCTTCTTGTTTCTCACTACCAGTGGTAGCTGGATGTATGAGCCACCCCTCAGATGTTGGTATCTAGCGATGTCCAGCCAAAGAGTCGATACTCTATCAACCACCCACCCTGAGCGGTGGACACGTGATCGGAGATTGTGTTTAGTTTACTGTTGGCTAATACTCGAATCTCATCGTGTTTCTTGGCCTTAATGCCTAAACGGCGATGAATCAGTTTTCCCGTAAGGCCTAGAACACCACAGGCAAGGGCAGCAATCTCCAGACCTAGGACAATCAGAGCCGCTATGACAGTGGTCAGAAGGCTAATACCACCGATCCCCATCCCCATGCCAGCTGTGAACAATGCTGTGTCAACACCCTTCAATGGTGTTCACCCCGCGGCGGTACTTTTTGTATAATGCCGCTCTATTTTCACTCTCATTCTCGAGTTGCTTTTTCAGCTGTGAGATTTCGTGGAGCCGGTAATCCTGTGATCGCTCTTCGTTTTCGAGAAAAGGATATATTGGCTGGGGTGCTGTAGGTTGCTTCATATTACAACTTTGTTATATACTTATGTATTTATATATATATTCACATGTCCAATTCAATTAGGAGATTCACCATGGCAGATTCCCGGGAGCCACTGTCTTTCAAGTCAAATGAAATTATATCACCCAGTCGCAACTTCGGCGGATTTCCAAAAACCTTCGTCCTCTTTAGGCGGCTCCCACTAGGTATTGATGTTCCATGGACTGTTTTTTCGCCGTTCATAACCACAATCGCAGTAAACTCACCATTATTTTTAGAAATGGACAAGCCCATTCGTATTATTTTTCCATGCGCTAGCATAGGGTATCCACACAACATATTTCCACCAGCTGCACCCCCATTGTGAATGGACGATCATCATTTCCAAATCTACCATCATATTCCGCCCATATAGTAATCAGAGCTCTGCCAGTTCCACCACTTGTTCTTCGAACACTAGAGCCGTAGATATTCATTATAATATTTCCAGTACTACGGTAATCGGTAGGTCGCTATTCAAACGCTCGCCTATATCATCACGGACCTCTATCTTCAACTCACTGAGTGTTCCGCACTGTAGACGTTTGAACTCAGGATGCTCGACTCGAATGGTGCGTATGTCACCAAATGAGTGCTCACCAAGCCCAATCGTCGCCACGAGATTAGACGGAGCCCCATCTACAATGTTTGTAGTGCTGTTTATTTGCCCCAAGTGCAGATGAAGCGTTTTTGTGGATGCAAAGTTGACGGGGCGGTCCCCAGTGTATGTGCCCGTTCTGATCCACCGCCGATCTAAACCATCATCTAATCCGAGCAACGACAGCAACCCATCTGTAAAAAGGATATCCTGTTCAGTGATCAGAGTTATCATACCATTAAGTTTGCTGACCGACAGTTCGATATCACTTTTTTCCTCCACAAATTCCTTTAACTCTGCGAAGCTATACAACCCTGGAGGAACATAGAATTTTTTAATAACTCCGTTGCTCTCGGACGTGAATGACTCCTCCCCCTTGTTTATGTTATACCATCCAACTGTATAAGTGATAGAGCGGAGGCCAACTCGTAGTTCTCCACCGCGGTTGTCAATGTATTGCTGGAGGTCGGCTGACTCACCTTTTTGAACATTTGTTAGTGTTTGGAACATACTATACTTATTATTATAATATGAAGACCAAGGCTTTCAGCTTTAATAGTGATGCTAAGTACAGGACTGGTGGAGTATTCACCTCCAAAGTTGGCATTAATTTAACACATTCCAATATCCAGATACAGACAGCAGGCGCCTTTCAAGCTGAGTTCCCTGATGTGTTTCAAAAGTACCAGCTGCCTAAAGTCGAGTCTGACAAGCTGGTACAGGCATGGAATAGCAGCCCGATGCAGTTTTGGCAGAACCAGCTAAATTTCGCCGTCTGGTGTGCAACAACGGGTTGTGGTGTGTCTGCACAAGACCATTTGTCTGTTACTGACCCTGTTCTGCAGTCTCTCTATCTATTTCATGTATACTACCAGGTTCGCAGGATTCTTGACGAGTTGCAGGCACCACTACCCCAAGATAAAGCATGGGACGCAATCAGCGCACCATATGACCGACGAGCGTACGAACGAATTTGCAGTGAGTTCAGGGTCTCCCCACACACTGATTGGCATGTGAAAGGCTCAAACCACGGATTGGGTAGGACCTACAATTGGTGGACGAACATGGGGCCTCATCCTGTCTCACCGGATGGGACGTACTATCCAAGTCGAATGTCATTCACAAAACGAACAACAAATCAGATCATCCATGTGGACTTTATCAAACAGGACTCCTCCGATGCAGATAATGCCTGGAGCACCTTCATCCTCGATGCGTCGCAAGGGTTCACACAGTCGGGGGTTCAAAGGCTGAATGATAGTATCAGAAACTATGTGTGGGCGATCCTAGGAGCGCAATCTCAAACAAGAACACAAATTCTTGGAACAGGGACAGCCTTTGATGCTCAGAAGCAGTTTTTAGCTAACGTGGAAGATGCAATTTCATCCCCTGTGGACCTCCCCTCGTCGATCAAGCGATATCAGGATGTCCTGCAGTACGCAGGCTCCGAAGTCAACTTTGTCTTTGGGATTGGGCTTTATATGGCGCCTGGCAACATGCTGCTCCGAATAGACCGAGTGGCGGGGTACAAAAATGAAATTGTTATTGCTACACACAACCAAACTCTGGGTGTGAATACAGACGTTAACAGAATACCCACCCCACCACCAGTTGATACCAGTAGCTTCGCAACAGGATTGCTCAAACCACAGACACAGAAGTTACCAGTTCATGAACGGGAACAAGCTGTTCCAGTTACTTCACACCAACATAATGACGAAAAAGCTGCTATAGCTGTAGGAGGGGCTGCCATATTGTTAATCGCTCTTTGGCTTGTGTGGTGACATTAACCATTCACGCACAGCGACCAGGAGCAGCCCTCCAATGGCTAGGACCAGAGCCCACACGTTTTCGTCCAACCACCCAGCTGTTTTTGAGAGCACACTTAGTACCCACGAGACAACGGAGCCTATAATTCCAGGTAGTGCAGCCGCTGCCTTCCCTGCCAGCTTGGCTAAAATACGCCCTAGATTCTGCAGGTATTTTTTCACCCATTCCTTTAGGCCTTCCTTATCTGGCTGAGACGGCGGTGTCGGGACAATAGCTCCGCTATTACCACCACCAGTCAGCGCGAGCACAAGGGTTGATATTGCCATCCCAATCGCAATAAGTATAGATGCAATTGTAATCCCTTGTTCACGGAAGAGTGTGCGGATGCGCTCGGCCAACGTTGTGTCATCGTTGAGAATGTGGTTGATTTGAGATCGGAGAGCTCCCCTACTCGCTGATGCAGCATCTAGGCGGGAGCTCCGTTCATCATCTAGGTTGCGCAAACGTTCTGCGATGCGGCGCCTGGCAGGCTCATCGACAGCCCCACTGTCTGCCAAATCCAGTTTCCGCTTCTCCAGGGCAATGTGCTTATCCAATTCGGAGAGTTTGGCTAGGTTGTTGGTTAACTCGCCCTTGATGGTCTGCATTGCCTTGTCTGCATTGCATAGTTTCGAGGATATCACCAATCTGCGTATCTGTCAAGGTGGTCTCCATTTGATTAACCGTGTCTGATGCCTCTGTTGCAATTTGCCCCAAGTCCTGAAGCTCTACATTATCAGCAGCAGCAGCTACCTCATGAAGTGAATCGCTTGCAGTCTGGAGGGCCGTAACCGCCTTTGGTGGTAGCTCGTCACGTTTGGGCCGGCGCCAATCAACAAACCCCAAGTCTCGGATTGCCTCAGCTCCACCCCGTTGGCGGGCTATTGACGATAGCGCAAGGGGCTTTTTTGTTTGCGAGTTAATGAGATTGAGATTGGGATATGCCTTTAGTCGGAGCTGTCCGCGTTGGTCTATCTCAAATTTTGTGGGGTCGCGGCCAAGTGTTGGTGTTGCTTACTTGTCGGCCAGGGCGTTATAATAGTCACCAACGGCTGACTGCAGGAGTTCTTGGTGTAGCGACATGCCTATCATAGTCGTATTAATACCATAGGTCGGGTCGATCTGGAGACTATGGTCGACCGGCATAACGATTGGCGTTGTTTCATCTTGAGGATCATCGGCTCTGATATCAGGATCAAATGTAGGATTACCAAAGTCCATTATTATTCTTATATAATTATTATTTGTTTATAATGTATTAAAGGTAAGCAAGCCACAGTTTAATAGTGACAAGTTATAGCTATATAATGTCAACGAGTAATTACGGACGCAAACTCAACCCATATCGCAGCCTGCGAGACCCCCTCGGAGTCAAAGGCATCAGGCAGTCTGTTGTTATTACAAACAATCCCAGCACGATTGGGCCAAACCAACAGCTACTTGTGAGTTTTCCCAACCTTGGTGCCAGTGACGTAATAGTTCCTGGGACAGTGCGCCTGGCATTTACAATCACGCTAACATCGAAGGATACAACCAAGTCTGTGGTACAGAACCTGGGCCGGGCTATTGTGAAAAAGACTACAATCAAGATCAGCGGAAATGAGGTCATGTCGATCGACGATTCCGATGTTCTCTACTGCTACCTAGACATGTGGAAAACTACCCAGGAGAGAGAAAATGCGCAGTATCAGGGTATTGATGTGTCCGCCAACCAAAATACAACAAAACTACGCATATATGCTTCAGACAAAGACAATACCATAGCGGAAGACAAGGCTATCGCGAAAGCCTACTGGAATCGATACTACACCCCGCTGGACTTTGAAATGTTGGAAAGTCACATGCCCTTCTACCAAAGCGCACTCGGCGACCGACTCGAGTACGAGCTAACTTTCAATGACTACAGCCGGGTGCTACAGGCGATAACGATTCTTCTTACACCATCGGCAATATTAGCCTGGAGTATGACATGGTCACTGAGCCTGAGCTGGCCCGTTTGATCCGCATCCAGTATGCAGGCCGCGTCGCAATACTTTATGATCGCATCCTCCGCCACCGCAAGATAGCTTCAAACAAAAAAGACTCCCTATGGAATATCAACCTCAATATTCCGAGTCGGAGTATGAAAGGCATCTTGCTCCTCTTCGATGAACCTGGATAAGCTTTCCAGAGAAACCCCGAAGACTTCTACAATCCGAAGATCGAAAAGGTTGAGGTGACCATTGAGGGTGTACCAAATCAGCTCTACTCTCAAGGCCTGCGTGCCTACCAGCAATGGGACGAAGCAAAAAAGATCTTCGCATCATCCAGCAAGCGACATCCAGAAGTGGTGATGGTCGCAAAGGATCTGGCCTTGGCTGATGTTTCGCTAGGAGAGTTTCTGACAAGCAAGTATGCCTTGTGGCTTGATCTCAGGACAACTGATGATGATCAATTACATGGTAATGGGAGGCGCATAGAGAATGCATCAGAGGGTGTTACAATTCAGATCACTAAAAAAGCAGAAGCGGGAGGTAAATTGGATTTGTATTTATTCGTATTTATGGATGCTCAACTCAATATAGAGGATGGATTTGTCTCAGCGCTTTACTAACTAGTTATATTATACTGTAGCTTTGCTATATGGTATAGATACTGTTACTATGGTATATATGTACCCAAAAGATGCACACTCAGCCCTCATCTGTGGACAGACTGGCTGTGGAAAAACATTGTTCACCCTCAATCTGCTGGAGGGTTCATACTGTGGCATGTTTCGACATATTGTAATCCTGTGCCCCACTGTGTGGCACAACAAGGCGTACCAGAGCCGGCCGTGCATATGGAATGACCCTGAGATCTATGTTGTTGATCCGGGCGAGCGACTCCATGATTGGCTACGGGTTTTCTACCAAATTTTTCAAGGCGAACCCACGTTGTATATTGTTGATGACTGCTCAGCCACGAAGGCCCTGACAAAGAAAAAGGATATGCTTTCTGAGATGGCCTTCTCAGGCAGACACGCAGATCAAAGTGTCTGGGTCCTCACTCAGAAGAAGTACAACTCCGTCCTTAAGAACCTGCGTGAGCAGACTCGCTGGGTCGCCCTCTTCCATTGTAAAGACCGGGACTCGTTTGAGGATTGTCTACGCGAAAATGATGTGATCCCTGCCAGGAAAGATCGAGCTGCAGTTAGACAGTTACTCTCAGAGACGAAGCATGCTAAGCTTTTGTTAAAGACAGATCAACCAACTGCTTATAAGGTTGCTTAATTAACTGTTTAAATATTAAGCTAGATACTTAATAGATATTAAATAAGATGTGGCAAGTACTATATATATAATCAGCGTTGCTTCGCAACTAATAATTGTTGTCATCCTTGTGTGGTTCTATATTAAACTTCGGCCGCAACTAATTATAATTAACAAAGTAACAACGTTGTTAAGATTATTAATACCCATGAATTGTGATGACCGAATCGATCAACTGCTGGAACTACAGGCGAAGGAACCGATGAGAGATGATGCTGAAGCTACACGTCAACAAAATGATGCTGTGGTTGTGAAGCATCGGGAAAGGCTCGCCGCACTAGCTGCAGGGGGTCAGGCTACACAGTATCTTGGGAAAGCAGTCACAGCAGACCAAGTGGATGGAATGGATGATGAGAAGATAAAGAAGCTATACGCCCGTTATGAGGCGCGGTTGAGTGCTGCGATGACTAAAACACTGGGGCTGGCAGCGCTCCAGCTGTATGCTGGACTCGCCGGCGTCCTCCTCCCGATTCCTCCCGAGAACCAACCGATTCTCGTCGCTGATCTTGAGGCCGACCCCTTCGTCGGGCATGCGCTGAGCAGTGCTACATGTGCGCTGTACCATCAATATGGAATGTATTTAGCACCCTTGACTGCCGCGTTGACCACTGTAAAACATTGTCAATTTGGACATGTCTGCCCTCGGAATATAGAGTTAAGCAAAGACGAAATTGATGGAGGAGATAGATAGGGTGACAATTACTCCGAAAAATAAATCCCCAAAAGATCCCAAGAAGGTCGCAGCTGGGAGAGCAGGAGCCGCGGCTCGGCGGGCAAAAGAGGAAAAGATCCTCAATGATCTGCGGGAGGCCAAGAATACATTTAATAATGTTCCTTCGCAAGCTCAAGAGCCACAGACAAAACCAACTTGTGACACCAAAGACAAACAAATAAATAATAGTATTTGGATCGTAGGGGGTTGTGG
Organism: Siphonodentalium dalli; assembly: GCA_032622095.1. NCBI lineage: Eukaryota > Metazoa > Mollusca > Scaphopoda > Gadilida > Siphonodentaliidae > Siphonodentalium > Siphonodentalium dalli. The sequence goes on from CP136067.1 coordinate 208,479,701, forward strand.
GTTGGCTGGTGTTGTTATATGTGCATATATATATCGTAGGAATCTGTTGCAAATAAACAGGAACAGCCACACTCACGCTGCGAAGCAACAAGTATTACTAAGCGACAAGCAACCTGCTAAATTAGACGTATTCTATATGGAATAATATACTATTGATAGAACATGACTACCCCAATTACAGATGGAAAAATGCTCGTCAACGCACTCTATCACAGCGCTGTTGTGTGTGGCTTTGCCATAGGCTACTCACGCCTGGGCAAAATGTTTTTTGGAGGTGTTGCGCCTAAGCTAGAATTCACTCCCCGCGATGTGGGTATGGTAGTTGTTGATGTAGCCTCCGCCATGGCCACGAAGGATATGCTAATTAAACAGGGACTCATACCAGCCGATATTATGGAGTAATTATACTATTAGGTATATACGTAATAATATTACATATTCGAATAATGGCAACAGTCGCGATAATGGTCGGTGGTGCACTAGCCAATGCATTAGCATTCAGTGGTTCGAACCTTTTCTCAAAGTTGAGAGGATCGGATGTTGAGGAAGAGCGAAAGCGCCATGATTTAGCTATAGAGCAGCTCCAAGCTGCGCAGGCAAAATGGTCCCGAAAACGAACTGCACACTTGGACTGGATAAACAAAGAACTTCGACGTCAGGGTCACCCTGTACAAACTTTCAGAGACGTCGACGTTGCAATTCGCGAGTATGCAATGTTCTTTCCGCATGCGGCGAAGCTGCATTCGTCAGCTGAACCCCAGCTTTCCGACTTCTGCACACCGTCAGAGGGTATCAAAAATCGTGAGATTGCATTCATCGTCCTGGGAATGGGCGTTACAGGACTAGTGGCCTATAAACTCGCCAAGTAGCAGCCCTAGCAGCCCAAGTTGACAATGAGTCCTCGTACGTGCGGATCATAGAAAATGTCCCCATAACCCACAATGGCCGGGTGTTAGTCGTGATCCTATTTACCTTGGAGTTTCTGTGTCTGCAGCCAGGGGCATTTCCGGCCATCCTGCAATACCTGCGCAAGCGGATTTTTTCACAACTAGACATACAAGTCCTATTGTAAATATAATAATGGGTCTCCCCGAAGAACTGTATTGTGCAATGCTAGAAGTTGGTTTCTGTGCCGATATAAAATTCCCGCCGGCCTTTACCCTTGGCATAGATATGTCAATTATCGATTTGGCACGACAGTCCCTCGACCTGTGGCGAAGTGATGAGAGGCAGATGTTCCACTTTGCGAAGGAAGCCTTGCATGTTCGGACGGTCTTCCTTCGCAGGATGATGTCTGTTGGAGACTGATTACTCTGCTTAAATACCTGGCCAGTTTTGATGAGCTCGAAAGCAATAGACAAGAATCCTGCAAATATTGCAATGGGCAAGATTGCAAAGTACAAGAAGAGCCCTTTTACGATGAGCTCGAAGAGCTTGACAAAGCTCGGGAATATTTACTATAGCACTCGGGGTTATTGGAAGGGGATCTCGGCGATTAAAAATCTCTCAGCTGCAGCTGGCGTTTCTGAAGATGTGGCTCGGGCATGGCTAAAGAAGCAGGCCCTCTGGCAGATCTATCTACCAGAACCACGATACATTCCACGACCAAAGTTTGATGTGTCAATACCTAATGAAGTTCACCAAGCCGATCTCCTATTTTTGCCTCACGATCGACTACGTCGCAAGACGTACAAATAAGCCCTCACAGTTGTGGATGTGGCCTCTCGCTATAAAGAGGCAGAACCCCTCACCACAAAACAAGCTACGGAAATTTCAGATGCTTTACAAAGAATCTACAAACGGGGTCCTCTCACGTGGCCAAAGCTTCTCCAGGTCGACCCGGGGCGCGAGTTCATGGGCGCAGTGAACCAGCTCCTGGCCAAGCATGATGTTTCTGTCAGGCGTGGCCGCGTTGATGTCCACCGGGACCAGGGGATCGTAGAGCGCTTCAACCGGACCCTGGCAGAGCGTTTGGTTGGGCACCAATACGCCCATGAGATGCGGCTTCCCGCTGGCCAAAAGTCGACTGAATGGGTGACTCGACTACCTGCTGTAGTTGCGGCTATTAACGGAGAAGTGACCCGTTTAACGGGTAAAAAACCGTCAGAGTCTATAACAGCCAAAACAGTAACACATAAGCCTTCCTCACCTGCATTTCGACCTGTTGGTCTTGAGGAGAAAAAAATCCCCTCGAATGTCAACATTCGCTATCTATACCAGCCTGGGGAACTAGAAGGTGGTCGGCGAAGAGCGACTGATCCTATACAAACTCGGGCGGTCTGTCACAAAACCTGACGAGCCTGTGCTTTACTATTTATTGGATGGACCATCCCGAGGCTTTGTCCGGGAAGAACTCCTTGTTGTGCCTCCTGACACCCAGCTGCCACCGGGATAATTATAATCCCGATAGAATAAATTAATTCACAAACCATAAATTCTCGGAGGCACCAGGTAATAGGGGTGATTCTACTCTTCTTTTTTTATATAACCCTCAAGGGGCGGTTTTGAGGGTCCTATATATAATATCTAGAGAGCTCCTGACACCGGCCCATGTGTGACATAGTAATTTGAAATCCTATTCGCAGTGAATCAAAATTCCCTCTCATGTCATTGTACTCGATAAGCCGCTAACTAAATTCACACAGCTGTGCGATATAGAAATTCATTTAGAGGTATGTGTGTGTGTTATGAATGAATGTGTTGAAGTCAATGAAGTGTATCTATAATTGGCTGGCTCCCGGTGCAGTTACTCCTGTGTTTCTAAGTGGTGGTAAGAAAGACACTGTGTGCTTGGGGTCTGGTCGGTGCTTGGGGCATTTGATTGGTAAATTAGGTGTTCTATAAGAAAGTGCGCCAGGACCGCCATTGTATATACTACTCCTGGTCAAACTACACACACGTACCAAGTTTCGTGCCGATCGGTCGAGAATCGTAGATTTGTATAAATGACATACATACAGACATACAGACAGACAGAGGTCTTCAAAATATATAGGAGACTAGCCGATGAGCCCGACGTTGTCCGGGCTATTCAAAAACCAAATTTCAAGTCGAAAGGTCTCCCCGTTTCCAAGATCTGGTCTGCACATTCGCGAAGCTGGCGTCGCACGGGCTCGGCGACCCGATAAAATTCGTATCCGGGGCTAGATACATTCACATAGCAAATTTCAAGTCGATAGCTCCACCCGTTTCCGAGATCTCGTCTGCGCATGCACGAAGCGGGCGCCGCACGGGCTCGCCAATACGACAACGACGACCGCCTGATCAAACTACACACACGTACCAAGTTTCATCCCGAGCGGTCGAGAATCGTAGATTTGTATAAATGACAGACAAACATACAGACAAACATACAGACAAACAGAGGTCTTCAAAATATTTATGAGACTAGCCGATGAGCCCGACGTTGTCCGGGCTATTCAAAAACCAAATTTCAAATCGATAGCTCCACCCGTTTCCGAGATCTGGTCTGCGCATGCGCGAAGCTGGCGTCGCACGGGCTCGGCGACCCGATAAAATTCGTATCCGGGGCAAGATACATTCACATACCAAATTTCAAGTCGATAGCTCCACCCGTTTCCGAGATCTCGTCTGCGCATGCGCTGCACGGGCGTCGCATGGGCTCGCCAATATGACAACACCGACCGCCTGGTCAAACTACACACACGTACCAAGTTTCGTCCCGATCGGTCTAGAATCGTAGATTTGTATAAATGACATACATACAGACAAACATACAGACAAACATACAGACAAACAGAGGTCTTCAAAATATATATGAGACTAGCCGATGAGCCCGACGTTGTCCGGGCTATTCAAAAAGCAAATTTCAAGTCGATAGCTCCACCCGTTTCCGAGATCTGGTCTGCGCATGCGATAGCTCCACCCGTTTCCGAGATCTCGTCTGCGCATGCGCGAAGCTGGCGTCACACGGGCTCGGAGACCCGATAAAATTCGTATCCGGGGCAAGATACATTCACATACCAAATTTCAAGTCGATAGCTCCACCCGTTTCCGAGATCTCGTTTGCGCATGCGCGAAGCTGGCGTCGCACGGGCTCGGCGACCCGATAAAATTCGTATTCGGGGCAAGATACATTCACATACCAAATTTCAAGTCGATAGCTCCACCCGTTTCCGAGATCTCGTCTGCGCATGCGCGAAGCGGGTGTCGCACGGGCTCGCCAATACGACAACGACCGCCGCCTGATCAAACTACACACACGTACCAAGTTTCGTCCCGATCGGTCGAGAATCGTAGATTTGTATTAATGACAGACAAACATACAGACAGACAAACAAACAAACAGAGGTCTTCAAAATATATATGAGATGAGGTGATCTTCTGCACCGATGCAACATGCTAAGGGGTTTCTTCCGATATTATATATACGTTAATGAGGTATCCGATATGATTATTTTATCATAGATCTTAGTCAGAGCATAGGATGAAAATAAACCTCACACATCGCTTGAAAAGACGATATTCATCACACAACAATTCAATTTGCATTGGGATACACCCGCCAAGGCAGTACGCAAGGAATGTATCCCAATTCAGGTTGTCAATAAAGATAAAGGTTTCAATTCCAAATATGTCAATCAGTGCATACCAAAATGTGTTTCGTACCATATGTGCGAACTCAGATGTACACTCGATATACCTATGAAACAAGATATTTGAATATGTTTGGTTGCAGCGACTACATTGAGCGTCATTGGTTTTGGTCAAAATATTGGCCATCTTGATAGAGATTGGAAAATACTCAGGTTCTTCTCGAGAGAGCTGCCAAAGTTTCCACATTGACTGATTGTCGGGTTTTACCTTGAAGAAGAATGATAGAGAATCGTCTATTTGATCACTCTGACTCACTTCGCGTGAGTAGTGAGGAGAGAGACAATCTCTGACAATTTTTTTCCAAGTGGTCTGAATGGGGAAGGAACCCGTTTCCGTAAAAGATGTGAGATAATGGTTTAAGTCGAATCTATGGAGAATATCAGAGATATCTTTCAGAAATCCTGCCATCGGGCGACCATATATTCGATTACCATGATAATTGAATAGGAATACATCGAGAGCTGCTTTGTGATTCCGTGGTAAGTTAACCAGTGTTCCAAGAAACAATAATTTTCTCCGCTGAATTTCGTACTCAATAGGGAGAAGCCCGAGTAGTGATAGGGATAATATTGTACTGCTGCGTTTCGGAATGCGCTGTAAATTCTTAACACACATGCGGTAAGCGCGCTCTAACGTCGTATACTGCGTATGTGACAAACCCCACCACGATGCACAACCATAAAGAGCTTTGGGAACAAGAAAACCATAGTCAGAAATGGTAACGCCACCAATATCATAGTATTAGCCATAAATATAAATTATAATATAATTATACTATAAACTAGCTATCAAATTTTATGTTTTCCCTTTTCTCGTGTTATACATTATATTCTTCAAACTGTCTTCTTTATTACACAAGCTGGTGGGCCCGACTTCGTCCGGGCTGTTTCCCATCTGATTTCCGGCGAAAGGCGCGATTTGACCTTGAGTTAACTATTTTGAAAGTCAAGGTCATGTCAGGGTTATGATTTGACCCGTCCAAAACACCCCCACCTCCTGAGAAAAGTACCCCTAGGTATAAAATTTCGTCGAAATCCGTCCGTTTTACCCCACTTGACCTTTAATTAACAATTTTGAAGGTCAAGGTACGGTCGGAGTCATGATTTGACCCGTCCAAAACAGCTCCCCCGACAAAAGTACCCATAGGTATCAAATTTCGTCGAAATCCATCCGTTTTACCAGATTTGACCTTTGATTGACCACATTGAAGGTCAGGGTCACGCCGAGGTCACGATTTGACCCGTTCGCCGAAATTTGTCTGTTTTACCCAAATTGACCTTGCATTGACAGTTTTAAAGTTCATGGTCAGGTCGGGGTCACGATTTGACCCATACAAAACACTTCCCGGACACAAACACCCCTAAGTATCAAATTACGTTGAAATCTATGGAAAGCCGAAGAGGACATGTTAATTGCTAGATATACGACGCACGACTTGACACGGTTTTTTAAAGGTGTTTCAAACTAGGAGATAGAAGTATTCTGCGTTTCAAATGGTGATGAATTATTTTATTCAAATTTTATGGCATAAATTGTTATTAAAACCGTATATACTATAAAAAAAATCAATGACTCGAAAATTAAGTGGGCCTTTAAAGTCACAATTGTAGTTAGGCTCATCTCATACGCGTCTATTCAGCGATATTCTGCTGCGCAGTTTGTTATAGCCTCCAGTATTCATTAAGCGTTATAGCCCCACTGTTATAATCCGCCTTTAGCAGGCGTACTCTTGCCTCAGATTATTGAGATATGAGGTCACACGTAATGACATTAAATCGCATGGAAACATAGCAATTGTGTGGGCTGCTTGGTGTGAATATGTAATGAGAAATAAGGTCATACGTAATGACAATAAACTCAAGAAAACCCGCGAAAACAACACAAAATCACATTTAATGTTTTAAGTTATTTCCTTCATAAAAATAATCTTCGTGATAATGAACCCTCTCAATACTTTAGAATATAGAATTAACCTTAAAATAACAAAAACCTTCGGAATAGAGAACCTTCGGAATAGCGAACCTTCGGATTGGTGATCCTTCGGAATAGCGAACATTCAGAGAAATTTCGGAATAGTGGACCTTCTAGATAGTGAACCTTCGGAATAGAGACATGCCCCCAATATTCATATTATATGCCCAGAGTTCAAAGGTATGGGCCCATAAAATTCTAAATTTGGCCCTTAAAATATTGAACCCCAAATTGGAGCCCGCACTGAACAGCACTTAAGTCAACTGTACCTGTGTCATGTCCCAATGCAGGAGGGTCCATATATACAGCAACATTCATATTATATGCCAAGAATTCAAAGTTATGGGCCCACGTAATGACATTAAATCTCAAGAAAACCCGCGAAAACAAAACAAAATCACATTTAATGTTCTAAGTTATTTCCTCTTGTATCTGTATCGATATGCGCGCAGGATCTGTTCGGATGTGAGCGCACACTCCATAAAAAGAATCTTCGTGATAATGAACCCTCTCAATACTTTAAAATAAAGAATTAACCTAAAAATAACAAAAACCTTCGGAATAGAGAACCTTCGGAATAGCGAACCTTCGGAATAGTGAACCTTCGAAATAGCAAATATTCAGAATAGAGAACCTTCGGGATAGCGAACCTTCATAATAGAAACAATTACACCGGTGACGTAAACACATGTGCTAATCTTTGTCGGACTATCGTGATTCTATCGGTACGGTTTATACTCTAGTACGAAAAAATACCTAACCATAATACATTCGCCCAGTGGATTATCGATCAGCTAAGCAACATACACCTTGCGGCGTGAATAACGATATGCTTAAGAATAGTTAGGTTGGTACAGACAACATATATATGACATCAAAATATTAAATTATGACATATAATAACAATACATTTCACATGAGGAATACATGGTGTTGATATTTAACAAATAGGGTGGGAGTACATGGATTATCAGTGTTATAGCCTCAAGTGGACTTAGATAGCCGCCTGTGGCTTGCCGCACATATTTTTCAATTTAACATATTTTATTGCTCTTACCTATGCACATTACACATATATCAATGGGTTTGACCGGGGGGGGGGGGGCAAGTGTGCATTATTTATTTAATAATTACCCTCTATTTTCCTCTATTTTGTGTATATTATTATATTACATATATCAACGATGAGATAGGCAGCAAGAAAAAAATTATATCGACAAATAAACAAATTGCACACAGACAGTTATCATGTTTTGAATGTTCAGATGTTGACGTTTCCATGATAGATAATTGATACTAGTACGAATATAAATTTTTTCGCGCCAGTGAGCGGCCCACTGATGCTTGTTAACGCCCACCAGACAATTGACATTCGACACTAAACGACTGTATAAATCATCAAACTTACAATTAAGTATAGGATAATGGCTGAAAACTGTACATTAATTCAGCGAATGGATTGATCGAGTCGGCGGCCCGAGATCGTTCCAGTCGCTAAAAAATGTACAGTTTTCAGCTATTATCCGACATAAAGGCCCACTTAGTTTTCGAACCTCCAGATCACATTATATAAGATATATGCCAGATTATGTACATTTGAAAATGGAAGCTCCAAAACATATTATCAACTTATCCGGTGTAATAAACTGTGAACATGTTGTTTTTGTTGTTTAAAAAGTTTGATCTGGATTGTAGTGCAAAGTGTATTATTTCAATGGAATGGGAATAACTCTATATCTTAAAGATAGAGTTATTACCATTGCATTGAAAATAAATATGTAGTTTGAATTATGTTGCATTCTGGGAGTAGCAACGGGGGAAATGTTTATATGATTTCAGCTATTTACTATTACTCTGTGGGCACCTTATGAGACACACACGGACGTTCCAAATGGTGATGAATTATAGTATTTTAATCATATTTTATGGCATAAATTGTTATTAAAACCGAATATCAAGGCACTATAACAAAATAATCGGTAACTCGAAAGTTAAATAGGCCTTCAAAACATGGCCGAGTCCGTTAGAAACATGTATTCGGCCCTATCTATCCACCCGTTAGTAACATGTGTTCGACCCTATCCACCCCTTTTGGATCTAGCCACATATTCTGTATATCTAGTCAAAATCTCTACTCTGGCTACCGTGTACTACCGATTAGAGTGGATAATCGTCACCCATGCTGGCATGATCTACATAGCTAGGTATATTATTATTCGCATTGAACTCAATAGACCCAATTGCATATTAGAACATAATTACTAATTCACACAAAAATGCTACTTACCATCCAACTTGGAGCCAATATCCAGAATTTAGTCACAAAAGATAAACGCATAAATGCCTGTTGGATAAATCATGTTTGTCACATAATTATTATTGTCTTCAATCAGTCAATGCACGCTGTATTCAAAGATTATTATTATTTCTTTAAATCAACTGGCATTCACCTATTAACTCCATCCTCAACATGTACACAAATCATCGAAGATAATAGAATGAATTATATATTCCAATTAAGAAGTATTCCCAGCACATAAGATGACAAACGACAAGTTCTCGACACAGGCTTTCGGCGCAACAGGTCGGGCGTCATCGTGTGTCTACACTTCACTAGTCCGAGAGGCAGGATAAATACGTGCATCAGGTGACAAACAATCATAATATTTAGAAGTGTTGGGTTCATCACAGAAAGATACAGTAAGCGCCAGAACTGTCGTGCTCTCTCGACAATTTCCAATGTTGTGGATGGGGTGGTTTGGGGTGGTAATGCCGAAACTTAATAATGGGTATTGATCACCATGTATGCATGCCATATGCATATATACCGTTGTATATGTAAACATCTATACATTTTATGCACCTGTGATTTACATATGTAATTTGTATATGAGCTTACTCATCCTTGTTAATAATTATTAATTATTGATCACTATGTATACATGCCATATGCATATATACCGTTGTGTGTATATGTGTATGAATATACATCTACAGATTGTATACACCTGTGATTTACATATGTATATGAGCTTATACTCATCCTTGTTGATAATTATTCATCTATATAATCTTTATTTGATAACATATTGACACCAGGTTGGTCCAGGTCTTCTCGTGCTGAGGCCGACTGGGATGTTGGGATGGCGAGATGCTGGCACCTCGCCATCCCAGTATCTTGGCTGGATTTAGTACGAGTGGACTTGGACTAACAACAGGTATGCTATATTTATACTTTCATCAGCATTTCACGGATAAACCTCATATTGATATAATTCCACCAAAACTTGAATTAATATTTGGTAAAATGATATTCGTATTGGTTTCCACGCACACGTATCGATCTTCCGCACGACAACATAAACATATGACGATACCGGGGCGCACATTACAACAATTTAGAAATTTCAACTATGTCTGCAAATAGCATAACTTTGAGTGAGGTTAGGGATGAGCGTGCACAAGATTTCGCGGCAAAATGGTCTCAAATAGAAGGAGATGAATCCGATCCCGATAACATCCAACTTTGGAATCAAAATACATGCCAATATTTTGTGCCAAGACAACCACAGGGACATAACTTTCAACCCGGGAAGAAGATAGGAAATCTCTGTCAGAGGGGCGCTCGATTACCAAACATATCAGCGTCGCTGTTGACCACATCTAGATCGCAAGTACTGAGCACCAAATCGAATTAGCGAGCGTCCATGCAATAACATAGGGAAATGATTTGTGGAGTAAACAGAACACGGTCTTGAGGATTAGCAAGACCAGATGTATCGCCTAGAAAGCTACTCAAACCAGGAGAGTTAATAGGACCCATGGGGAGATGACGATAACTCAATTACCCTAAGTACGATGAACCGACGCGCCGTGAAAATACACATGGCCGTCATTAGCAGACACTGGGTATTTTAGGAAGAAACAAGCCGACATGAGAAGACAGTTCTAACCAGTTTCTATCTGACCAACACAAGCGATCATCACGAACCCTCGGACGCTTAGAAGAGCAGAGTGGAGCAATGGACGGAAATACAAGGTAAACATTATGCTCTTGTATTTCTAACAACGCCCCACTGATGCGCCGACGGAGGAAGAAGAAGAGCAGACGACAGGAAGACGAACTCAACCGGAACTCAACCGAGTAGAAGACAAGCAGACACACACAACCTATGAAGACGGAAGAAGACTCGAAACCAAGCAGACGACAGGAAGAGAAACCCAGATGCCGATGATTGAACATTATTGACTTTGTTATATATAAATAATCAAACCGTTCTGATAGCCTTAAGAGTTATATGTACCCGTATTGGCACATATCTCTTAACTGGTGCCTTCGAGCCAGGATCTGAACGCTAATCACAGACACAACGTGAAGCCAGAAGAGGAACAGTGTGAACAGAAACAGTGTGGGAAAATTCGCAAAACGTGAGTCTAATTGTTTATTATCATAATGGCTACCCAACAATCAATTGGTGTTCTCGCCCCATTGACAGAGTCTATCAATTCTCAAATTGCTGCAATGGCCATGACTACGGTGACACAGGTAGTGACGTCATTTGACGGGGACCCCACGAAATACCACGGGTGGGTCAAGTCGATAGAAAAATGCGCGATCCTAACCGGCGCTAACGAAGCAAAGAAGCCCTATATGGCATTCCAGAGCGCGACGGGCCCCGTATCAGATTTTTTACAAAGATATTTGGCCACGAATGCTAACGCCACGTGGCAAGACACAAAAACTGAATTATCTAGTCGATTTGCCGAGATAAATGACATTCAATTCGCCTTTTCAATGCTAAGAAAAATCAAGCAAAAACAAAACGAAAATTTACATGTGCTTGCCGAACGAATTTTGGAGATCGCGACGGTGGCATACCGAGAGCAAATCGGTGGGATCAACGCGGTTGAAGGCCAACTCGTAGGGTTTTATATTGACGCTTTAAGAAGCGACAGTTTGAAAATGAAGTTGATCAGGGATGCACCGAAGACACTGAAATTGGCAGCCGACATCGCCATGCGGGAAATGGGGATCCGACGGGTATTCAACCTACGAACGGGCCGCGAAAATTACAACGAAAACGAACCGGAAGCAATGGAAATCGATAGTTTCAGAAACAAACGCGCGAGAACAACCTGCGATGTGTGCGCAAGCGATAATCACACGACCCGAGAACACAGATCACGCCCGAGACAGGTGCATGTCGATGCGGTGGTTAAACCACGAACGGTCGAATGTTGGACGTGTCAAGGTGATCATTTCGCTCGCGACTGCCCCTTTAAGACCGAAAACCGGAGGCACGTATCTTGCTGGGTTTGCGAAGGTAACCACTTAGCTAGAAATTGCCCCTCCAAATCCGGAGGTTCGAAGCAAAATCAATGGAACGTGCCGGTAACGCCACCTAGGGGAATCCGCCGAGATCAGCCGAACCGATCACGTGACATATCCCATGATACACCGCGACACAGCCGGAGATATCCGACATTAAACGAACCGCCACGAATGATGACCCCGCCCACATATGCAAAAAACTAAGGAATCCTCTCATTGAGGCCACAAATGGGAGGAAATATAACATAAATATTGTAGGGAACCCCAGCTCCTGTTTAGTTAGAATAGGTAAAAATAAATATCGCTCATTAGTGGATAGTGGAGCGGAAGTATCATTGATTCACAAACGCGTCTATGACGCATTACAGTTCCGACCGAAACTAACTAGGGAACACATCAACCTTAGCTCCGTGAATGGGAAGTCACTGGGCGTACTTGGTAGCGTGGAACTGACCTTCAGAATGGCGAAACTAAAATTAACCCATAAATTTTATGTGGCGAATGATATGACCCGGAATATGATCTTGGGGAGGGATTGGTTGACCTCTCGGGGGGTCAGACTATATTATGATCTGGGATGCCTCAAGGTCAGTGACGTGTACGTCCCATTGGAATCGGACGCGCACATAGCTTCCCTGCTGAGATTGACCAGCAAGGTTAGCTTAAAGCCTCAAACATCAACTTTATGTATGGGAAAATCAAAAAACTTAGCTTCTCTTCGCAAGTCGACATTAGTAGAGGTGGCCCAAATCGAGACAGGCTACCTAGCGTCAGAACCCGGTCTGGAAATCGGCAGCTCCATTTCTGGGGTGGGCAAGAGGAACAAGGTCCCGGTATTACTCGTCAATAACACGAACAAAACGTTTCGCCTACGGCGGGGCAGTGTGATTGGCAAAACGATCGTGTGTGACCCCGAAACCAATCATGAAATCAACTCTTTGTCGCAAAGCTACCGGTCTCCGACAACCCGTAATTACCGCGACAATGGCTATGCTCCCGGGCGCGCCGACCGTAACAGGGTAGACAACTCTAGGTCAGCACGCGCTACCGTCGAGAAAAGATTAAATTTAACCGAAGTTTCATGCCCCGAGCAATACCGAGAGACACTGGTAAAATTGTTGAAGTCCAACTCGGACATTTTTGCCGACAAGGACACTGAGCTGACGCAGACGAGCACAGTCAAGATGCATATTGACACGGGAAACCACCCTCCGATAAAACTTCGCCCGTATCGCACCCCTTTGAATAAACGACCGTTGGTTGACACTGCCATAAATGATATGCTCGAAGCGGACATTATCAGGCCGAGTTCGAGCCCGTATTCCGCGCCTATTGTCATGGTTGACAAGCGCGACGGCACGAAACGATTTTGCGTCGACTTCAGACAATTAAATTCCATAACCAAGCCTATGTCATACCCACTTCCGGTTATCGACGATATTTTGGCACTTCTTGGAAAGTCTAAATTTTTCACCGCTATCGATCTAAAAAGTGGCTATTGGCAGTGCCAGGTCGCAGAGGAGGACAAGCAAAAGACGGCATTCGCTTGCCACCGAGGTCTTTTTGAATTCAACTCCATGCCTTTTGGGCTCCGGAACGCTGGAGGGGTTTTCTCCCAGCTGATGGCCCAGGTGTTATGTGGGATGGGTGATTACGCCATTGCCTACTTAGACGACGTCCTCATCTACAGCGAGTCCCTAGAATTACACTTGGAACATATCCAGAAAGTCTTTGACAAGTTGCGCCAACATACACTGAAATTAAAATTAAAAAAGTGCCAATTCCTAAAGCAAGAAACACGGTATTTGGGTTTTATAATTGATACCGACGGCGTCCGACCTGACCCCGACAAGGTCAAGGCCATCCGGTCGCTTGTGCCCCCAACATCAGTAAAAGAAGTACGTTCCTTCATTGGCATGAGCAACTACTACCGCAGATTTGTCCCCTCATTTTCGCAAATCGCTGAACCTTTGGTACAGCTTACAAAAAAATATGCCAAATTCAAATGGGACCAAGCTTGCCAAATTTCGTTTGACAAACTAAAAGAAAATCTCACGGCAGTGCCTCTCCTGGCCTACCCAAATACGGCCACGCCCTATACATTGTATACTGATGCAAGCGACCTTTGCATCGGTGCCTGTCTGACCCAGTTGGGCTCAGATGGCGTTGAAGAACCAATTTATTATCTCTCACACAAACTTAGTGATACTCAAACCCGATGGCCAACTGTGGAGAAAGAGGCATATGCAATTCACTTCGCATTACAAAGGTTGGACCATTACCTTCATAACGCCACTTTCACGATAAAAACAGATCATAAACCATTGAAGTATCTCTTGGAATCCCCCATGCAGAACAAGAAAATTCAACAGTGGGCTTTGGGCATAACTGGATATAACTGTAACATTGAGTACATAGCTGGCCCAGATAATCACTGCGCAGACCTGCTCAGTCGAACGCCACCTAATGCTTATACGGAACAAGAGAAGGCAGAAGTAGAGGTAGATATCAACGACAATAACCTTACTGTCGCCGAGACCCAAGCGGAAATCGCCGCCTTGAATTCGTCTCGATTTAAACCCAAAGACTTCGCAAGCTGCGAGGTAACCCCAAAGGAACTGCCGAATAAAACTCAAATTGGTCAGGCTTACCAACCTACTAATCTACTGTTCAACAAGCCAGGCTTCAACATGCTTGAGGAACAAAAGAAAGATCCGGAAATTGCGTCAGTTCTGGAGGCCCTCGACAAAGGCGAGGACACCCGGAATGACAAACACTTGATGATTGACGGGGTACTCTATTACCTCTCGAGTGCTGACGCAGAACCGACCCCACGCCTTTGGGTGCCCGCACATCTTCAAACCAACATAATCCAACAATACCACGATGATAACGGCCACGTGGGAGTAGACAAAACGCATGATGCGATTAGGTCGAAATATTTTTGGCCCAGACTGTACAAGGAACTAAACTGTTACGTTGGAAAGTGCGTGACCTGCCAAGTCAGGTCTCTGCAAAAACAATCCCCTAAAATGCAAATAACGGACACGCCCCCCTACCCTTTTGCCAAAATTGGGTTGGACCTATCAGGGCCCTACCCCACGTCGCTATCGGGTAACCGCTACATTATCAGCTTCATAGACTTATATAGCGGGTGGGCAGAAGCGTTTCCGGTCAAGGACAAGTCAGCCGATAACGTTGTTCATCTCTTGATCGACGAGATATTCCCGCGACATGGATGCCCTCTAGAAATAATAACCGATAACGGCAGTGAGAACATTAATTACAAGGTCAGGGACACTCTGAAGGCCTTGAACATTCACCATGTGACTACGTCTTATTATCACCCCCAGAGCAACAGTAGAGTGGAGAGATTTCACAGGACTTTTAAAGACATTGTCTCAAAGAAAGTGGCAGACCAAATAAACACGTGGGACGTCCATTTAAATCAAGCACTAGCTGCGATTCGATTTAACAAAAATGAAACTTCTAAATTCTCCCCCTTTTTCTTGTTATACAACCGAGACGTCGTGTTCCCAATAGACAATCTCCTAAAACCCAGGCGTAAATACGCGGGAGAAGATTACCATCAGATAGCTCTGCAACAACAGCACAAATCCTTTATGATGGTACACAAACACGTGAAACAGGCGAAACGCCAACAAGCAGCGAAATTTAACAAAAAGGCCACAGACACCAAATTCGAGATTGGCGAGGCCGTCTATGTGAAGAATCATTTACGAAAAAGCAAACTTGAAAGCAAATGGAAACCCTACTTCCGCATAACCAAGCGAATAACGCCCGTTACTTTCGAGTTAAGGAATCAATTAACTGGGAAAGTCACACAATCCCATGCTGAACATATGCGCAAAGCCAACCTGGAATGGGAAATCCCCAAAACTGACAACAACAAGCGTGCTCAAACGTATGTTGTTCCCCCCGAAGACGAAGATAGCGACGTTCCTGCCCCTAACCCTGTGGGTGGGTCTTCTGGCGATGAAACAGAACCATTACCAGATGATGTGATCGCTCGATATCGGAGACAATGTTCGGACTCCGATGACGAAGATGTCCCTTTAAGCGAGCTTAAGATGCGCTTACAGCGTAGGAAAACGCAACTCGCGCGCTCAGAGCCGCTACAAAACCCTGACTCGTCCATGGACGAGAGACCAGAGCCGAGTGCCAAGGCACGACGCGCTCCAGCGCCTCGTCGACACGGGCGCAAAGTAACAAAGATGTTTACGAGTGATGACAGCTCAGAGGATGAGTTAATGGAAGTGGCCGCCATTGAACAAAACCCTCGTGAGGCCCCACGCAAGTGTAAGCAGCTCATGAATGGAGCGCTTAGTGACATAAGAACCAAGCAATCATTTAAAAACCTGTTGTACTCAATGGCAGCAGTGATGTAAATAATAATGAAACGCCCGAACTATTTACCTGGATTTCATTTCGGAATGAATGAGACCCCACTTTTAACTGTCTTATTGATGACTGATGAGTCTAACCTGGCTTCGTAAATGTTGAAAATAGTTAGCCCGACGCCCCAGACCGAATCGCGAATAAATAGTCATGTTCGGATCAATGACAGGTCGCGCGCCCCATGAAACCCGGCACGTGCGCATGGCGATTTAATAAATAAAGCTTTGAACTTTACAATCACGCGCCGAGAGATAACGAGCACCGCGCCGACGTGCACGCCGCCACCCTTAGGGTTACTGCGTTTAAGCGCACCCCGCTCAAATAAACACGATCGAAAATATGCTCACGACTGACTTAGTGAACAAAAAAGTATTACCCCAATGAATGGTAGAGATGGCCATGGTAGTATTTTGCCCTAGTAACGTAGTTACAGTAGTAATTTTCATTATCTTGACCCACCGATTCTGGTGGAAATTTGTTAAACATCAGTTGCCAAGGTTAGCCATTATGTATAGTAAGCAGTTAGACCAGCGACCTGAGGATATCCTGAATGCCGTGTTCAAAGAACCCATCGACGAAGCAATGGAGACGGATGCACCAAAGCCGTCTGCGCTATTCCGGGACAACACTCAGGAACGCCTACATGTATATCCAATTATAGCCGTCAGAGGCTGACCACATCTGTGGCGGATTTGGATTAGTATTAATTATGTATCGTATATTAATGTATTCCGAATTTCCTCCGTAATTATTGTTGCGCGGATATCAGAATCATTCGCATGTATATAGACATTTATGCATTTCATATATTTCAAATATTAATTGTTGCATAACGATGTCCAGGGTATTATAGTTGTATAATCATCAGAATGATTATAGCAAGCGTTGAATAGGGACTATAAATCCCGACATTCAGTCATACGTTTTGATAATTGAAATCAATCACCCCGACTTATCTTGTGTTTAAACTGTTCGTCAACAAATCCATCTATATAATTAGTTGTAAATTCCATTTTCGTATTGGGCCGATCTGACGACCCTCAAGCGATACCGATAAATTGGAAAATTAACCATTGTGTATTCTGACTGTGTCATTTGTTCTCAAACCTCACACAAATATCCGTTTGAGTATTACAGGCTGACCATGGCGGTGGAACAAGGGTCGACCAGTTGTCAGAACCTACCCCATACTCGGACATTGAGGACGAAAATACCTCGACATCCGATGATGACGAAAATGACGACGCCATGAAATTTCAATCATAGTTTTACACCGAAAGAGTCACAGCCAGTGGGTCGGAGTTGTCTGAGAGACGCCCAGACGACCCGATCTACACGGAGACGACCGACATCGAACCAGCTATCCATCGCCGATGCCGCTGTTGCGAAACACTTCGACGAATCATCGACCTGCTGCGCAGCGACGAATTGGACTTGCGATTTCAAGATCAACTTTAAATCGAAAAAGTGAAGGAGTAATGTGCCAAGACAACCACAGGGACATAACTTTCAACCCGGGAAGAAGATAGGAAATCTCTGTCAGAGGGGCGCTCGATTACCAAACATATCAGCGTCGCTGTTGACCACATCTAGATCGCAAGTACTGAGCACCAAATCGAATTAGCGAGCGTCCATGCAATAACATAGGGAAATGATTTGTGGAGTAAACAGAACACGGTCTTGAGGATTAGCAAGACCAGATGTATCGCCTAGAAAGCTACTGAAACCAGGAGAGTTAATAGGACCCATGGGGAGATGACGATAACTCAATTACCCTAAGTACGATGAACCGACGCGCCGTGAAAATACACATGGCCGTCATTAGCAGACACTGGGTATTTTAGGAAGAAACAAGCCGACATGAGAAGACAGTTCTAACCAGTTTCTATCTGACCAACACAAGCGATCATCACGAACCCTCGGACGCTTAGAAGAGCAGAGTGGAGCAATGGACGGAAATACAAGGTAAACATTATGCTCTTGTATTTCTAACAACGCCCCACTGATGCGCCGACGGAGGAAGAAGAAGAGCAGACGACAGGAAGACGAACTCAACCGGAACTCAACCGAGTAGAAGACAAGCAGACACACACAACCTATGAAGACTGAAGAAGACTCGAAACCAAGCCGACGACAGGAAGAGAAACCCAGATGCCGATGATTGAACATTATTGACTTTGTTATATATAAATAATCAAACCGTTCTGATAGCCTTAAGAGTTATATGTACCCGTATTGGCACAATTTCTCGCCTACACAGGGTAAAAAAATGCTCTCAAATAATATAAAATTCTCTATCTTCGGACTAAACTGCAGAAGCCTTAACGCAAATTATGGAGATCTAAAAAACCTACTTTGTGATTTGAAAACAGAAGAAAATTTGTTCGATGTTATAGCCTTAACAGAAATATTCAAAGTGCATAGTTCTTCAGATTTTTCACTTCCAGGATATCACCCCTTAGAATTCAAATCTCGACCTGATGGTGACGATGCCAGAGGTGGTGTTGGTATTTATATTAAGGAAAATCTTCAATATAAACCCAGACCAGATTTGACAATATTTATACCACACGTAATAGAAACATTATTTATAGAAATACACCGAGGAGCGAACGATAATTATATAATAGGATGTATTTATAGACCGAACACAGCACCAAAGGCCGACTTGGACAAATTTATGTTGAAATTCGATAATATATTAGAAAAATTGAACAATGCCAAGTCTTACATAATAGGAGACCTCAACATCAACCTCTTAAATTTCGACACGCATCAAAAAACTAACGATTTCATAAACAATGTCTTCACTAGAGGATTCGTGCCCATGATAACGAAACCGACAAGAATGACTGAGCACTCTGCTACCCTAATTGATCATATCTATACCAACAAAGTACAAGGTGGTCACCAAACAGGGATAATAACTTGCGACATCTCCAATCATTTCGGTATATTCCTCTCCGAATCAAACAAACACAAACCCATAAAACCCCCTCATAAAAAAGCCACGTACAGGAACTACACCCCAAATAATGTCAACATTTTCAAAAACTTGTTAAAATCATGTAAATTCGACTCAGTTCTCAGTTGTAACTCCCCTAATAAGGCATATGAATTGTTTTTGGACATATATATGACCGCGCATGATCTAGCTTTTCCTCTAATAACACGAAATGTACCAAAAAAATATATAAAGCGCGAACCATGGATGACACCTGGACTAATCAAATCCTCTATTACTAAGCAAGAATTATACTCTAATAAACTGAAGGCACCATCAGAAACAAATAAAATCGCCTATTTAAATTATCGTCAATTATACAATAAACTAATAAGGAAATGTAAAAATAATTATTATTGCGATAGTCTAGAAAAAAATAAGAATGATATAAAAAACACATGGAAAATTCTTAAAAATGCCATCAATAAAAATCTAAAATCATGCAACTACCCTCAGACATTTAATGATAACGATACAGAGCTATCTGACCCAAACATAATAGCCGAAAAATTCAATGACTACTTTTCAACAATCGGTCGAAACACCAGCAACTCTATACACACTGAAAATGACGCAAATTTCACTGATTATCTTCGAAATAGGCGAACAAACGAATTTGAAATCGAACCTACATCGATACAGGAAATAGTATTGACATGTTATACTATGAAAGGGAAAATGAGCAAAGATTACAACGGCATATCTGATGATACCCCGCCCGTTTGGTCTCAATTCAGGAACGATAACTCTATCCGACCTACATTCTCTGCAGTACATGGAGTTTGACCTATATTCTCCGCCCACGCGTCGGTCTATTTGTATACCGGTTGGACATGTCCGGACATGACCCGCTGGTTATATCCAGATTTCTCCATATGAATGGTATATTATCTACATGTATATCACGTGATGATCTCGGTGTAGTAGCTTCAGTCTTGAATATTAAAGGGATACTAGTCTCTCACGGGGGATGATTATTAAAGTGACACTCACTATGGATGAATGTTAAAGTAACACATGGCGCACACTGTGGGATAATGTTAAAGTGACACTCGCATTGAAAACTTCCAAAAAGTTCAAAAAGGTCAAAAAGTTCAAAAAGTTCAAAAAGGTCAAAAAGTTCAAAAAGTTCAAAAATTTCAAAAAGTTCAAAAAGTTCAAAAATTTCAAAAAATTTCGAAAAAGTTTAAAAACTTCAAAATACTCAAAAATTTCAAAAACTTCACAAATTTCACAAATTTCACAAATTTCACAAATTTCAAAAAACTTTAAAAATTAAACAAAATTCAGGATTTAGTCATAAATGTGACCCGCTATATCAAATCCAGTCGGAAGTCGGGATTTTTTTTTATCCTGTGCCAATGCATTCTCTTATATATGCGAGTCGAACAGCCACCGCCGCCGGCGGCGGCGGCGGCGGCAACTACATAATCCTATGGCATGCAAAGAAATTGGCGCCGGCGCTGCCGCCGGCGGTTCAGGATTTAGTCAAAAATATGGCTTGTTTCCATTCATCGGAAAGCTATGGGGGTACGGTAGTGAGCGCCACTGAAAAAAGCAAGTGAGCGAGGGAAAAAAGAGAAAAATAACATGACAAGTAGTACATAGTACAATTTATTATATTAACTATTCACAGTCACTTTCGTCCGAATTGTCATCACTTTCGTCAGATGTGTCATTTGTTTCGTCCATGAACTTTTCTAGCAATGGTCTGTACTTTTAATATTGACATTTTCACTGCATCACGATCTTCAAAACCATTCTTCATATATTTCTCCACTTTATCCATGACACTGTTGTGCAGCGTACCATTGCGCAGCCACATATTCTTTATTATTGTCCAAGCATAAACATTCATAAATAGCCTCATGCCTTCAGTTTTAAGATCTGTACTTTTAAGGTCCTTGTCAGCTTGTACTTTTGCCTCTTTTTCTGTCGAGCCATTTTCCATATACGTTTCCACGTTATCACTCCATGCTTCTTGTGCTTTATCTCTACTCTCATCACACAAACTTTTGAAGTATTCATCTTCATTCGATTTAATTTTCTTATTCTGACTATCATCCGTGTCCTCAGTTAATTTTCGTTTTAACTTATTTTCTTGACACCAGTTTTTTACGTGTCTCTGGACATCATGCTGATCTTCGAACAAAAGCCCACAGTCATTGCAAGGGTACGACATGTCTTCTCGAATGCCTATGTTTTTATGGTTTTCTTTATTAATTTCATTGATCTCACCAGGTGTCCTTATGTCCTTAGTATAGCCATTATGTTGACCCTGGGGCACACTATAATTATATTTCATGCACTCCCGTTGACCAGGGAGATCTCTGTCATCATATTTCATCTCATTCCGTTGATCCGGGCTATTGTTGTCATCACATTTCACCACATTCTGTTCATCTGGGTGCTCGCTGTCCTTATGGAGATTATATTTCATGCCATTCCATTCACCCATATGTTGGTTCGTGTCCTCTTTTAGCACATTCTGTCGCAGCCGTAATGTGTCCGGGGTTGCGGCTTTTAAATCCACCAGTAGGTAACCGTACGGTTCACTCGTCGCTTCCGAAAACTCTCGCATCATACGTTGAGGGCATTCAGGATACATCTGTCTTGATAATGTTGAAATTAAACCCTTGTCAATTGGATTATTGAACAATACCAAATATTGACAATTTCGTCGTTGCGTCGGATCCTTGTTGTAGTAGAAATTCTGGTTCAAACTTATCAAAGATAAGTTCAAATGGTGACTTCCTTCGGAATGTAAATCATTAACTCTCTGGTCTTTTGATGAAGTTTGCATCAAGTCATCGAGTACAACTAGATTTTTATACTGGGGGTTGATAAGAGAATCCAAGTTTGCTGGTATTCCCCGTATAAAGTTGACCTGAGGGGTGACGGTATACTTTATGTCATCATATAGGGGCTGCCAATATTTATAAAACCATATTATTCTGTCAGGTGCGGGTGATATTTTTGAGGCAGACTTTTGTAGCAAGGTTTTCACGAAGTACGTCTTCCCACTAGATGTCGGTCCACTTACACATGCCGTGAATGGATGCTTGAAAATAAAATCTTCTTGGACATTGGCCATTGAATCATCAAAGCAGGATGTTATGTCGCTTTGTTGCTGTTTCCCCTGCTGGTGTTGTAGTATCTGGTGTTGCTGTAATGGCGGTTGTTGTGGCTGATGATGCTGCTGCCTGTTGCCGCTGCTGCTGTTTGTTGCTGCTGCTTGGTGGTGCTGCTGTGGGTGTCGGTTAACAAACTCAGTGTGCTTAGATTGTACATGTCTTATCAAATCATGGTTCCGCACATACTCACTAGAGCAAATTGAACACTGGTGCTTCATTTATACTTGACTAAAATATCTCGGGGGTATATGGCTTTCCTTTATACAAATGTTCCTTATAACCTCAAATCTGTCCTGTATTAACGGCGGCGGCGTTTGCCGACGGCGTTTTTTCCACCGGCCTTTCAATAGCCTTCGAAAATTTAGGTAAATTACTCATTTTAGTTCAGTGAATATGTCGTTTGGAGTTTTCTTTTTAACTTTTCCAATGTTTGTCTTCTTCGCTCTTCCTCCTTTTATCTCTTTAACTTTTATCTTCTTAGATCCGGGTTTCCTTATAAGTTTTTCAGGTTTCACTTCAGTCTCGGGTAGGTACTTCGAGTCATCGTAGGGTACATATTTTTTAAGATCAAAGTCATAATAGTGCGGAGTCCCCATTCTGGCTAAAGTTCAAAGTGTACTCTGAAGTAGTAATTTTTATATACGCCAAAATACCATCCAAGACGTATACCCTTATAAACTGCGGGTCAGTCCTAGTAACGCGCACGTCAACGCCGCCGGCGGCGGCGGCGGCGGCGTATGCGGCGGCGGCGGCGGCGGCGGCGGCGGCGGCGGCGGCGGCGGCGGCGGCGGCGTCTGTTGTTGTTGTAGTTGTTGTTGATACAAATGTCATTGCAATTATGAGTGATTTCCAATTGCACCACCCCCTCCTTCAACCAGACCAAACTCCGATACCAAATACCATATTTGCACCTCCTCCCTTAGGTTGGAAAGTTGGTACCTCAAACGTTCGAACAGTTTGAAATGTCTAATCTAAATTTCCAACAGACGGATGGACATCATTTCAGACTATTATTGGTCTAAAAACTACAAATTTCACACTAATAACATGTTGGAAAATCAGACAATGAAACAAGTTCAACCTACATGTGGTGTAAAATTCCAACTAATGTGTCGGGCATGACATTTTCAACTTATTGCTATCAAAGTTGAGGGTGGGGGCAGACATCCCAGCCCCCTGTCGCCACGTCCCTGTCGTCCTTGTATATAATGCAGGAAGTTCGAACATGTGAACAACAACAACTACAACAACAACAGACGCCGCCGCCGCCGCCGCCGCCGCCGCCGCCGCCGCCGCATACGCCGCCGCCGCCGCCGCCGGCGGCGTTGACGTGCGCGTTACTAGGACTGACCCGCAGTTTATAAGGGTATACGTCTTGGATGGTATTTTGGCGTATATAAAAATTACTACTTCAGAGTACACTTTGAACTTTAGCCAGAATGGGGACTCCGCACTATTATGACTTTGATCTTAAAAAATATGTACCCTACGATGACTCGAAGTACCTACCCGAGACTGAAGTGAAACCTGAAAAACTTATAAGGAAACCCGGATCTAAGAAGATAAAAGTTAAAGAGATAAAAGGAGGAAGAGCGAAGAAGACAAACATTGGAAAAGTTAAAAAGAAAACTCCAAACGACATATTCACTGAACTAAAATGAGTAATTTACCTAAATTTTCGAAGGCTATTGAAAGGCCGGTGGAAAAAACGCCGTCGGCAAACGCCGCCGCCGTTAATACAGGACAGATTTGAGGTTATAAGGAACATTTGTATAAAGGAAAGCCATATACCCCCGAGATATTTTAGTCAAGTATAAATGAAGCACCAGTGTTCAATTTGCTCTAGTGAGTATGTGCGGAACCATGATTTGATAAGACATGTACAATCTAAGCACACTGAGTTTGTTAACCGACACCCACAGCAGCACCACCAAGCAGCAGCAACAAACAGCAGCAGCGGCAACAGGCAGCAGCATCATCAGCCACAACAACCGCCATTACAGCAACACCAGATACTACAACACCAGCAGGGGAAACAGCAACAAAGCGACATAACATCCTGCTTTGATGATTCAATGGCCAATGTCCAAGAAGATTTTATTTTCAAGCATCCATTCACGGCATGTGTAAGTGGACCGACATCTAGTGGGAAGACGTACTTCGTGAAAACCTTGCTACAAAAGTCTGCCTCAAAAATATCACCCGCACCTGACAGAATAATATGGTTTTATAAATATTGGCAGCCCCTATATGATGACATAAAGTATACCGTCACCCCTCAGGTCAACTTTATACGGGGAATACCAGCAAACTTGGATTCTCTTATCAACCCCCAGTATAAAAATCTAGTTGTACTCGATGACTTGATGCAAACTTCATCAAAAGACCAGAGAGTTAATGATTTACATTCCGAAGGAAGTCACCATTTGAACTTATCTTTGATAAGTTTGAACCAGAATTTCTACTACAACAAGGATCCGACGCAACGACGAAATTGTCAATATTTGGTATTGTTCAATAATCCAATTGACAAGGGTTTAATTTCAACATTATCAAGACAGATGTATCCTGAATGCCCTCAACGTATGATGCGAGAGTTTTCGGAAGCGACGAGTGAACCGTACGGTTACCTACTGGTGGATTTAAAAGCCGCAACCCCGGACACATTACGGCTGCGACAGAATGTGCTAAAAGAGGACACGAACCAACATATGGGTGAATGGAATGGCATGAAATATAATCTCCATAAGGACAGCGAGCACCCAGATGAACAGAATGTGGTGAAATGTGATGACAACAATAGCCCGGATCAACGGAATGAGATGAAATATGATGACAGAGATCTCCCTGGTCAACGGGAGTGCATGAAATATAATTATAGTGTGCCCCAGGGTCAACATAATGGCTATACTAAGGACATAAGGACACCTGGTGAGATCAATGAAATTAATAAAGAAAACCATAAAAACATAGGCATTCGAGAAGACATGTCGTACCCTTGCAATGACTGTGGGCTTTTGTTCGAAGATCAGCATGATGTCCAGAGACACGTAAAAAACTGGTGTCAAGAAAATAAGTTAAAACGAAAATTAACTGAGGACACGGATGATAGTCAGAATAAGAAAATTAAATCGAATGAAGATGAATACTTCAAAAGTTTGTGTGATGAGAGTAGAGATAAAGCACAAGAAGCATGGAGTGATAACGTGGAAACGTATATGGAAAATGGCTCGACAGAAAAAGAGGCAAAAGTACAAGCTGACAAGGACCTTAAAAGTACAGATCTTAAAACTGAAGGCATGAGGCTATTTATGAATGTTTATGCTTGGACAATAATAAAGAATATGTGGCTGCGCAATGGTACGCTGCACAACAGTGTCATGGATAAAGTGGAGAAATATATGAAGAATGGTTTTGAAGATCGTGATGCAGTGAAAATGTCAATATTAAAAGTACAGACCATTGCTAGAAAAGTTCATGGACGAAACAAATGACACATCTGACGAAAGTGATGACAATTCGGACGAAAGTGACTGTGAATAGTTAATATAATAAATTGTACTATGTACTACTTGTCATGTTATTTTTCTCTTTTTTCCCTCGCTCACTTGCTTTTTTCAGTGGCGCTCACTACCGTACCCCCATAGCTTTCCGATGAATGGAAACAAGCCATATTTTTGACTAAATCCTGAACCGCCGGCGGCAGCGCCGGCGCCAATTTCTTTGCATGCCATAGGATTATGTAGTTGCCGCCGCCGCCGCCGGCGGCGGTGGCTGTTCGACTCGCATATATAAGAGAATGCATTGGCACAGGATAAAAAAAAATCCCGACTTCCGACTGGATTTGATATAGCGGGTCACATTTATGACTAAATCCTGAATTTTGTTTAATTTTTAAAGTTTTTTGAAATTTGTGAAATTTGTGAAATTTGTGAAATTTGTGAAGTTTTTGAAATTTTTGAGTATTTTGAAGTTTTTAAACTTTTTCGAAATTTTTTGAAATTTTTGAACTTTTTGAACTTTTTGAAATTTTTGAACTTTTTGAACTTTTTGACCTTTTTGAACTTTTTGAACTTTTTGACCTTTTTGAACTTTTTGGAAGTTTTCAATGCGAGTGTCACTTTAACATTATCCCACAGTGTGCGCCATGTGTTACTTTAACATTCATCCATAGTGAGTGTCACTTTAATAATCATCCCCCGTGAGAGACTAGTATCCCTTTAATATTCAAGACTGAAGCTACTACACCGAGATCATCACGTGATATACATGTAGATAATATACCATTCATATGGAGAAATCTGGATATAACCAGCGGGTCATGTCCGGACATGTCCAACCGGTATACAAATAGACCGACGCGTGGGCGGAGAATATAGGTCAAACTCCATGTACTGCAGAGAATGTAGGTCGGATAGAGTTATCGTTCCTGAATTGAGACCAAACGGGCGGGGTATCATCACATATCGACCGCATTTATGAAAGAGAGTATCTTCATAATAGCTCCACCACTTAAGCATATATTTAATCTATCGTTTGAACAGGGAATATTCCCAATGAAAATGAAAATTTCCAAAGTAGTCCCCATTCCTAAAATAAATAACTCTCAGGAAATAACAAACTATCGCCCAATCAGTATCCTGCCATCGTTCTCTAAACTACTTGAAAAAATTATGCAAAAACGATTAGTAGATTTTCTAAATGAACATGAAATTTTGTATAAACACCAATATGGATTTAGACCAAATCACTCAACATTTCATCCGATTATGCACCTTTTAGACCATCTCGTTAAAAATAATGATAAACCGACACGGGATTCCACCTTAGCTGTATTTATTGATTTATCTAAAGCATTCGATACGATCGACCACGACATACTGATATCGAAACTTGACCACTATGGCATCAGGGGTGTAGCAATGTCATGGTTCCATAGTTACTTGAATGAGAGGAGGCAATACGTTGAATATAGTGGGAGTACTTCTCACCTTATGAATACTTCCTGTGGAGTCCCCCAAGGCTCAATTCTTGGGCCGATTATTTTTTTAATTTACGTGAATGATATGGTAAATTCTACAACAATGGACATTTTATCGTATGCCGATGACACTACACTATTCACAAGCGGTAAAGATGGCGAACTAGTACAAAGTTATGTCAACAATGAATTAGCCAATGTATCCGATTGGTGCTGCTGTAATAAACTATCAATTAATATTAATAAAAGCAATTATATGCTTTTACACCCCCAAAACAATGACAACAAATGGAATACTTTGACAATAAAGCTAAATAACATTCAATTGAACCGGATATGGAATCTTGGGCGTGAATCATCGACACGATTTCTAGGTATCCACATTGATGAAAACTTGACATTCAAAAAGCACATATCCATAATCTGCTCCAAAATATCACATGCAATCTATTGCATCAATAAGGTGAAAAACTTTTTCCCAAGTAAAGCATTGAAAACATTGTACTATGCACTGATTCAAAGCCACTTAGTTTATGGTATCCAAATATGGGGTCATGTCCCGGAAGTCAAGAAAATATTCCTATTACAAAAACGAGCATTGCGTATAATATGCAATAAGAAGTACAGGAGTCACACAGATCCACTCTTTAAAAAAGAGAAAATCTTGAAAATATATGACTTACACACTCTCAATTCGTCAATTTTCATGCATGACTGGTGTTATAATCGCCTGCCCGCGTCTTTTGGAATGATGTACAACAAACGAGCAAAATCAACACCTAGACACCCGAATCCCGTACTATTAGAACTACCCAGAACTGACTGGTCAGGAAAACTACCACACCACGCCTTCCCCACAACATGGAACAATATGGAAAAAGATTATACATCTTGCCAAAGCAGGCACACACTGAAGAAGCGCTTACAGATAGCCATGCTGAGAAATTACCCAGAAAATGTACGATGTAAAAACAAAGGATGTCCCGACTGTGCTTTTAAATAATACGAACATTCATTGTATACTTCACACCGGTGTTCACACTATCGCATTCTCGTTCCTAAAAATGCCCATATACTACCATGCATCATAATACTATACCGTACATCATTAGGATTTCTCTAACAATGACCCTATACCACTAGACATACATATAAACATTATATATCTGTACTGTTAATTTGAATTATCCCTAAACCTCACTCAACAAAAAGACTTTCCGGCGATCTATATAGATTCCTCTTATAAAAACTAAATTCTTTGTTCTTAAAATGCCCATGGAACTGGAATCGAAACTGTTCATATGTGTTAGAAAATATGAAAAGTTCAAAACATTATTATGGAGAGATAATGCATTATCGATCTTATAACTAGTCTGGATTGTCTCACAACCACACCGATACTTGTTTGTGATATGCCCTAAATACTATGTTCTAGATACTTTTATATGTATATGATTATAGTCTGTACGTGTGCGTGGATATGAAATACAAGCCATCGATTCAATTATTTATAGTGATATAGGGGGTAGCAGGAAGACAGCCCGATAGGGCTAGGCTAACCCCCAACAATATACAACATTACCTTTTATGTGTTACTTCCATTGTATTATTCATGTGTATATTGTAAATAAATTATCCTATCCTATCCTATCCCGTTAGTAACATATGTTCGACCCGACCCACCCGTCAGTAACATGTGGTCGGCCCTATCCACCCGTTAGTAACATATGTTCGACCCTACCCACCCGTTAGTAACATGTGTTCGGTCCTACCCACCCGTTAGTATTATGTGTTCGTCCCTATCCACCCGTTAGTAACATATGGTCGGCCCTACCCACCAGTTAGTAACATGTGTTCGGCCATATCCACCCGTTAGTAACATCTGTTCGACCCCTATCCACCCGTTAGTAACATGTGTTCGGCCCTATCCACCCGTTAATTGAATGACTGATTGGTACCCACGGTATTCCTAATCGGAGATTAATTTTGGTGATCTTGTACATTGAGTTCGTTATACTTAAGTTTGAAGGACTAAATTTGAATTTAAATTGCTATATTATTGTAGGTTTTGTCGTGAGGGGTGTTACAACATGCCACCCAGGAACGGAATTAGACTTGATAATTTCTAACAGTAGAAGATTCAATTCAATTACACATGCAAGTCATATAAGGATTAACTGTCATGTGGACTGTTTTTATGGAGATGTAACCGTGAGGTAAGTGGTCATAACTTGTGTAAAACCCGCAGGATTATACATACAATTTATTACCACTTACCTCACGGTTACATCTCCATAAAAACAGTCCTCATGACAGTTAATCCTTATATTTATATACATTTAGCGAAAAAGCCACTTTTGTAAATGTATTTAAATCGAAAAGTGTATCGTGACAAAACCAGCCCAAAATATCCCATATCACCCTTGGCAAAAGTTAACAGGAACAATTTCTCTTTATATTGAAACCCGATGATTTATTAAGTCAATCCTGCGCGAGTCCAAATGCGCCCAAACATTACGCGTTCGTCTTTCCAAAACCTATGACTCTTCGATGTAATTATGAGGCTGCAGTTATGAGCTGTTGCGCGTTCACCGAGAAATAATTGCAACTAGCCACGTGGGCGCCGACCAATCAGAATGCTGGATGTAGTGACAATCACACTTAGTATGTAAATATATAAAAAAGTAAATCGTTTACAGTAAAATAACTGTGCATTAATTTGGATTTTGAGCGTCCGTTATTAAAATAATGGATCGTAGTTTGTAAAATAACGTACGATCTCGACAGTAAACATCCATTATCAAATAAACTGGACGGGAAGAACAATGGAGTGACGTCATAACCATGTTTTAAAACACACTTGCGCGTCTACCTATTGTTGTTGGTTGCGTATTATTCCGACGAATGTCTCCCACTGAAGACGCCGAGGTGTTAGCTCGCCGAGGTGGTAATGATTTTGCGAGTCATTATGAGCTCAACTGTGCATGATCTAATAATGACCGGAAAATAATGACCACACCGGAAAGAGGAATAAAAACTCCTGGTTAAGTGGTCCTGCATTTATGCTGATGGGTGTTACTATGAATTATTATGATGTTGGTAGAGCAAAGTGATGCTGTTTTGAAAATGTATCGTTGTTTGTTATTAGTTGTCATGTTCACGACCTGTGGCTAATGTGAATGGAGAAAAGCTATTATATTGCAAGATATTTTAAGGGATGGGTGGTTTGAAGATCCAAATTATGCTCGCTTTTATTACATCGCGGTCCGGTTCCAGGGATCAACATAGGTCGATAAATACGCTAAAATTCTCATGCGGCCTGTTAAGGCACAGAATAATTCAAGTGATCGAATGCAGAAAGTTCTGGACGACACGAAACAATAAAGAACGTTCCTTGTTAGACTATTCCTGAAGTGGTAGAAGTAACGAATTTTTGTTTCACTTCGGTGCGAACATTGAAAACAAGTATTTTTCAGAGCATATGGAGACGGTGTATCAATATATCGTGTATTTATCAACCTTTATTACACCTTCCAAAATTACAGGGACAATGTTGGTGTAAACAATATTTGTTTAACAAAAAATCAAACATAGACACAATATACATGTAGAAATAGAGATTTTTGAAGAGGATTGGACAACAAGCCAAATGCTTTTTAAAAGTCCTCTCCTCGTGGAATAAATGTTACCTCAAGTGACAGAAATATCACTGGAGGTAAAGCAGACGGGATAGATAATTTTGTTTGATTGCAATATTGTTTGGGATTGAGATACGGTATAACAATGTAATACGGAAGGGACAATGTTGACGTTCTAAAGAGCAATGTCCCTTTAAATAATTACTCTTTTGGTTATTAAAAACTGTTCATAACCAAGATGGCTATTCCTGTCACTTTTGCAAACACACGAGCAGCCATGATTAAACTATTTTATAATATACATGACATGTGTTTGAATGTTTCATGCACACACTAGCTTTTTCTCAAATCAGATTAGACAAACACAGCTAAATAAAAACTTTAGAAAAATAGCAATATATTTTATTTAACAGCATAAGTTGTCCCCTACCAGCATCATAGTAAATTAGGAGGATTACTTACCAAAGGGCGGAAACAACGTGTGGCTATCTTCCAGTCGATGAACACCTTTCGATATGTTAATCCTCCAGCAACATCAAAAGGAAATAATTACACCAAACTGAATTTCAAACTTGGGGAAAAATGTGAGACAATGACAGTGGATCGAGATGGTTTCGCGCGAAACTTTTATCAATAGTTGGAAATATCAATGAGTCAATGACACATCAATTGTTCAAATAACAATAAGTTTACATTTATCTGATGCTAAAATTTAAATCGTTCTTACATTTGCTGAAAATTTGAACTAAAAGTGTCATAATTTAGATAAATTACCACCATAGCGGCATAGCGGATGTTTGGCAAGATATATATAAAACAATTGGAAAGATTGAGGTATACCAGTTGTATACATGCAGCCCGAATAGAATTTTCCAGATTTTGTTTGGTTACAAGTGCAGTTGGAAATTCCTAGTTGGACATATTCAAACAGAAACTACATTTCCACATCAATATTTAAAGATAACATGTTGATTGCCAAGCAAAATAAAGTTCGTATATATACATAGAAATCTTGGATGAAACAGATCGTCATGTATGATAACTTTTACCAACCGACCCCCATCCCCACAGTCATATTATAGAAATAATTTATCGGTCTATTTCTAAATTAAATCAAGGTAACTAAAAGAAAGTTCTACGGATAATAGAATGAGTAATCGCTTCTACTCTAAAATAACGATTAAATCGCACCCAACATCAAACATAAAATGGACGGTCAAACAGAATACTAAGAGAAAACAAGAATTCGAGTAGAATAATGGTAAGTTGATAACCCGAAAACGGACGCAGAACAGTTTGCAGAATGGAGGGGGTACAGTTAAAACTTCGAAGCTTGACGCCCCACCCAAACGAAACCCATGTAACCACGTCCCTTCTTTGGCGAAATGGGGGTTATTGAAATTCAAGCTAGTAATCGCTCAACAAATAACAATTGAATATGAAATCATATACGAAAAAAATGCTGAAATAGATAAAAATGAAACAGTATATCTCACATGCATGCTCTGAGTCCACAGTGTAGCGACCAACCAAGAAAATAATTCTTGGTAAAGCTCCCAATTACCTGAGTACACGTTTGCCGACCTTTACTAAAGATCAATCTACCTACTCACATCGTTACCCATTATTATTCTTACAGAAACGCAACAATACAGAACATTTTAAATCGACCTGTCTGCCTGAGATGGTAATTAAATGGAATGCAGTGGTAATAAATGGTTCATCTGATCGCACCAAAACCGACATATTGAAATTGCCTATATTCCCAGAACCGCCGCCATACTTCAATTCAGGCTCTCGCAAATGGAACATCGTGCACACCAAGCTAAGAAATAACTGCAGCGATTTAAATTTTGATAAACTTGAAAACTATATTTCTATAACAGCTCACTGTCAATGTGGGTTTTATATTGAAGACGCCTCGCATTTTTTCTTCCAGTGCCCGTTATTTGAAGAGAGTCGCTTAATATTCCTCCAACGCCTTTGGCTAAATGGAATTTTCGTTGATAGGGTTGAAGATATAATCTTTGGTCAAAGCAACCTATCCAATACTTTAAATGATAAATTGTTTCGCAATACGCGGCCTTTCATTGCATCATCGGGTAGATATCATTGACGGAAAATCTTCAAAATCCAAATAAGCCTATATCTTCATACATTCCCCATATTTCCATCAACATAATCGGCTCAGCTCGCCATAGGACCTACATCCCATCCTTGATATCTGTCTACTCACTTTATACCTCACCCTCATTCTCGACACTCTTCGTTTTAGGTACTACATTCCAACTATAAGCTAACATTGAGTCCTACATAATTCCATAACTTGCATTCAGCCCGTGTTGAAATGTGAGGACTGCAGCTTGTGTAAAGATATCACACGCACAGTTGCCAACCGCTTGCTATCACGTCAGCGATGTAACGGCCAAACCAATAAAATTATTGGATTGTAGGTTTTAGTGGCCGTTCAGCATAGCGGCACATTGGCCAACATGATCAGTCAGCTTATACATTAATACACATTCGAAAGACCACTGTGTTTACAACACAGGTCTCCGAATACCCATATGCCACTCGTGTGCACATGGGTGTGTAGGTATAGGATTATCCAATCAAGGTGATTGGCGGCAATCATAGATTGACCACCGGTCACATAAAACATGCTGCGCGTAACAGTACACGTTTGGTTCCTTTCAATAATGAGTAACCGAGGGAAAGGAAGGGGTGCTAAATACACAGCCGACGAGCGAAACACTCTTTGGGCATTGTGCAGAGAAGCATAAAAAATCCTAGAGAATAAAAATACCGGCACCATCCACCAGCGCCGGAAAAATTATGTGTGGAAAGAAATTTCTTTGGAAATGGCAGGGAAATTTCCAAATAGAACCAAAAGACAAAAAAAAAGATTTGAAAGTGCTGTGGAAACGGATGATGATGAAGACAAAGAAAGAAAAAACAGACCACGGACCCGGCGGAACAGGAGGTTGACCTCCAAATAGGCGGTATTAGCGACGACAACGCTAGAATTCTTGATTTTTTGCCTGAAGAGTTTCTGGAGATGACCAATGAGTACGACGACAACCAGCCCGAAACAATTGCAAGTGAGCAATTTTCAACCAAAACTTGTATGTAGTATATTGAATGTAAGTATGTCGTCCATTCGAAATGGGTCCAATATAGGAACTAATGTGGTACCAACGATCGGACATCTTAACCATCATGAGGGAATGTGTATAGGTGTGGCTAGAGGGTCTCCGATGTTGGGGGGGGGGGGTTCATCTGGAAACGTCCAACCCCCACCCCCATCAGGGACCAGGACCAATGTTTGATCGATGCGCATGGAGAAAATAATTTAATCTGAACTTGAAAACAGCAACATCCTAGTAATCTAAACCTTTCCACCTGATGGAAATTTCCAATCTGACACTCCCTAATATCCAACTGATGGTCATTTCAGTCCAATTATTTTGATAAAAAGTAGGCAAATGTGCGACTAATGGTGTGACAACAACATATTCCCCATTAATTATAGTTGTGAAAATCGAATTATGAGAACAAAATTCAATTCGTTATATGCCAAGGGTGGTACCAGATGGGTTTTGAGGTATCGGGGTTGGAGGTAGTGAAAGCCCCCCCCCCCCGCCCGAAGGGGCTGGAAACCCATGAGTGGGGCAATCCGGCGCCTCCCCATGCGTTATGTCATAATGAAGATAACATTTTGGTGATCCCCATGTGCCATCGAAACTACGATATACCATATAGTGGTTGAAACAATAAGCCATAAATAAAACTAATAGTATGGGGTAATGTATATTTCTGATCTAATTTTAGTACCACATAATTGCACTTCGGTTAGACACATTAATATTAAAGGTACTCAATCCGATCAGACGCTCATAAATTACTATTTCTTTGACTTTGGGGCTAAAACATATTTGATTCTAGTCGAGGAACCCACCCATCAAAGCTCAGAGTGATTAGATATCGATGTTTGAAGTTTGCTATTTCTATTGTTTGTGGACCAGAAGTACGTGGTCGAACGGACGAAGGTGCGGATGAAGATGGATATCCAAGAGTTATCACTCTGAGCTTTGATGGGTGGGTTCCTTGACTCGAATCAAATATTTTTTACCCCCGAAGCCAAAGAAATAGTAATTTAGGAGTGTCTGATCGGATTGAGTACCTTTAAATTGGTATAAAATTATAAGCTTTTAATTTTAGAAGTAAGTGATATAAACTCAGTTCTCATTGAATAACACCCTACGGGTAAAACTACATTCATGCTATTTAAACTAATTTGTTTTAAAACGGACATGGCTCATTCGAGTCTCAAGATTTTGATATACCCACTTCATATGTTCTAAAAATACTCCATGGTTACAGCCATTTTCCAGCCCTTGACCGATTAATTCAAACACAGTGTGGTGTAGCTAGGGTCGCCCAAACCACTCTAAAATTCACCCCATACACACCCCACCCGATTCAAAATGGCCGCCGCCTTTGTTTGGCCTATATCGGTCAAGGCCTATATATGGCGTCCTATTTGAACCCATTCAGAGGTCGTTCATTTTGGATTGGGGTGGGGTGTGTGAAAAGAATGTATTGTGGGGGGGGGGTCATTCTACACCATCATGTGTTTGACATAAATACACACATTTTCGAATAAAAAATGGAAATTAAAAATGATAACTCCATAGACATTTATAGTTAGAAGCAAATATTGGGTTCAAGTGGGTTTGATCTGTCCCTTAAAATTCTTCTGAGACGTTGTCTTCTTGGCTCTTCATTTCCACGCTGTGCTAATTCAAAAACCTCAATAATATCATCGAAACTCATTCTGCAGATGTATAAACGCCAGCATGAGTCTCCATACAATTATACCCAAAAATTATACCGCTATACATACTGATTGTGGCCGGTGAGTGTTCACGAATTAGTCGTGAGACGGTGTCCATTGACAAGTGACAAATCTGATAGATTGGATAAATCACATCATCGACAGCGTGTCTCGTTGGCGCTAAAGCGAAGATACCTTTGCGTTCAGCCACTACCAAATAAACTACCTGGTTTATAAAATAGTCTCGCTTGGTGAATACCACCCCTGAAGTTCTCGCATAACTGGCAAATCAATGACTGCACAGTAGCTGCACACACTCCTTATATAATGTTGTGTTATAAATGTGGAAGGATGGCCGGGTATCGGCTTTGCAGATTTCGTGTTCCGATGGCTGTTTTATTTACGACAACATCTTTGGTTATCTTAATGGGTATGAAACGACTTAGTGATATTGATAAATATTTTAACTACCGGACCGTTGCCTCAGTTGACCGTTTCAAACTTACTGATGGTAAATATATGGACGATCGGACAGTTGATTCGGTTGACTGCCGGTTGTTGTTTAGTGGAGATAAGACAGAAGAAACTAGAGCATTCTCATTATTGAACACATCCCAGACATGCGTCATGTTGATAGCATTCTACGCCAAAAGCTCCATACGCAAACTTGTTCTCTGTTCGTCAAATCGAGAGGCTATACCATAGAGAAAATAACGACAGAGGAGAAAAGGATGCCGATAGCGTTTTCTTTGATGGTTTTCAAAGATTTTATTTAGGTGGAAAGACTTCTCCGCGCAATATATCGACCAATTAGTTTATACTGTATCCACGTGGATAACTCGTCATCAGAGATATTCAAGACTGAAATAGCACTTCTTTCAAGCTGCTTCAATAACGTGTTTCCGTCGCCGCACTCGGTGTATGTAATGTGGGGCCAGTTTTCTGTTCTCTTACTTGAAATAATTTGCATGAAAGAACTGTGGAAGAGAGGAAGAAACTGGAAGTATTTCATCAATCTCACATGCCAATAATTTCCACTAAAAACCAACTGCGAGCTCACGAGAATACTATACGATTACGGTGGGGCCACTGAGAATACTGCACGCTTACGGTGGGGCCACTGAGAATACTGCACGATTACGGTGGGGCCACTGAGAACACTGAACGCTTACGGTGGGGCCACTGAGAATACTGAACGCTTACGGTGGGGCCACTGAGAATACTGTACGCTTACGGTGGGGCCACTGATAATACTGTACGCTTACGGTGGGGCCACTGCGTATACTGAACGCTTACGGTGGGGCCACTGAGAATACTGTACGCCTACGGTGGGGCCACTGAGAATAATGTACGCTTACGGTGGGGCCACTGAGAATACTGAACGCTTACGGTGGGGCAACTGAGAATACTGAAAGCTTACGGTGGGACCACTGAAAATACTGAACGCTTACGGTGGGGCCACTGAGAATACTGAACGCTTACGGTGGGGCCACTGAGAATACTGAACGCTTAAGGTGGGGCCACTGAGAATACTGAACGCTTACGGTGGGGCCAACGATATGGTAGCTGTCAGGTATGCACATTATTTGAACTTAAATTCAAGTTCGTCACCAAATTTGGATCGCCCGCAAACGAAATTTGTACTGTAAGCTCCTGGTGCAGGTATGTATGCACGAAATGTACCCTCATTTTGTCTATGGCTCTTGATGGCCGAGTGCTTGGTGATTCCATTATAATGCCGACATACGACAGGAAGACACAGTAGGTTAATCTAGTCAGGATGTGTCAGACATTTAGACAGGTAAATATTATGCGTTTTTGTATCTCTTATACACCATTATTATGCCGACATACGACATGAACATACAGAAGGTCGATCTAGTCAGGATGTGTCAGACATATAGACAGGTAAATATCATGCGTTTCTCTATCTGTTATACACCATTATAATGCAGACATACGAGATGAACACACAGGAGTTTAATCTAGTCAGAATGTGTCAGACATTTAGACAGGTAAAAATGATGCGTTTCTGTACTCTTATAAACCATTATAATGCCGACACACGACAGGAACACACCCGAGGTTAATCTAGTGAGGATGTGTCAGACAATTAGACAGGTAAATACGATGCGTTTCTGTATCTCTTATACACCATTAAATGCCGACATACGACAGGAACATACAGGAGGTCGATCTAGTCAGGATGTGTCAGACTTTAGACATGTAAATATCATGCGTTTCTGTATCTTTATACGCCATTATAATGTCGACATACGACAGGAAGACACAGGAGGTTAATCTAGTCAGGATGTGTCAGACATTTAGACAGTTAAATATCATGCGTTTCGTTATCTCTTATATACCGTTATACTGCCGACATACGACAGGAAGACACAATAGGTTAATCTAGTCAGGATGTGTCAGACATTTAGTCAGGTACATATGATGCGTTTCTGTATATCTTATACACCATTATAATGCCGACATACGACAGGAACAAACAGGCGGTCGATCTAGTCAGGATGTGGCAGACATTTAGACAGGTAAATATCATGCGTTTCTGTATCTCTTATACACCATTATAATGCCGACTTACGACAGGAAGACACGGGAGGTTAATCTAGTCAGGATGTGTCAGACATGTAAATTGGTAAATATGATGCGTTTTTGTATCTGTTATACACCATTATAATGCCGTCATACAACAGGAAGACACAGGAGGTTAATCTAGTCAGGATGTGTCAGACATTTAGACAGGTAAATATGATCCGTTTCTGTATCTCTTATACACCATTATAATGTCAACATATGACAGGAAGACAGAGGGGGGTAATCTGATCAGGATGTGTCAGACATTTAGACGGGTAAATATGATACTTTCTGTATCTCTTATACACCATTATAATGCCTACATACGAGAGGAAGACACATGAGGTCAATCTAGTCAGGATGTGTCAGAATTTAGACAGGTAAATATCATTCGTTTCTGTATCTCGTATACACCATTATAATGCAGACATACGACATGAACACACAGGAGGTTAATCTAGTCAGGATGTGTCAGGCATTTAGACGGGTAAATATCATTCGTTTCTGTTTCTCTTATAAACCATTATAATGCCGACATACGACAGCAACACACTCGAGTTTAATCTTGTCAGGATATGGCAGAATTTAGACTGATAAATATCATGCGTTTCTGTATATCTTATACACCATTATAATGCACACATACAACAGGAAGACACACGAGATTAATCTAGTCAGGATGTCTGAGACATTTAGACAGGTAAATATAATCCGTTTCTGTATATCTTATACACCATTATAATGTCAACATATGACAGGAAGACACAGGGGGTTAATCTGATCAGGATGTGTCAGACATTTAGACGGGTGAATATGATGCGTTCTGTATCTCGTATACACCATTATAATGCCGGCATACTATAGGAAGACACAGCAAGTTAATCAAGTCAGGATGTGTCAGACATTTAGACTGGTAAATATGATGCGTTTCTGTATCTCGTATACACCAATATAATGCAGACATACAACAGGAAGACACAGGAGGTTAATCTAGTCAGGATGTATCAGACATTTAGATAGGTATATACCATGCGTTTCTGTATCTCTTATACACCATTATAATGCCTACATACGAGAGGAAGACACATGAGGTCAATCTAGTCAGGATGTGTCAGAATTTAGACAGGTAAATATCATGCGTTTCTGTATCTCGTATACACCATTATAATGCCGACATACGACATGAACACACAGGAGGTTAATCTAGTCAGGATGTGTCAGACATTTAGACAGGTAAATATCATGCGTTTCTGTTTCTCTTATAAACCATTATAATGTCGACATACGACAGCAACACACACGAGTTTAAACTTGTCAGGATGTGGCAGAATTTAGACTGATAAATATCATGCGTTTCTGTATATCTTATACACCATTATAATGCACACATACAACAGGAAGACACACGAGATTAATCTAGTCAGGATGTCTGAGACATTTAGACAGGTAAATATAATCCGTTTCTGTATATCTTATACACCATTATAATGTCAACATATGACAGGAAGACACAGGGGGTTAATCTGATCAGGATGTGTCAGACATTTAGACGGGTAAACATGATGCGTTCTGTATCTCGTATACACCATTATAATGCCGGCATACTATAGGAAGACACAGCAAGTTAATCTAGTCAGGATGTGTCAGACATTTAGACTGGTAAATATGATGCGTTTCTGTATCTCGTATACACCAATATAATGCAGACATACAACAGGAAGACACAGGAGGTTAATCTAGTCAGG
This sequence comes from Siphonodentalium dalli, assembly GCA_032622095.1. Taxonomy (NCBI): domain Eukaryota; kingdom Metazoa; phylum Mollusca; class Scaphopoda; order Gadilida; family Siphonodentaliidae; genus Siphonodentalium; species Siphonodentalium dalli. The sequence continues at coordinate 208,519,971 of CP136067.1, forward strand.
ATGTATCAGACATTTAGATAGGTATATACCATGCGTTTCTGTATATTTTATACACCATTATAATGCCTACATACGAGAGGAAGACACATGAGGTCAATCTAGTCAGGATGTGTCAGAATTTAGACAGGTAAATATCATGCGTTTCTGTATCTCGTATACACCATTATAATGCAGACATACGACATGAACACACAGGAGGTTAATCTAGTCAGGATGTGTCAGACATTTGGACAGGTAAATACTATGCGTTTCTGTATCTCTTATACTATAATGCCGGCATACGACAGGTACACACAGGAGGTTAATCTAGTCAGGGTATGTCAGACATTTAGATAGGTATATACCATGCCTTTCTATATCTCTTATGCACCATTATAATGCCGGCATACGACATGAAGACACAGGAGGTTAATCTAGTCAGGATGTGTCAGACATTTAGACGGGTAAATATGATGCGTTCTGTTTCTCTTATAAACCATTATAATGCCGACATACGACAGCAACACACACGAGTTTAATCTAGTCAGGATGTGGCAGAATTTAGACAGATAAATATCATGCGTTTCTGTATCTCTTATACACCATTATAATGTGCCGGCATACGACATGAACACACAGGAGGTTAATCTAGTCAGGGTATGTCAGACATTTAGACAGGTAAATATCATGCGTTTCTGTTACTCTTATAAACCATTATAATGCCGACATACGACAGCAACACACACGAGTTTAATCTAGTCATGATGTGGCAGAATTTAGACAGATAAATATCATGCGTTTCTGTATCTCTTATACACCATTATAATGCACACATACAACAGGAAGACACAGGAGGTTAATCTAGTCAGGATGTCTGAGACATTTAGACAGGTAAATATGATCCGTTTCTCTATCTCTTGTACACCACTATAATGTCAACATATGACAGGAAGACACAGGGGGTTAATCTGATCAGAATGTGTCAGACATTTAGACGGGTAAATATGATGCGTTCTGTATCTCTTATACACAATTATAATGCCGGCATACTATAGAAAGACACAGGAAGTTAATCTAGTCAGGATGTGTCAGACATTTAGACTGGTATATATGATGCGTTTCTGTATCTCGTATACACCAATATAATGCAGACAAACAACAGGAAGACACAGGAGGTTAATCTAGTCAGGATGTGTCAGACATTTAGACAGGTAAATACTATGCGTTTCTGTATCTCTTATATTATAATGCCGGCATACGACAGGTACACACCGGAGGTTAATCTAGTCAGGGTGTGTCAGACATTTAGATAGGTATATACCATGCCTTTCTGTATCTCTTATACACCATTATAATGCCGGCATACGACATGAAGACACAGGATGTTAATCTAGTCTGGATGTGTCAGACATTTAGACAGGTAAATATCATGCGTTTCTGTTTCTCTTATAAATCATTATAATGCCGACATACGACAGCAACACACAATAGTTTAATCTAGTCATGCTGTGGCAGAATTTAGACAGATAAATATCATGCGTTTCTGTATCTCTTATACACCATTATAATGCACACATACAACAATAAGACACAGGAGGTTAATCTGAACAGAATGTGTCAGACATTTAGACGGGTAAATATGATGCGTTCTGTATCTCTTATACACCATTATAATGCCGGCATACTATAGGAAGACACAGGAAGTTAATCTAGTCAGGATGTGTCAGACATTTAGACTGGCATATATGATGCGTTTTTGTATCTCGTATACACCAATATAATGCAGACATACAACAGGAAGACACAGGAGGTTAATATAGTCAGGATGTGTCAGACATTTAGATAGGTATATACCATGCGTTTCTGTATCTCTTATACACCATTATAATGCCTACATACGAGAGGAAAACACAGGAGGTCAATCTAGTCAGGATGTGTCAGAATTTAGACAGGTAAATATCATGCGTTTCTGTATCTCGTATACACCATTAGAATGCAGACATACGACATGAACACACAGGAGGTTAATCTAGTCAGGATGTGTCAGACATTTAGACAGGTAAATATGATGCGTTTCTGTATCTCTTATACACCATTATAATGATGGCATACGATAGGTACTCACAGGAGGTTAATCTAGTCAGGATGTGTCAGACATTTAGTTAGTTATATACCATGCGTTTCTGTATCCCCTACACACCATTACAATGCCGGCATACGACATGAAGACACAGGGGGTTAATCTAGTCAGGATGTGTTAGACATTTAGACAGGTAAATGTCATGCGTTTCTGTATCTCTTATACACCATTATAATGCCGACATACGACAGGAAGACACAGTAGGTTAATCTAGATAGGATGTGTCAGACATTTAGACAGGTAAATATCATGCGTTTCTCTATCTCTTATACACCATTATAATGCAGACATACGACAGGAACACGCACGAGGTTAATCTAGTCAGGATGTGTCAGACATTTAGACAGGTAAATATGATGCGTTTCTGTATCTCTTATAAACCATTATAATGCCGACATACGACAGGAACACACACGAGGTAATCTAGTGAGGATGTGTCTGACATTTTGACAGGTAAATATGATGCGTTTCTGTAATATCTTATACACCATTATAATGCCGACATACGACAGGAACATACCGGAAGTCGATCTAGTCAGGATGTGTCAGACATTTAGACAGGTAAATATCATGCGTTTATGTATCTCTTATACACCATTATAATGCCGTCATACGACAGGAAGACACAGGAGGTCGATCTAGTCAGGATGTGTCAAACATTTAAACAGGTAAATATCATGCGTTTCTGTATCTCTTATACGCCATTATAATGTCGACATACGACAGGAAGACACAGGAGGTTAATCTAGTCAGGATGTGTCAGACATTTAGACAGCTAAATATCATGCGTTTCTGTATCTCTTATAAACCATTATAATGCCGACATACGACAGGAACACACACGAGGTAATCTAGTGAGGATGTGTCAGACATTTTGACAGGTAAATATGATGCGTTTCTGTATCTCTTATACACCATTATAATGCCGACATACGACATGAACATACCGCAGGTCGATCTAGTCAGGATGTGTCAGACATTTAGACAGGTAAATATCATGCGTTTCTGTATATCCTATACACCATTATAATTCCGACGTATGACAGGAACATACGGGAGGTCGATCTAATCAGGATGTGTCAGACATTTAGACAGGTAAATATCATGCGTTTATGTATCTCTTATACACCACTATAATGACCACTTACGACAGGAAGACACGGGAGGTTAATCTAGTCAGGATGTGTCAGACATTTAGACAGGTTAATATGATGCGTTTCTGTATCTCTTATACACCATTATAATGTCGACATACGATAGGATATTAGATGAATATTCACTATTATGTATCAAAGAACAGACATCTTTAAAGAGTAAAGTATTTAATTTCGTGCCATGGTCTACCAGAAGACCTTATACAAGTTCTTGAGATGGGACCTAATATATCACAGGGCGTTACAGAAATTGGTAGAATAGCCTATACATATAAGAACAGTACTATTGATAAAACAAACAACTTGATAAATTAATTGGAATAAAATCCAAAGACATTATAATACCATCTTTAAACATTTCTCCAAAAGTACATAAACTTAAAACTTTCCCTTCTCATGCCAATGAGCCTAGTTTAACTGGTAGGCCAATTTGTGATGGTTTTTAGCTATTAATACAAATCCTTCTAGAGTTCTTGGGCACTTATTAGAGGGTTATTTATCTCAACTCAAAACTCACTATGATGAGAACAACCTTGTATGGACTATATGCAAGGACGCCATGCATGCAATAAATTGTGTAAACAATACTTTAATTCTCCCTGATAAACTCAATAAATATTACCTTTTGAGTTTTGACTTTGGAAGCTTGTATACACGGGTGAGGAACGAGGATATGTATAATGCTTTCAATTTTTTAAGATCCATCCTTAAGATAGATGACCACTATAAATTTATGGTCGACCTTTTTGAATTTATCCAGAAGTTTCTTTTTTCCACGTTGGTTTCAGTAAACTGTACCAACAAATCAATGGATTAGCCATGGTACATTTTTTAGTGCACAGGCCGCTAACCTCGTACTTCTAAGGAGTGAATATTACATGTTTATGAACAACATTATTATGGATCATACTAGATATTTTTAAGGTACATTGGTGACGGTACACTATGTGTTGAAATCGAACCTGAACTTCTAAGCCTATATATTAACATAATAAAAATTAACTACCGTAATCACATCAACATAGAATTTGAAGTTAGCAAATTTTGAACAAAATTCCTAGATTTAACTATATCTATTAACCATGCTATGTTCTTTGAAAATAAACTACATGTTGGATTATACCAAAAGGCATACAACACATACTCATATACTCATTATAAATCAAACCACCCCCTCATATATTAGCTGGAATTATTAAAACAGAATGCCACAGATATTTTAGACATAGCACTGACATTTCAGACTATGACTTTTATCTAGAACTCTTTGTTAACAGACTATTGAAATGTGGTTACCCCTTGCCATTTTTCACAAAGCATCTTATCAAATACGATGATATAGTCCATTAAGAAGTTTTTGGAGTCAAACTTAATAAAACTACTTATAAGAAATGTTATGCCACAGTAAAATATTGTCATTCAACCAAGCCACATATACCTATTAGGAGAAATGTTCTTCATGTTACACCTAACAGTCGTATAGGCTATGAGATGGGTACGATACGTCACCTTCGGGCACTCACTAAAAAGAGGCTCCATGGGAAATTAACTGAACATTTTCATTAGCAATTATGGCATTAATAACAAGGAGCTTTCAGCATAATGTTTTTACCTGATACTCCACTGAATTGTATAAAAAACATTAGATAAAGCAATTATACTACTTAATCCAAATTACATTTATATGTGACATGGTAACTCCAATACCAATTGAATTGAATTTTAACTTTTCTACCAATTATATAGTCCATAAAGAATTTTTTGGAGTCAAACTTAATAAAACTACTTATAAAAAATGTTGTGCCACAGTAAAATATTGTCATTCAACCAAGTCACATATCCTATTAGGAGAAATGTTCTTCATGTTACACCTAACAGTCGTATAGGCTTTGAGATGGGAAAGAAACTTCAACTTTGGGCACTCACTAAAAGAGGCTCCATGGGAAATTAACTAACATTTTCATTAGCAATTATGGCATTAACAACAAGGAGTTTTCAGCATTATGTTTGTACCTGATAACTACACTCAATTGTATAAAAAAACATTAGATAAATCAATTTTACTACTTAATCCAAATTACATTTATATGTGACATGACATTAATTTAACTCCAATACCAATTAAATTTAATTTTAACTTTTCCACCAATCTACATGTGTATTTTGGCATGTTAAATAATTAATCTGTTGTAATAATCTTATATGTAAACTTTAAACTTGCTTTTATCACTTGTAACTAAACTGTCTCGAATAAACAAAACCATTTTTGAAATCTTGACAAAACCATTTTTGAAATCTTGACAAACCAAGGAAGGAATCTTTAGTTCTTTTGCAGTATGAATTCCTGGTCAGACTAGGTGGTAAGCTACCTTACCAGCCAACGCAATGTTGAAGTTCATTATTATACGCCTGAAGAGCTAATAGATCTTAACCTTTCTGGTATCACCCGTATACAAGATTCGATATCAGTCCTGGATAAGGATCTCAATGTGTTCTGGCTCCACAGAATCAAAGCTGGGAGCAACTTTATCTTCTTCTATGTTGGATACCACCATAGAACAATCGACTTTCGTCCAATTCGAGATTTCAATGTTTTTATCCACAAGAAAACCAGCAACATTACATTATGGATTTCTATGGCAGAGAACAGAATCTGCAGGAGATTCTTAAAAGACATGTACATTAACCTCAAGATTAGTGTCCTTTATCGCATCTACCGTTACTATTTCTTCATGGACATAAATTTCGCAGAAGAGATGTAACTTTCTCCTAATCTGAACATTAACTTACCTTAAAATCAGTGTCCATTTTAATTGATTGACATTACATTCGTAGACATTTACTTTGAAATAATATTATATTAAATTACCTTAAATCTGTGTCCATATTTAATTGTATTGACATTACATTCGAGGACATATACCTTGAGATTAGACTGAATATTATATCAAATTACCTTAAAATCAGTATCCATATTTAACTATATTGACATTACATTATATATTGTTTATGCTTTTTATTATTTAATTTTATAGCTACCATGGCATGTATGCCATTTACGGGTTATGGGTTGGGCCACTTTTTTTCCCTGGAGAGCTTTGGTTTCGTCGGTTTTTAAATAAAATCTGCGTTTATTAACGTGGCCGAAAAGTTTGTGTTCATATGCTTAATATGGCACAGGTTAGCGACTTGCAACTGAGGAAGATCCTATTGTTTGTATATATCTTTTGACTTTTCAAAACTTTACTTCTTAAATTTTAAAGTTTTACATTTTTCCTTAAATTACAAATTCTTAGGTATCTTTGATTTTAATTACCCTCTTTCGATCTGTACGTTCTTAATTACTTTTCAATAGAATTTCAGCCGCTCCGTGACTTTGCTCTCCGACTCAAAATTTTTTGCCAAGAACACGAGGAACACAGTATCTGCATGTGATTGGGACCCTGACCCTAATATATCCCCTTTCTTTCATATACTTTGCAGACACTCTCTTCTTGTTTTTGACATCCATTACATTTTTGCTCCGCCAATATTATGTGGGTAAAATGACGAATATGTTTGATGCGTTTTTCTTTCTTGCTAAAACCTATGTTGACTAACAAATAGGCCATTTATGGTCTACCTGCCAGTGCTTCACTTTGACTTGTTTTCTGTCATTCTGGTGTGCTAGGTTTGGTGTTGCTTACCCTGGAACTCGTGTAACCTGGTCTGACACCCACTAACCTGATTGGTTACATATAAAAGTCCAGGCGCTTGGTGTTGAAAAACAATTGTTACACCAAGCGCCTGGACTAATAGGTAAAATAGACATTGGCACAGGAATTAACCCTTTTTAGTGAATTTTGAGTTTTGCGGGGTAGTCTGAAAAATGAAATTATTTTTGTGCGGTTCTGACACTAGATTCCAAAACACAAAATTTAAAGGCGAATATGATTTTCTTGCTTAAAAAATTATCGCATATGTCAACCTTTGAGATTTAAAGACAATTCTGGAGCTGGGCATTATATTATAAATGTATATACACTAAAACGTTTGCACTGAGCATATGGAAAACATTTACGTCACTGTAACCGTTACTGAGACATTGAGATAATAACAAAAATATACCGGGTCCTGTGCATACGTCGATTGACCTAAAAATTGGTGCACAATAACAAACGTCATAACCAAACGCGCTAAGTAATTGATTTTAAAGTTTCCTATTTGAAATGTTTGAAGTGTGTCAAACTTTTTACGTGTTGAATTTGTCAAAAAAACTCAAAGTGTGCCGTCCACTGACAGTTTATGAGTTATTAAGCTTGGTCAGTTTGTAAATTACAGGCACTCTACCCCAAGCTTTTCTTAATCAAGAACATCTTCCACTTTTTAATATCCGACTAATTTTGCAAATCATTCGTTGTTAAGATATGTTAATAAGAGACTATAAATACACCAGTATAAGTAAAATATGAGATCATTTATATCAGATTTTAAATATGTTAAGTTTCTACTAGTATGATGGCTGAATTTTATTTAAACACTGCTACACATTCTTTGTTACTATTTCCACTACATCCTTGTTTATTGTATATTCATAAATTAATGGCCATTTCAAATGTATTAACAAAAGAACAAAATAAAGACGATAATCCGGAATAACTAAATCAACACACCCGGAAATCTAAACACCTAAAAAAAAAGAAATCCCCCCTAATATATTCGATAGTATTTTATGAGATATTGGATTGATTTTGTTGAAACTTTCCTCAAATGATTTGTGGTACCAACGACATCAAGTGTGCTAATTACTTTTCTGTGAGGTGAGAGATGGCTGAGTGAGCAAAAATTGAATGGAAGCGGGGCACTTTTCAAAAGTTGCAAAACACAGGTAGACATTCAGCTGTCCCCAGTTCTGGCACAAGCTTGGCACATCCTTATCTGTTGGTATCTCAATTGCCTACATGGTGGGAAACATGGTTTACTGAAAAATGGCTTCAAAGAGACTGATTTCAATAACTCTGTGTTGCTCACAGCATGAAACTTCAAGGTGTCATTCCAAAGGAATGTAGTTAGAATGAATGGCCTGGGCATGCATCAGGAACATTATGTCCCGAAGATGACACGCATGTTATCGTGGACTCAGTGTCACTTTTAGACTGCAGCCAGTAACAACTTTGAACAATGGAACAAGTGTTTTGCTACTTTTGAAAAGCACCCCTTTTCCGTTCAATTCATGCTCAGCACGCCATAACATAACTCACAGGACGGTGCCTCACACAGGTTTGCGTAAAGTTTCGCAAAATCCATCCAATATCTCATAAAATATTACCGAATATATTAAGGGGGACTTTCTTTTTTTGAGGTGTTTAGTTAAATAGTCAACATGTGCATGTTCATTTACAGTACTATATTTGTATATCTTTCTTGCTATGGGTGAGTGATAACACTGTGCAATTGGTGTTTTAATACTCATGGAAAACAGAACAGAAAACTACGGATAGCACTGTTGTGAAGTTGCCATATTGTTCTTGTGTGAAACAAAATATAAAGCGAATAAATAAAATGCGGACCGAAAACAATACAAACGAACTATTCTACGTAAAAAAGTCGTATCTGCCTTGTCACTATTCCTGAATACAGTACAGAAAGCGTGTGCTATAAGGAAAACACCCAACGTCGTGGGGATGCTTTGGGAGAGTGATTTAGGGTGGCCCACTCAACACGGAAAGTTTGCATGCATCGGGTACTGGATTGGGGGGGGGGGGCGATTTCTTGCTCGCTGAGAGAATACTATATATTTACCTGAGGACACTCTTCAGAAATTGGGCGAGGTCGCATCAGTTATATCCGAATCTTGTTCCGCTCTGAATGCCGACACAAGCTCTGAATTTAACGAGAACGCACTTCATAAATCGCGAAGCGTCATTGATTCACCGCGACTGCCTATGGCACCAAGAAGGCACAGCTCCCCTGGTGCGACAACCCCACCACGAGTATCCACCTTAATACCTTAATACAAGGTTTGTATCTATCAGACCTGTATTGAGCATAGACTCACTTGCAATCAAAATTCATCAAAATCCCCTGTGCTTGAGATAATGCCACATAACCATTTCTTTAGACCATATTCGCACCTTTGATTTGATGTATCTGCCGCATTAATATGTTGAAGATCACCAAAGATATATATGAATATGTGACACATTTTAAAACCGGACAAACCCTTGAACAGATTCCCATCAGCACAGCTAGCACTGCAGAATTCCACTTGTCACAATGATTTACCATGTGTTGTCCTGTCTGCGTGACCTGTCACAATGATTTACCATGTGTTGTCCTGTCTGTGTGACCTCAGCAGAGTAAATTATGCAGTGATACTATGCTATATTTGATGTGAATCTGTACAAGGGTTTGTCCGATTTCGAAAGTGTGCACCTATTCATATATATATTTGGTGTTCTTCAACATATCAATGCGGGAGATACATCTAATTAAAGCTTCGAAAATTGTCTACAGAACTGGGATTGTGGTATTATCTCATGTACATGGGATTTTGAGGAATTTTGTTTGCAAGCGAGTCTATGCTCAATATTGGTCAGATAGATACAAACCTTGTATTGAGGTATTAAGGTGAACACTCATGGTGGGTGTTTACGCACCAGGGGACCTGTGCGAGAAGGTATGAGTTTGAGGACAAAATAAATAGTATCATTACATTTGAGCCTGTATATTATGGCAGAACTCATACGTCGGAGATAACGGTCTTCCCGGCTTTCACGTTGTGTCCTTTTTTGTTTCGAAGTCGATGACGACAACTTATTGAACCATATGATCTGTTGATTTATTTAATCGAACATAGCTTCGCTAGTACTAGATCGATAGCCGGTCCTGGCAACTCGGGTCTTCTTTCTTTGGGATCAGTAAGTCATCACAAGACTTTGGCGATATCCAACGGATATGTTCGAACCTTGAAGGATTCAATCATAATATACACACACATGCTATGACATTTCTACTAAATTGAAGCATTCAGATAAAACAGAATCAATTCGGGCTGTTTCGGGTGGCAAATATTTTGACATTTTGTAGAAAGCCTTTACTAATTGTCTGACAATATGGGTGATAAACTGCAGACTATAGGATACCAAATATCTGACACGTTGAACTCTTCATCTGGTTCCAATTTTCCGAAATACCACATTTATCCATCCAGAGATCCTCCTACAAAAAGTTCGAAAAACGTGTCACGCCATACGAAACGCGTACCGCTTAACAGCGATTGCATCAGCGTGGCATCGGCTGATGTTTCATGTGACATTCAACAAGCCTCTTATCGCATAACTTATGCTCGAGATCACACGTTTTTCTCAAATGCCAAGACACGACAGTCTTCAAACCATCAAAACAGTTCTAGTGGTAACACTAATTATGACATTCACCTATCACAAAAAGCCAAAGCCAATTGTACCCAGGCGACTTTTTGTCGACAATTTGGTTTATGAAAAACGTGTGCTCATTGTAGACAACTTGATCAAAAATAGAATAAAATTCTCCGCTGTCAAAGTGATGTATAACTCCCGTAAAAATAAAGCAACTTGTCGAATAAATGCAGATGAGCACAATGCAGAATATGTGATGGACGATGAATTCTGGTGGGATGGTGTTACGTGCAAAGATTGGACCCCGTTTGGCATTTCTAATGGATTATCCGCCGACAAAGTTTATGACTTCGATTACGACAGGAACAACAGCAGCAACATCAGAGCTGACATGTGGATTAGTAATCACCGGGATAGAGACCGCAGCAGTCGGAATCCATCACGTGTCAGACAGTCGACCCTGGACCAGGTCATTCATCAAACTCCAGGCAGAGGTATCTCACATCGCTCTGCTGAGATACCACTGCCATAAGGACATAATTTTGGTAAGGATTTCTTACGTGTCTGGCTCAGTTCATATTGATCTTATCAATACCGAAATAATTAACATTTGGTGGTCCAATTAGGATAATAGATGACTAAATATAGTTTCAATGATATCTAAAAATCGATGTATCGCTCCGCAAAGTGCCATCCTTGTGGCAGTGCTATATCGCAGTGATAACGTAGAGGGCGCTGGATGGAGTTCGGTCATTCGTGTGTACACAAAAGGCAGATAACTATGTCACTCACCAATCAGTTCACCGCTAAGCCGTCAACATAACTATGTCACACACCGATCAGTTCACAGCTAAGCCATCAACGTAGCTATATCACACACCAATCAGTTTACCGCTAAGCCATCAACGTAGCTATGTCACACACCAATCAGTTTACCGCTAAGCCGTCAACGTAGCTATGTCACACACCGATCAGTTCACCGCTAAGCCGTCAACGTAGCTATGTCACACACCAATCAGTTTACCGCTAAACCATCAACGTAGCTATGTCACACACCAATCAGTTTACCGCTAAGCCATCAACGTAGCTATGTCACACACCAATCAGTTCACCGCTAAGCCGTCAACATAACTATGTCACACACCGATCAGTTCACCGCTAAGCCATCAACGTAGCTATGTCACACACCAATCAGTTTACCGCTAAGCCATCAACGTAGCTATGTCACACACCAATCAGTTTACCGCTAAGCCATCAACGTAGCTATGTCACACACCAATCAGTTCACAGCTAAGCCGTCAACATAACTATGTCACACACCGATCAGTTCACCGCTAAGCCATCAACGTAGCTATGTCACACACCAATCAGTTTACCGCTAAGCCATCAACGTAGCTATGTCACACACCAATCAGTTTACCGCTAAGCCATCAACGTAGCTATGTCACACACCAATCAGTTCACCGCTAAGCCGTCAACATAACTATGTCACACACCGATCAGTTCACAGCTAAGCCATCAACGTAGCTATGTCACACACCAATCAGTTTACCGCTAAGCCATCAACGTAGCTATGTCACACACCAATCAGTTTACCGCTAAGCCGTCAACGGTTGTTCCTGTTATTGTCATGCTTTCTTTACTCGCTTGTAACGCCACAGGCATTATGTCGAGCACAAGTTATTTACAAGACACACTGAATAAAATGAGAATAGATCTATGTGATATAAGTGAGGATTGGCTTAAACAAGTAAATGTAAACTTTCTTGACTATATACATCGCGATTATGGATCATTCGCGGCGTGTGGTTTTACATTTCTTTACAATAAAAAAGACAATAGGGAACAATATATCTTTATTGGATATCCATGATGATAGATTCTTAGGAATCCAGTTGCAAATTGCCGATTGGCAATACATTTATATTTTTCAGATATATATATGCCATCAACTAATTACACCGATGAATACTTCAAAGAATATTACATCAAATTATCTAGCATATGCAACAGCTACAAATGGTTGGTAAAGTCATCGTAATTATGCCGCGGGCCAGAAGCGATTTTCTTCGAGTTGGTTGCACCCCCCGTCCAATATAGGATATTATATATATCAAATTAAAGGTTATCATATGACGCATCCGATTTTGTTTGTTGCCCTTGTCGGAAAGTGTCCAAATATAAATTATTCAGGGAAGACACTCTTACCTCTAAAATAAAATAACAATTTCCTCGAGTACAAGTGTCAGCTCACAAACAAAATATTCCGGTTATAAACTTACCGATATATCGTTTATATTAGAAAGAAATGATAATAAAATGACATGAGATACAACACTGGGCCAATTTTGAGCTACAGTAATGCCCTAATTAATCGACTCCTTTAACCACAGCAGAATTATGGGTAACTTTTCAGGATTTAGTCGGAAATAGGGCTTGTTGCCATCCAACAAGCCATATTTCCGACTAAATCCTGAAAAGTTACCCATAATTCTGCTGTGGTTAAAGGAGTCGATTAATTAGGGCATTACTGTAGTTAGAAAAAATGCGATAAATATTTTGAAATTACGAACAATTACTTGGATTTTGAAAACAAGTGTCACATATAATTGGCTATAACTTGCGAATCAGATCGGCTATTGATCCGCAACATGGCTCAAAGATTGCCCCAATGACGTATCAAAACGATTTTAATAATGGAATACCTATAGTCTATCTTGAAATGCGATGTGAGCGTAAACTTAACCCTACCCCCTAAAATATTAATTTCGCAGAAAAACGAATTAGGTAGTTTACACTTAGAATGCTGCTTGTTAAAAAGGATTTAGACACATAAACTGAAACAGTGTATAAATGATGTAGGGAATTATAAATAACGGTGACTGAACGTGATCTGAGATTAAAATTTGAAAAAATTAGTGAAAAATGAAAAAAATTTACAATTATTTTTATAATTTTACAACATTGTTATAAAATTTTGATACGCTATGGTAAAACCACACGAGATCGAACACTGGTCTCGAATTAATAAATTCATAAAACACCATATGATCACCTTTCTGTCAACTATTTCGAATATTTTTCAATTTTTATTTGAATTTTGTTGGAAAGATTATATATATATATTTCAACTGAACACATATGGCTACCACATGCTGGCGAGTGAGACTCACGCTTTGCAGAACGGTATTTTCTTATTTGTGCGGCACTGTCATGTTGGGACAGTGAACACGACTGACGATAGATACGGCATTACATGCGGTCCATATTTAACAGTATAAGTTTAAGATGGCAGCCAAAACGGCCCCAACATCGAAGATTCTCACACTTTCCGTCACAAACGTTCCTGAAATCGAAGATTCTCACACTATCTCGCTATCTGGGTTAAGGGAATTGTTAATCAAAACAGGAGTTCATTGTTATCCGTAAACAAACCGAAGGACCCTATTATTGTTTCAATTAATATACTCTAATGAGTAGTCGATTGTCTTAAGGACTATTGACACTATTTTTGGGGGAAATACCGAATACAAGTCAATGTATAGAAAGATTGAAATAACGATCACTAACATGTGCCTTTTGGCTCAGTTTGGGTAAGTAATTTTTATGTTGGTCAATATTACTAGTAAGTCTTAGAGAAATTATGTTTGTATTATATAATAGTGTGTTGCCAAACAGTGTTCAAAGCATGCTACTCCTTCCTGTTCAAAAAAATGAGTATCTACAGTCCTTAAACGTTCTCTCTCTCTCTCTCTCTCTCCCTCTCTCTCCCGCTCTCTCTCTCTGCTAATCGTATGACTCGTCAACATTGACACTATTTCTGTTCTTGAAGCCATTCATTCTGACATACATCGTCACATGGTAAGTCTGCGGCGAAACAAGATCATTTGTTAGATTCATATGAATCTTTGTCGCCATAGTAGATCGGGAGGAAGTATAATCCGTCTGATGTGTATATATGACTCAATCAAAAAGAGCGACCATCACTGGCTGTCAGGAAATGTTATACCAAGCTGGGAGTTAATATATTATACCCATCACTGCCTGCAATAGTTTGCAAGAAGATGTTTTAATGTGATTTCTTAATGAGTCTGTGGTTGGTCGCACAAGATGTGTTCCAGTATTCGGTTATACAACATAAGAACGTGTCTGTTATTTCGTCGACTTGACAACAGTATGGCTCACCATAATATAGCCTTGTACACACTCTTGGTAGGGTTCGATATTGTCATCCTCATCGTCAATGTTAATATATTGCCCAAGTTGTTGCAGAATTTGCATCGCAATTTTACTGCTTTTTACTATTATGTCAAAAGGCTTCATTTTATGTTTGTGACAAGTCATGGTAGCCTGTCAACGCGTGAATTAGAGGCAAGGTTTCGCGTACCTCTTGTACAATACTCTTCGCTATGTCGTTCGCGGAAATGACACTTGACCTATTTTTGTTTCAGTATGAAGAATCATCCTAGCTCATATTCGTCGAGAAACATAACATGCTAGTATTTCAGGGGCATCAAAACAATAACTAGCTTCCGACTGAGGCCTGCTGCATTTGACTGCATGTAACAGCATATCCGTGTCTGCTTCCTCGTGGTAACATATTAGCACGAGCTCAGGAACTAACTCCAAGTGAACGTCGCCATTCATGGGCCGTATCACATGACATTCGGCTTCATTGCAAACATATAATGCAGGGTTTCCGAGACCGCTGTAGATGCTGCACTGGACCATTCGCAAATACTTGGCACAATAAACTCACACCCACACCCTTTCTGGAATGTCATGTCCTTATAGCCCTATGCAGTTTGGGCTCCATATATAGCCATACGTTGTGCGACATATATAACTCTGGCCCTGTTTATAGTGCACGAAATACATGTATAGGGTTATGTGATTACAACACATTACGTCGCGTGATAACCAGAAGGTTCTAACTACCATTACTAAATTTTAGAGCACCGGAATTTCGTACTAAAACCCATTTGTTATATGCGCGGAGGTTATATATTGTGCCCATGATCGGACTTTATGTACATGCGAGGTTTCATGCCCGAACAAAACATATTCACGACGAAATATGTAAAAATGTGTTTGCAGATAGAACCATTCGCACACAGAATGGTCAGATTATGTGCGGATCAGAATGCCCTTGTAGGTAGGACACTGTGGCACAATAAATCACGGACCTTCTCAAACTTGTGAGTTCTATCTACGATAATCTCTGGATATATAACCACACTTCAAATTGTAGCCCGGGTTTTCATCTGGCACAAATCTCAATCTGAAATGAAACCATGTCAGATTGACGATTGTGTCAGATAGAAACTGGGACTATTCAATTTTATGAATTCTATAAAGATTGTTTGGTGCAATATAATGAAGGAATTCGACTTGAATAAGCACAACCCAATGGTCAGTTAATAGACAGGATCAGACATACGTACGTATAACTTGTAACGTGTGGTACTATTGTATTGTATAAATTATTGTCATTGGTGCATCAAACGTTTCAGCATTATATACCTGATTTACTAATATCAACATCACAAGCAATGATATCCAACAAGCCGAGATATTTCCAAAAACTTAACCCTCCCCCTAAAATTGATTTTCTATCTAAAAAATACCTGTCAAGTCAGAATAGCCCGTTTTCAATCCGTTTTGTAACCAATTCAGAGTCTTATTATATATCATGGAATTAGCATGTATCTGAGGAGGTTTATGTTATGGTAGAGTCTATTTAGTTTAAATATTTTATTTTTTTGGGGTAAATTGGCTAAAATTTTGATTATTTTGTTAGGAATATTTTTTGAAAAATTCCCATGACTGTCAGTTTTATGGATACAGCTGCACAACATGCACCACAATAACCACAAATTATTCCACATGCAATATCAGACATAAAATGCTATAATCATGTACCAGACCAGAATAAGAAATAAAGTAAAACTTAACCCTACCCCAAGATAGTGTTATCAATGCTTTCAATTTTATGCTATACTAAACTCGAATTGTCATTCGTACTAGTTGACAGAATTCATATAATAAATTGCAATAGCTCTGCCCACGGATTATGTAATCTCATCTTCACCGTCACTGTCAAATGTGATGGTATCAGTCAATAGAATTTAGGTGCAGCATCTTACAGGAAGAATGGTTCAAACAACGCAGGCTGTCTATTGGCCGTTCATCAATGAAGTGCTACACTGGGAGTGGTTGATTTGGCAACGGTTGCAAGTCTCAACTGTTTTGCTATCATATTGGCTCTTTTTGAGTGTAGAATTAAAGATTCCTCACATGGTGGAAGTGCAGAAAGATCAACTACCTTTTGCTGATTCTCGAACTTCTGCTGGAACTTTACCCACCTAGCTAAATTCACTTTTCTCGAATGTGGACCATGCATGTATAAGGCTTCCAAAATGGCCACCAATTTTACATATATCTCGAACATTATTCTCTGTGTTTCCGAAAATGTAACAAATCGTGACTAACTTGGTTATTTTACATGTTAGCTAATCAACTGATAACTAAATGTTCTATTCTGGTTGTCTCATTTCCTTATGGGGCATAACACATTAATGTTAAAGTTGCCTTATCTGTTTTCTCTGAGAACCTCTTCTGGTCTACTAGGATAAAAATTGATCAACATGGTATAGGGTGGAGGTCAAGATGGAAACAAGGGAGTTACCGTGTGGTCATAGGTGAGGTGAATATGTATAAAGGTAGTTACTGCATAGTCACGAATGATGTAAATAGGTGTACACGATTAACAATATGGTCATGAAAGGGGTGGGCACGGTGAGATGAATATGTATTCAAGGAGCGGGTGTATGGTCACGTGTGAGGTGAATAGGTAAACAGGGAGTGACTGTATGGTTGTATGGTTATGACTACCCGTACATGTGTACGCAATGCGGCTCAATGGGGATTGTTGTGGTTTATGTAAATAACGAGAGTACATACATGGTAATATGTGTGTTTATGTATATATGGATTGACTGTATGATCATGGGTGGGATCATCACTGACATGCACAGGTGTACCTTGTGTGGCTGTATTGCCATGGGTAGGTGTATAATTATGTATATGTACATGTGTTGTCTGTTTGATCATGGTGGGGTGAATGGATAAATTGATGTGCAGCTATGTGTAATGCGTACATGTGTACATGGAATGGCAGTAGTCATAATGTGTATATGTGTACCTGGTGTATGCTGAATGGTCATTGACAAGCGTGTGGATGGTCATGTGTGGATGTGTATGTATATATCGGGTGGCTATATGACTATTGATATGGCAAATATGTATAGAGTGAGTGACTATGGCAAATTGTGAGGTGAATATGTTTTCAGGGCGTGACTGTAATGGCCAATGGTGAGGTGAACATGTATACAATGGGTGACTGTATGATCATGAGTGTGTTGAATAGGTATATATGGAGTGCCTACATGCATATGGTTATGGGTCAGGTGTAGGAGTATACCGTAACCTGGTGTGCCTACATGACTGTACGGTCAGGTGTATGGTGTACGGGTATACACACGTGTGGCTATGGTTATGGAGAGGTATGTGTATACAGTGAGTGGATATATCGCCATTAGTGAGGTGCATATGTTTAACTGGAGTGATTCTATGGTCATGGTTGGGAGTATAACGTGCGTGGCTATTTTGCCATGGGTTTGGTGAACATGTATACCACGAGTGACCGATGACCAATGGTGATGTGAATAGGTATACAATGATTGACTGTGTGATCATGAATGTGTTGAATAGGTACACATGGGGTGACTATATGGTCATGGGTCAGGTGTATGAGTATACCTAGTGTACCTGCATGGCTATATGGGCATGTGTGTGGTGTACAGGCATACACGAGTGTGGATATATATTGTCATGCGTGAGGGGTACGTATATAAAGCGAGTGGCTATATGGCAATGGTGAGATGCATATGTATACATGTACATGGATTGACTCTATGGTCATGGCTGGTGTGTATATATTTATCTTGAATGGCAATTTTGGCCATGGTGAATATGTATACGAGGATTGACTGTGGTGCCAATGGTGAGATAAATAGGCATACAAGGATTGACTTATGATCATGAAAGTGGTGAATAGGTATACATGGAGTGACTATATGATCATGGTTCAGGTGTATGTGTATAGAGTGAGTGACTATCTTGTCATTTGTGTGGTGTTTATGTGTATGTATATGGAGTGACTGTATGTTACTGTGTTGGTTGTACATGTGTACCGCGGGTTGCTATTGCTTTCCACAATAAATCAACGATATATTAATCGATAGAGAGGTCATGTCAGAGAGTTCTCCATCTTGATGGCGTTTAAGCACGATGGAGGAAACGTTAAATGATTCCCCCCTGATAATAGTTAATCAATTTGTATGCTAATGGGCAGGTGATTCAAGTCAGTGATATCGAAATCATGTGTCAAATGTACAGAAGAATACACTTAATGGGTTCCATTCCTTCACGGGTAATGATCACCTTCCAAAAAGACGATCAAAATATATGGAAGTCATGGCATATTTAGGAACGAATTAGGTTTTTGACAGTGATACGCTTACACACTTAACTTAAAAATAATCAATTTTTTTAGCTAATTCACCAACAAAAAATCTAATATTTAAACAAAAATAGATTCTACCATAACATAAACCTCCTCAGGTACATCCTAATTCCATGATATATGATAAGACTCTGAGACAAGTAATGACAACGGCTCAGCATGGCTTTGTATTTTGAGATAAATCGGGATTTGTTAGGTCTAAGGTCAAATCGGGCAGTGCAAGTTGATTGGATTGGATTGGATTGTTTATTTGCACAACTTAAATACATAATACACAAACATAATAATATATCTTTCACATTTGCACAGGAGCGGCATGGCCAATACAGGCCGTCTTCCTGCCGCCCCTTATACATAATAGAGAATAAGCAGATGGCGATCATATTGTTGTGTGACAATCGAGATGTTGCATGGGGGTCAGCTCTTGAAATAATGTGTTGTTAAACTTTTGGGGTTGTGTTTTATATATCCAAATTTGTTCGGGCAGATATGAATAAATAAATGTCTATACAATTATGTGTCCATGGATATGTGCCCATAAATGGAGAGTAATCCAGGGTTACGGCACGTAATGAGGACACGTCTCTTAAGCGCAATTATACATAATACATGTATACATATTGTTCCAATTACTATCTACAATCTCGGCATTCCGCGTTGTCACAAGTTACTGAGCTATTATAGTGTGATTGCACATTTGTACGTATGAAAGATTTAAAGATGGTTCTGCTAGCTGCAAATCTGTGTGCTGTGTCCAAGCAGTTCCACACATACGGAAATGAGTATCTCGGTAGAATTTGAGAGAAATTCGTCCTTGGAATTGTAGTAGCCAAGTTGCCGGACTGTCGTGTTGTTGATATTGGTGTATACTTAAATAAACTTTCGAAAGACGGGGAATATATTTGTTTTTCCAATCATACATGAACAATGCGATTTGAAGATGATACTGGTCATGAAACTTTAGAATTTTTAGATTTTTAAACAACGGCTCTGTGTGACTGCGATATCTTTTATTGCATAATATCCGGACTGCTTTTTTCTGTAGCCGAAAAAGAGACCCTGATGCTGAAACGTGTCCCCAGATTATTATTCCGTATAGGAGATGACTGTGAATTAAGGAGAAGTACAGAGTTTTTAGTTCACTTTTGGGGAGGAATCGTTTGGCTTTACTTAGACAGTATATTGCATGTGATATTTTTCTGGTTAGCATTGCTATGTGGTACTTAAAAGTAAGATTTTCGTCAATGATTATGCCAAGGAATTTAAGTGATTTTTCTTGGTTTTGATTACTTACACGATCTAGTTCCTTTTTATTCAATTTAATTCGCAGATCTGCCCATTTAAAATCGTTATTTTGTGGATGCAGCAACATATATTTAGTTTTTGATTCATTGAGGGATAGTCGGTTACTACAGCAACAGCGGTATACTTTATCTAGTTCATCGTTTATCTTATTCTGAATGGTTTTAGAGTTATTCCCTGACATGTATAATGTTGTGTCGTCAGCAAATGAAAGAAGTTTGAGATTGGTGCTGTTGGGATGTCGTTGACATACATTAGAAATAGGATGGGGCCAAGGATATACCCCTGTGGTACTCCACATGTCATAGTCAACATTCCCGATTGATAATCATGGACTTCTACATATTGTCGCCTGTCATGTAAGTAACCTCTGAACCAGGCATTAGCGATTCCCCTTATTCCATAGTGATTGAGCTTTCTAAGTAAAATTTCGTGACTTATGGTGTCAAAAGCTTTTGATAAGTCTAAGAAAATAGCAATGGTGGAGTCAAGGGTTTTTTTGTCATTACATTCCGCTACATCTTCGAGAAGATGTATAAGTGGATGAATGGTAGAATGTTTCTTACGAAAGCCATATTGGTGTTCATGAAGAATTTTATGTTTGTTGAGGAAAGATGAAAGCCGAGCATTGATTATTTTTTCCATTATTTTGGAAAATGCAGGTAATATGCTGATTGGTCTATAATTTTCAATCTGATCGCGTTCCCCTTTTTTGTATATAGGCATTATTCTAGATATTTTCATTTTCTCGGGCACAAGTCCCTGGGCACATGAGAGATTCAAAATATGCGTGAGTGGTCCAACCGTTTCGTTAATTGTTTGTTTCATTAGTTTCACGGAGACATCGTTTATATCTGTGGAAGTTTTATTAGATGGTTTCGAGCAAAGTGATATTAGTTCATCTCTGTTTGTTGGGAAAATAAAAAGGTTATTTTCATACTGCCCCGGTAGGTAATCCGTGAAGTTCATCCCTGGAATCTGTGTTACATTGTTTGCGATAATTCTACCAATGTCAGCGAAAAAATGTGTTGAATGCGCATGCGATAGTTGTCGGGTCAGACAGTTTTCCGTTACCAGTACCATTTGAAAATTCGGTAGGAAAGGTATTCAAACCATGAGATATTTTAAGGGTTTCTTTCAGTATCGTCCACGTGCGTCGCATGTTTGCTTGATTTTCTTTGAGAATATTGTCGTAATAATTATTTTTACTCCGCCGTTTTAATTGGTTGTATATTCTGCAGTATATTTTGTATCTACCTATGTTTTCATCTGTTGGAAATTTTAACTTATTGGTGTACAATTAGCTTTTTTTTACTGACAATTGAATGAGTCCTTTAGTCATCCATGGTTCTCGTTTAGTGTACTTGTTTGGTGGTTTGCGTTTAATTTTTGGAAAGGCTTCTTCGAAGAATAAGGAGTAGCTGCGCAAAAAGGCGTTATATGCTAGGTCTGCGTCTTGGTATATGAAGACCTCATCGAAAGAATGATTGTACAGAAGACTTTTAAATTTTGTTATATTGTTTTCGGACATTATTCTAGTTGTTGTTTGCTTTACGTCATTCTTTGTATTGGTATCATTGGTTTCGACGTGGAATGTACCAAAGTGGTCTGAGACGTCCGATAGGATGATTCCACTGTGAAATTTGCAGTTGGATATGCTATGTGTGTAAATGTGGTCAATGAGAGTCGCTGATAATTCAGCTACTCTCGTTGGTTTAGTAATTACTGGCATGAATCCACGTTCGAACATATTACTGATGAAAGCATTTGTTTTACTGTTTGAATCAGAATGCAGTAAGTCTATGTTAAAATCACCAACGATGTATACTTTTGCATTTAATTCGTTAAGTTTGATAATAACATTGCCAAGCTGATTAGAGAAGGTTTCTATGACAGCGAGCGGGGCAGTGTTAGGGCGGTATATAGAGCCTACAATGTATGAATTTTTTTTACCCGGATTTATTTCTACAAATAGCGTTTCAATTACATGGGGAATGAATATCGAGAGGTCATTTCTAGTTTTATATTTAAGGCTACTTTTAATGAAAATTCCGACCCACCCCTTCCGTCATCATTGTCTGGACGAGATTTGAAATCGAATGGGTGATATCCTTCTAATGTGAAAGTATCCCTTACCCTAAAAACTTCAGATAGCGCAATTATGTCAAATAAGTTTTCCCCTGATTGTTGAATATTACACAGGAGGTCAACAAATGAGTCCCAGTTCGCTGTCAAGCTTCGACAGTTTAGCCCAAGGAGAGACGTCGTCTTCCTTTCAATTGATAGTTTCGTCTTGATTTGAAGTGGGGCATGATTGGTGGTTCAGAATGTCGTAAATGTTACTCCCGTTATCACAGTCATCGCCCTTATATACGGTGGCAAAGTTATAGTCATCACCCTGGAGCTCACCCACAGATAGCCTATCGATAACCATTGTCTGAAATTATATTAGAGTTATATATTTTACCCCAAATCAGGAATGTACTTTCATTTTTCGGCATATTTAGTACCGTGTCCGTGTAAATATACCTAACATGCGCATCCTTGTCACACAACAATATCATCTTGATCAGTACGGAATAACAGAACATAAAACATTTACAGAACAATTTGATGGGAATCATATACATATATACATATTAGTATAAGCAATACATGTATATACATGTGCATTCGTGTATAATCAAATATAATGCATAGCATTGCCATGATATACAAGATGGTCCGCTGTTGTGTAAGTCGCTATTTTTGTCAGTCGACTATTCCGACGAGCGTCTCAACAGTCATTGACTGTTTTGATTTTTGTGTATATTAGCGGCAGCTCAACAAGGCCGTGCGTTTCGTGCAGGTCGTGTTTCACGGGTGATTGACCAGGTTGACCCATTTGCAGTTGATACACTAGACAGAAGTCGACGGTCTAACTCACATAACATGTGAGTCCTTAAATCACCCTATTAAACGTAGATGGAACACTATGAAGCAACACATCAACGACTCGCCCACAGCGCAAGAACGTTCTATCTACACGCACGAGGTCTAAGTGGAAATCCTAGGATTGAAAATCACAATGTCAGAACGTTCTATCTACAATATAGCTCACAAAAGTGTCTTATTGACTTGATATTGATACTTTTGTAGGTTGAAGAGGTAAATAGTATTCAAGGGAACGTTTATATTGGGCTATACCGTAATAATGTTGAAACGTTATAATATTTACCTCATATCATTGTCGAGACAACACAATTCATATTTCGTCGGCAGCCATTCGCCAAATTTACATCACGTGACGCGGATCTGCCAATCCTATTGGCTCTGTAGATAGAACCATCTTGCTCTACCAAAAAATGCCGATTGGAGATAGAACGTATTTGCACAGCATTTTGTGTGAAAACTGGGACTCGAGGTCACGTGATCGTGCGTTTAACGGGCAGATTATGAGCTGCCGGTTCTATCGGTACTAATAACTCATTTTCCCGCCAAAATACAGTTAGAACCTTCTGGTTCTCACGCGACGACAAGTCACAGTGATATGCATTGTCCCTGAAGTATGGTTCATTACCTATATGCTCTTTCGTGCGTCATTTAAATGACGCTATTCCCAGGAGACAGCGGGAATAGTCAATACCAGATGCACATGAAATAAGAACTAAATTATAACCAATGATGAAGCAACATTCAGTCGTAATCAGCACCATGATAATATTATAATTTCGTATTTTTAATAAATCCATATGATTTCAGTTGACAAAGAATACATAACCACAAGATAGGCAAGCACATAACAGCTACATAATTATAGTCCAAAATGTTCCCGAAAATCATGAATTACTGTACATTTTGACATACAGTGTATCGGATCGCCCTGGGCTGCGGGGGCTGTCACGCAAGGCTAATATATAATCAGGCCATGGGAGTTCTGCGAGTTTCCATCAATACTGACTGTAGCACTCTCGACAAAGATTCTTTGAACACTAGATTTTGGTGAGACAAACATAATGTCTGGGTGATACATTTGATTTTATGTATATAATATTTATATTTTTATAAACCTGAGCAAGTTTTATGAATTGGTCTGGGGTACATGCGATTATATTGGATTGATTTTCCATGACGGCCATGGATAGTCGCTGTGTGAGGGACCCGGATGTCCTGCACACCAACAGCCCACTGTTGGTACTTCCTCTCCATCGAAATGCAGTTATGGAACTATTGAGGTTGCAATTATTGTTATTTGTCCGCATACATGCCATGATGTTCTGGTGTGTGAAATATGAGGATGTCTGAGTAGTACAGGCGGGCACTCTGGGGCACCATCCAGCTCGATGAGCACTCTGGGGCATGCATCAGAGTGCCCGCCGAGGAGGGGCGGTACCCCAGAGTGCCCGACTGTACTACTCAGACATCCTCATATTTCATAGGCGGGCACTCTGGTGCTACCCTAGCTCGCCCCAGAGTGCACGTCGAGCTATGGTGCCCAGAGCGCCCCCAGAGGAGGGGTACCGCGCACTTCAGCATATACCAGACAAATCGTCTTACCTCTGGTCATTGCAATGTATTGTATGTGCAAAAGATCAGTTACCATACAAAAACCTCACTATGTAAAAGCATACATAGTAAATACGCATACATCAGAAACCCCAGGGGAACACTGGGTTGCAATTTTCTTCAATGGAAACATTGCAACTAATTTCGATTCGTTTGGATTGCCAGTTATTGATGAATATATCAAATCATTCATTCAAGGAAATGCTATCGAATGTAAAATTAACATTGGACGTCTTCAACACAACGGAACAACCTTGTGTGGTGTCCATTGCATATTTGCTCTACATTTCTTGAAAAGCGGCTACGCTATAAATGTAAAAGTTGAAATAAATTTTGATGGCGGCTATTTCAAAAATGACAGAAAAGTACTCGATTGGTTCCAAAGAAACTATGAGTCCTTACGAAAAGAAGTAGAAACATTAACCAAAACATGTACTTGTAATGCATATTGTGCACTTTAATTTAAATAGTTATTGATGAAATGTGTTACTAATGTAAATATGTTCATCGCATGTAGCCATGTACCTAGTATTGCCGTTCGCATACCACACTGTTCTTAGAAGCCGAGAACTAGGAAGTTCACGAACTGTGTTACTTTTCTGTCAGGGAAAGTTTTATAAGTACCGTATTACCAGTATCAATACAATTATGCTAAAGAATTACTCTTACATAAGATTGTATATGTCACAACGATACCGTCTTGGAATATATATTCGAAGGCTTTCGCTTTTGATAAAAACAAAATAAAGTAATACATTTCGCTAACGTCACTATGTCTCGGTTGTTCTTCTAAACGCCCTTCGCCAACCACACTGTCCTTAGAAGCTGAGAACTCGAAATGATCGCGAACTATGTTACTTTTCTGTCAAAAAAGTTTGTGAACCTCCTTGACTAAGACCATGTCTCGTGGGGAATCTGGCACACCCTGGGCTTGTGGGCAGTCTGGACCACACCTGCCCCGATGCCACACCTGCCCTCGACGGCCACCCCTTGCTCGACTGACACTCTAGCCCATGCCCCAGAGTGTCAGCCGAGGCTGGCACTCTGGGCCACCCTGGATCGTCACTCTGGTCCTGCCTCCCTGTGACATCCTTGCATCGATTCCACTCTGTGGCACCCCTTGCTCGACTGACACTTTGGCCCATGCCCCAGAGGCGGTACTCCTCCTCGTCGGGCACTCTGTGGCATTGGCCAGAGTGCCAGGCTTTCTCGACTGACACTCTGGCCCATGACCCAGAGTGCCCGCCGAGAATGGGGCGGTACCCCTCCTTTGTGGTCACGCTGGTCCACCCCTGCCCTCGATGTCCCTCTGGTACATCCATGGACTCGATGACACTCTGGGGCACCCTCCTCGGCGGCCACTATGTGCTCTCTGCAAACTACTGTGTAGGTGGAATTGGACACATTGTGTGTAGCTCCAATATCTACACAGTATTGTATACATGTGTACACACTTGTTGTATATGTTTTTCTATGTGTCCACATATATGTGTACAAAACTTAAACATAACTGTTCATCTAGCACGCGCGCACGCGAATTGTACAAGACATGCGATGAACGATACAAAACTCCATTTGCACGCCGCTTGCTGGCAGCCATATTGGTGTGTTGATGTCGATGAGAGTTTAGACTTCAAAACCACTGAGTTTGAGCCGTTATAAGAAGAATATTGCTAGTAAAGGTGAGAATATTTATGCAAATATACGAAGAACGTAATTAGATGATCCGTGTAGCATGTTGATTGAAGGTAAATTCGACGAAATAGTAATGTCAGACAGAACTTTGAGTTGGTCCTGGAATTTACACCGAATTTTCATGAACTGGCAGAGTTATTATATATATATAGGCCTATATATATATATATATATATATATATATATATATATTAGT
Source organism: Siphonodentalium dalli (assembly GCA_032622095.1). Classification (NCBI taxonomy): domain Eukaryota; kingdom Metazoa; phylum Mollusca; class Scaphopoda; order Gadilida; family Siphonodentaliidae; genus Siphonodentalium; species Siphonodentalium dalli. The sequence continues at coordinate 208,546,927 of CP136067.1, forward strand.
CTAGTAATATTAGTAGTACGGAAGTCGGCATCCGGTAAAGGTGGCGAACAAATATGTCCGGAAATTACCTTCTTAAAATTTCCCTGCGACCACCTTGATCTTTCTACTGTAAAAAAAGCACGATTTCGTGTTCGCATCTAATCTATAAGATTATAGTCTATATAGTTCTCGTTCTAGGCTAATGCCCGTTCATTACAGTAGTGCATTGCCTGTACTAATATTCCTTAAAGTATATTCAAAAGTTTATATGTAGCCTAGGCTGTACTCTGCTCAGTTCTCAACAATAATATTGAATGTGAAACACATTATTCATTATTCTAAAAATAACGCCAAACACGAGAGCGGCAAGTTACAGGCAACACCTGTTCCTATGTCCAGTCATACTCAATGGCAACCACTTTTACCACATGCCTTACAGTGAGTGATAAATAATTACAATACATGTATTATTGTATAGTTATTAATATTAATATCTACGTATGAAGTGAACAGTTAGACGACCACGATACAAATTACAATCGTAAAGCCTAAAGGCCGCCACACACGATGCGATATATTATATATCGTATGACAAATATCGGGCACCGGTTACGGGTCAAATCGCAGCGTGTGCGGTGGAAGATCGTACGACATTTTGTCGCATGATCGGCCCCTCAAGGAATCAAATAATTTTAATTTTCTACGATAGAGTCGTACATTTTATTCGAAGTAGCCAATCGGATTCAACTATTAATCTGATCACACTTGTAACATTAATATAATTTATGGGAAATTAGTACGGGTATTTAATATCTGCGTCAGTGTGATAGATACAAATATAGACCTATACCTATAGCCTACATACCACAATAATACGATAACCCATTGCATTCACGGAAAGTAAACAACCAGATTGCACGATCCGATCGCCTCGTGTGTGGTGGTCTACCGTAGGCAATAAAAACAGAAGTCGCACGACTAAAATCGTACCGTGTGCGCACACTGATGTAAGTGATCTTACACATGCACATCGCAACCTTGGGTCTGTGATAAATATCGTGCAACAAATATCTCAGCATGCACGGCGGGGTTAGGTGGAAGAATGGCGGCCCGACAAGATCGTAGATAGATTGTTCACATGATTGCGATGTCGTCGTACATGATGACATTGATATTGTAGGTTGTTTGTAAAGCATGTGATTGACTACTCTGCGATCTTTCCTACACATGACTGCGATTACGTCGCAAGTGGATACGACACGATTATAAATCTGAATCAAACAGAGCCTGATATTATTTTTTTACTTGAGCATGTGCACAAATCATCGAAAATCAAAATTAGTGGTTTGTTTCCACCTTTATAGTCAGAGGCGGACTGGCCGATCGGGAGACCGGGAAAATTCCCGATGGGCCGGAGGCCGTGGGGGTATATGTGGTTGGGCCGCAAATGTCATTACATGAATTTGTCAGCATCATATAACACCACGTAAAGTGCCCGTTAATATCGAGATTTTAACAGTTTAACTACTGTTACTCCCAGCTGTAAATCCCAAAAAAATTCTCACGCACCCTCCCCCAATTGAAATTTCGAACACAATAAGAACGCTTTGCAGTGTAGGCCAGTCTAGATTCTAGGATTAGCGATTTTCTTGTGTAGTTTTCAAAATTTTCTCATCCCGTGCCGAACAACCATGGACAGTCTGGTGTGTCCTGGTCTCTTGTCCATAGCTGTGTGCATTTGTATGGAGTTAGACCGCTAGCCTAGATGTTAGAATTTATGCAATTTTTCAGGTAAAAATATCTGAATGGTCTCATACCGGGAATATATAGAAACATGGTTTATGATTATATAGGATATTATACCAGAGGACTGATGTGCAAGGGGTGTGCAAATGGAATTACGCAAGAACATTTGGTCTGATTCTGATTCGGGGGTGGGGGTGCAGTTGGAATTTCCCAAGGTGGACACACTGTTCCTGAACAGATTCTGATTCAAGGGGGGTGCAAATGGGCTGTTATGATAAAAATTTCCGTGCCAATTTTTTTGCCCAATCCGCCTCTGCTTGAACGAGTTATCACAGACCACAGATGTTGGAAATATGTGTCATAAACCCCTGAAAAAAAATATCTCCTCTATTTATACTGTCGGTAGTATTATAAGTCGAAGTGGAGATATTTATTTTTACGGGGTTTTTGACACAAATTTCCAACAACTGTGTCAGACAAAACGGACTATAATATAGTCTGTTTGGAACCTGTCTCCCATCTGCTGAAAATGAAAGTACAAATCATTGCTTGTCAAAATTCAATCACATGTCAGCTGCACATGTCAATATACTTCTTTTTTGTTAAACTTTGATTTGTCATGATTTTATGTAAAAGATATCTAACAAGATATATTGCCTATTACCATATGATTCAACATTGTGGGTTTTAGAAATCTGTTCTGTAATTTTACTAGACTATTCAAGCCAAACTTCATTTTCTGGGCAGTATATTTGGGAGTCTGTAACACAAGATGTTTTGGGGCTCCTGAGAACGCTTTGAGTTCTGAATACCAATTTTGGAATCCTGAAGTAGTGATATCAAATATATCTTAATTAAGTTGATTCAGCATAAAACAAAAAATTCAGACCTGTGCTACATGGTTTAATTGTCAAAATAGGTCCATTTGTCGAATTGTAACCATAATGTCCCCGCAAGTTGTAGTGTGTTTACTGGAAACAGCTTAGCCATCCGTCTGTCCATCTGCCCATGGACCCAAACATTTCCTCAGTCATTTTTAATCATTTTCCGTGAAAATTGACACAGACATCAACCACAATGATAACCGTGCACCTGCTATTATGAGGTCTGTCCGACATTTTTTTGTGGAGTTGCCCCCCCCTTTCGACTTAGAAAATGTTCAATACAAGGGTACATCTATACCTTTGTCCGAGCTTTTATACGACCTACATTTTTTGTTTAATTTTTTAATAACTTGGCACAGATATTCATTACCATGCGAATCTGTGCACTTGTGATTTTAAAGTCGGTCAGACTTATTTTCGCAGAGTTATTGACCTTCTTTTCAATTGTCGACACAATTTTGTCTGGAGTTTTTCTCAGTTGTTTTATATGAATAGTTTTCTGCTAAACTTTGACAGACATCAACCACCATTGTTTGTTGCAAGGAAATATATTTTATTTACTCATGGAATTTCAAAATTTACATACAACTGGCCAAAACCATTTCAAGGTTCTAGGGACCTTAAATTTAAACCCTAGCGGAAACCCTGAATTGGTCATATGGGTGCATAACTACAGGGCTGAGGCCTGCATCCGAACAACTCTTGGTCCGAACAACTCTTGCATGGTGGATACATTGTTTCTGTACTGAATAACTTCCTTTGTTAAGTCTGGATGAAGCATTGTAAGGAGTGCACTTTACTTGCTCCCAAGGCTGATATACAGGGAATACTCTTTATATTTTATCTTCTTTTTCCCGTTTTATGCAGAACATAACTCAACATTTGGGTTGAGTCGCTATGGTTGCTTGCGACAAAAAATGGCAAAGATCATCATAAGTTATTGTCGTTAAAGAGACTGTTCAGCAGACATTCTTACTAGCACTTCTGTTCCAATTCACAATTTTAACCGACTTGAAAACAAATTTGACAGGATTTGGTGAATTCATTCTTGATATAATACAACATGTGTTGGATATTTTAGGAGGTGGGTGTGGGGTGGATTTATACATTTCAAGTTCAAGGTGGAAGCCTCCCCAATGGAAACCCTCCAGCCACGTCCCTGATGAATGTTGGTCAATTACATATGTGATTTTATAGCCCTGGGAATTATTGCTGTGGCAAATTTAACATTTTTCAAATTTCAGGTGTATGTATACTATTTTAAGTAACTAACTAGTCTGGGTAGTAGCTATTACTAATGAAAACAACATTATATTAAATAAGTGTTTACTATTTTTTTGTTCCACAGACCATTGTTGATCTGACACAGAAATAGAAGGAAGATTGTTGCTTATAAGCTCAGCTTTGCCATAGAATGAGTGGTGTGATCATCTGTAATTGCTGCAAAACAATTTTGCCAATAATTCTGAAATTTGTGGCAATGGCAGAGATTGGCAGTCTGTGTCTGTGAGTATAAATATAACGAAGTTACTTTCCATTCCATCTAATCTTTTAATTTTGAGGGGCATTGGGGCTACATGATCTGACTCACATGTATTGCAACCTACATGTACAGTCTATATATCGTCATGCTATACATTTGATACATCCCTGCTACAATACATATGATTTTTATAGCATACCATTCCATGCCAATATAGTGATTAGTCACACTGAAACAATTGAATTTATCCATTAGCTTCAGTTGGATGCTATTTTCTGGTGTTGAATGCTAGGTTTACCAATCACAGCCACTAAGGAACTGTAAATGTTTACGACAAAATAAATAAAAATATGGGAATAAGGACATTGCGATACATCTATTAAAAGCATGATACGATTCTTCAGAACAAAAACACAGGTCACCCATATATAAAAAGATTATTATATCAATATCGTATGTGTGACACTTTTAGGATTTGAATTTGAATTTGGTGGATTAATTAGCGTCCTGCCAATATTCAAATATAATGAAATCAGATAACGAATCGAATACTGCACACACTTCACGATCAAATATAATATATCTGAGTTTGATGACTGGTAGCGATTTAACAGCGACGAAATGCAGTGTTGTGGGTCTTGAAAAATTATCTATCGCATACAACCATTCCCCATATATAATTCAGAAGTTTATAAGTTTTGTAGTAAATTGTTGTTAATTTTGCATCAGCTCCCCAAAAATGGCTATGTTATATGTCGGGAAATTAGATAAAGTAATAAATAAGAGGACAGTAACGTGGGTAAGTATAGACTAAATGAGGATATCCATCGTGTCTACCCATATATGTGCGCATTCTCAGAACCAGTGTTCAGCCACCAAAATGTAATATATTACCTGACTTCATGTCTGACATGAATGTTTCTCGAAATAGATGTGAATATGTGACATGTCTGATTCAGTATGGGATTTCATTACTATTATTAATACTTGTTAATACACAGAATGAACTATGAAATGACAAATGACGGCAGCTTAATATCAATTTAAGTGGCTCATAGTAATACTGAATGTTGATATTCACGAGTTATTGTCGTTGATCACAGTAATGTAATCCATTAATCTCTCAGACGTAGGTTGAACATGATGCTGTTCAAAGTAAAACATCCAGACTAATCTCATAATGAGGGGGTAGTTACATCTCTATGGCCATGTCATGGATGCATGCTTCTTACGGAACACTAATTTTTGCACTGCAAATCTCAACCGAGATATTAGATAGATATATTCTCTGCTGATGTTGAATCGATTATGAATCATATACTCATGGATGTTCAGTTGATATGTTTTTTTTAATATTAGCTGATTGTTGACATACTAAATGTACCCGTATGTCATCTTTTTTGGCGACGTCAACAAAAATAGTTCCGGCTTGTATTCCACTAGAGGCATACAATAATAGGTATTCAATGGTGAGATTTGGTTGAATACAATAGGTGTGGAATAAAGCTTTAGTTTATTTTATTTCACTTCTAATTAAACAGCTGCGATATTTTGGTCTATTTCGTAAATTCAGTTACATTGTTGGTATAAATTTTCAGCTTGTCAACGATAGTGCAATCCTGATGTCATTGAGACTCGCAACATATTTGACATCATGCATGACAGCCTATCCAGTACCAGAGAATTAATTTAATTTCTTGCCATGTTCAATATATAACTAACTTGCCTAGATAGTGGACAAATATAATTATTTGATTTAATATTGGCGTGTAGTAAATACAAAACCAAACCACACATGCACTTGGAGTAGGCAAACAATTGTGCACTTATCTGTTATGTTAAAGTGTTATGCTGCAAGATGAAACTTGACACTGGCCACTCACGTAATATTTCACGGAACTTGAGCCCCAACAAATTGGTACAATAACGTTCACCGCATTGACAGTCTGTATACTAACTATACTTACATGTTTTTTAATCTTTGGAGTGATTATTTATTTTACATAATTGTATAATAATTATATAAAGCATTTCATGTATAATTTAGCGTGCAAGTTCTCAATTTGATTCAATGGACCCCATATATTCAGGTTCCAACAACAACATATTTTGAAATGCTGCTTCAGTTATCAGAATCGATTATTTGCTCAAAAATAATGTCAATTATAGTATAAAATTGCTCAAAATGTGTTATTTATCAACATGTTGTTCAATGAAAATTTTGCCTCATTATCAACACAAAGCTACTTGATTTTAGAGTTATCATCTTCATCCGCAACTTGGTCCAAGACCATTGGCCCGTTGACTTTTTCCCAGGCCACTATTAAGTCTCGATGGTGAAAAATAATAGATTTAAAAAATGAATATGTAATAACTCTTAGCTTTGGTGGGTGGGTTCATCGACTCAAATATCCTCCCACCCGAATCCAAATATATAGTAATTGAGCCTTATTGAGGGGCATCTAATCGGATGATGCATACTTATTATTGATTATATTTAAACAGTTTACAGCTCGTGTTTGTTCTGAGCAATAACTATTTCTAAAAATAATGACAAATATATGTCCTACAGGGCAACTTGATAGTCACATTATATAAGGAAATCAATATTAATTGATAGTAGTGTTCCCAGGTAGGTGTTTTTGATTCATTTCTCTTATGTTATACCGAGGAAACTATATACTTGTTGTGGGAACAGATAATTCATCTTTAAATTGAAGCCTGGAAATCATAGAGTGTGTCATTTTATGTTTGGGAAATATGATTAACATTGGTACAAGTGACCTAGATAGCTGGAACCTGATTTGTGGATTTTCACAAGTGGGGGTTGTGTCTGAAAATGGTTGGTTAAATGTTAAAGGTACTCAATCCGATTAGACCCTCATAAATTACTATTTCTTTGGCTTCTGAGGTAAAAAAAATAATTGTTTCGAGTCGAGTAACCTACCCATCAACCCCCAGAGTGATCAGATATAAATTTTTGAAGTTTTGTTATCTCTTGTTTCTGGCCCAGAACATGCCGTCAAAAGGAAGTTCTCAGTGCTTCATTTTAGAGTTATCCATCTTCGTCCGTTTGAATAAATGTTTCTGTTGCAATTATTAGTACACATCTCGAGAAAATTACAAATTTAAAAATCTAATCAATATCTGATCATTCTGAGCTTTGATGGATGGGTCCTCGACTCAAATTAATTATTGTTTACCCCTGGAGCCGAAGAAATAGTAATTTAGGGGTGCTTAATCGGATTGAGTACCTTTAAGATCCATGCTATATTAGATTTTTTTTTTCAGTTCAAACCATGACATACATAAAAAATAATTTAAAATTCTGACTTCATATATTTATTTTTTCAGGATGACTACATAATCAGATATAAAATGTGCTATATCAGGAAGTAGAGGTCTACCATACAGTAATGATATGTTACTATATGTAGCTCCAAAATGCCATGAGTTGTATTTTCCCATTCAAGGTGGATGACAAACCGTATTTATGGATACTTGGAGTCATTCCAAAGATCCTCATACCCTGTCAATTGAAGAGGTGACTTCGATGCCTTATCCTGGATGCAAGCAATTAAAATATAAACTTGAGTGTATCTAACTTTTCCGCTTCAATATAATTGTTTAATTGCCAATTTATTTTACAGGCAAATGACAATGCCAACTATGGGTGATGTTCGATCAATTAAGCATGCTGGATGTATATCTAATAGCACATTCCTCGGGATTTTATTATGGGTAACAATTTTCTGACATTGCTGTGTTTTCTCAACAAATTTATCAATATGATACTTTCATTCTGAGGTTTTTGAAAGATTTTTGACACGGGAGAGGTGGCTTGGAGTCAATCCAAAGATCCCCGTGCCCTGTCAATTGAAGAAGTGGCTTCAATGCTGGCTTAAAGCAATTATTAATTTAAAAAATAGTGAGTTAAACTTTTCTTGCCCATTTCATTGTCATTGCAAATTTATTATACCAGTACATGTAAACACCAATGTAATATGAGGTCCATTCAGCATATATAACATATGATAGCTTGTTTTTCGTGATTTGTTTTGGCTAATAATTATCGCTTTCAATATCAAACATTCTTACTGTGATGGCTTAAATGCAGTGGCCTCAACCATGTGATTCTGATTCGACATTACAGTTGCTACATCACCAAAAAATGTCCAATATTAGCAAAAAGAATGCATGTAAATTTATTACACATAAAGTGTATAGATTAGTTGGTACACAGTGTGTGTACCAAATATGCACAATACTGGATACTATATACTACAAAATTGTGTAGGTTGTTACACAGAAGTGTATAAATAATCTACACACTACTGTGTACTATGTACACAAATGTGTATAAATAAAGTACACACTAACTGTGTATTATCTGTGTACTAACTGTGTAGTAACTGTCTACCAACTTTTTACTACACATAAGTGTATAGCGGCTACACATATATGTGTGTATAGAGCTACACATACTGTGTGTACCAAAAATTTCTCTACAGTTTCTACACATAATTGTTGGGGAGCAGATGTTACACATATATGTGTACAAAGTGTGTAGCGTTTCTACACAGTGTTTTTAGAGAGTATACCCCTTGCGCGACGGGCACTCTGGGCCATGGCGCAGAGTGCCCGTCGGGCAAGGGGTGCCCTGGAGTGACCGCCATTACTACTATCATACACATTCTAGTTCAAGATCGCCGTTCGTTTATTTCACATAAACATGTTGAAATTTAATGCATCAGTATAATGTACACATATATCGGATGGCAAGTTCCGAAGAGTCCAACACGTGTGAGCAAAATGATCGTTCGAGTCATTTTTTGTCCACATTAAAATTGGATTTTCGCGAACTTGTAACTATGCAGTATGTATAACCAGTTTGTCAGAGATAAATCACCACAATGTTCATAAGTATAGAATCAATGAGACCTTCAAAATATGCATTACAGATACGGGCGACGTTGGCGATGGGTATTGCTGTTAAAATATTCACCTCCGTCAAAAACCGCCATAAACATAGTAAAATATAGACAGACCTTGTTCTTAAACCAATCAGAAATATGGCATAAACAGTATGATATTGTCAAATGTTTTTTTCCTTTGTTATGTAAACAAAAGCAAAAAACGTTACAGAACCTGGCTTAGATCCGGATCCGATAAACACAAAGCGTTATTTATTACTGTTTTCCTGATATGGAAATAATAAAGAGCGTTTATATCATTTGTGTGTGATTAACCAATAAAATAGCGCTGTGTTATGTAAACAGAAGCAAAACTTCTGAAACACGAGCAGGCTTTTGTATACGTACATCATCGTACGTCTTGACGAGAGTATACTATTTACGCGCTGATTATGTTTCTCATATATGAACAAAATTATATATATTTTAATATTCCTTCTGTTGATGACGATTTGAACAAATATGAATATTTCATGAAACGAACGCCGCCCGTGCCTTTAAGAGCGAAAGTAGGAGCATAAAGAAAAAGGCAAACCTGCTGTCCAAATATATGCTGGCAGATGAGCCGGGAGTATCCTATATACCCGTACACCGATCACGTGATTATATACCGCGTAGAGCCTATCCGTCAGCACAGTGTCCAAACATGTACATACTCTTAAACACTTATTTATGTGAGAATGTCTCCTTCAGCGCCAGTAACCTATACACGTAATATCGTCACGTAAAACTCACGATATGTCACACCAGTTTATGTTTATTCACTGGCAACTATCGATTTGGTTAAGCCGGACAGATAGATATTCCTACAGATAAATGGTCGTCATCTGACACTGATCTCATCTCATCTGTCACATCCCAACTTTGTAAGAACCGATTTCTAACCAACATGTAAATTGTAATCAATAGGAACGATATTTGGTTTCACAGGCCGACAAGAACCTAAAATTGGCCGCCAAGAACCAAAACATCGGCGCGAGATGGCGAAAATAGCCATGATAGTCCGTTGATCAAATTTCACAATGGCTTTAGTTTTCGATTTCGCTCCACTTTGTCCGAACAAAGGTTTCTTTATATCAAAGTCATCATCTCCCGCATTAGAAAATAATTGTTGCCAGGCTGGCAAAGCATCCAAACATGGCGAAAATTCGGGGGATAATTCCTACCCCCCCCCCCGATGATTGGCAACAAGCCATATTTCCGACTAAATCCTGAAAAGTTACCCATAATTCTGCTGCGGTTAAGAAGTCGACCTCCCCATTAAACAAATATAATTTTACCCAATTATTTTCCAGCGACCATGTACTGTACTATATAATATATAGTTTCCCGACGTATATACGACTAAGTTTTCGAAAACAAATTGTGTTCAAATTGTCGCAATGGTGCAGAAAATGTTAAAAAAACAAATTGTCCCAACCTTTGAGCCCGGTTGTTATGTAATCAATATAGGTCCTGGTGTATTGAAGTTATACCAAAAACATCCAGTTTTGAGTGGATATAAACATTGTAAAGCTATAGATATGAGATATTGTATTTATTTTATCAAACGTATCCCTAGGCCCTAAATTACGCAAAAACACGGATTTAGCCAAATATTCGCTCCCGCGTTTGGGATGACGACAAATTGTACCACAGTATTTTTAGACCAAATCAGTTGGATCATAGTGCTATTTGGCACAATAAAATGAAAAAAAAATTGTTGTTGACTAAAATAAAATGCCGAAATAACAAACAAAAAATTATTTCCCTCAGTTATTGTCAGTGTAAAATTAACAATTCATGGTATATGTCACTCTTTTTATATCAATGCTACTACGAATGGACTGCATTCTCCGAAAGCATTCAGAATGGTGGCCCACTTGCTGCATAGACAGTGCACGCTGTGTTACAAAGGCTGCACCCTAAAACGTATCAAATTTGACTTTATCATCAACAACGTGATATGATGATATCGTAATGATGTCTGTTGTTTTCAGAATAAGGGAACCGCGAAGCTAACTCGTAGTTAAATTCGCGCAGTACTATATTTCGCCTCAGTTTTGAATTCGCGCACTTTGAATTCGCGCACATAGCTGCGCGAATTCAAAACTGACAATAATATTTTCCTAAAAGTTTTGGATCTGATGAGAATTTCAGTTCTTAATCGTTCCTGAAGATACATAACGACGGATTTACACCGTACATGTAAACACATGGCTGCATCATTAATGCGTTGTGAGGATATGTGTCTGGGTGATATTCTATTGAATTAGTTATATACATTATCGGAACCAACTAGAGAGAAGTGAAACCACAACCACATAATATAGGCAGCTTACTAAATAATTCATTATGTTGGTCATGATGTCACTCCATGCATTGTTGATAACAGGGGCGTACTTTCGGGCACATTCTGCCTTACCTGGAACATGCATATTTCTTACAAGTATTTCAACACTGACAATGTTACAATAATTTGTTGCTTTACGTAATTATGAGTAATGTTTGTATGTATGTGGCCCGCATGTAATATATGACCCTATAAAAGCAGGTCTAGTTATCTATATCCAGTCAAGCCTACTGTATTTATGTTACTCATCAACATATCCATCTGCTTTTCCCTGTGGTTCGCTATAAACTCAAAGTGTCGTACTATTTTTCTCTCAGTTTTAAATTCGCGCAAAAATAGTACTGCGCGAATAATAGTACTGCGCGAATTCAAATACGAGTAAGGTATGTAAATATAATATAATTTTGAATAAATTCCCGTAAAAAGTATGTGTATAACTAACGATTAACACTCAAAATGCACAATATTTGTGCAAACGTTCATCAAAATATTTGTCAATAAGTGGTGTCCAAACGCCAGTGGCCAATTGCTCCCAAGTTTATTACGGAGTTCGCATAATTATTAGGCTACAACTTGGCTTGTCAAACTCGTGCTCGCAAACAGTACGCACCCAATGGCATGCTATCGGAAACTGATACCTCATTTCCGGGTCAAACCAAGCATAAATCGAAACCTGATATGCCTAACACCATTTATACAGATGGGCGGCAAGGCACTCACAATTGTGCGAACTATGAGATCCACTATCAAACCTCACACCCCATATACCAACAAGAAAACCATAGTCAGAAATGGTAACGCGCTCAAGATCATATATCATATACCCATGATTGTAATTATAGAATCTTTTTCATTTATGTTATTTATAAAATTGGCATAGCTTATCACAAACAAAAAATAATGTAAACGACATAATGTAAACGACAATAAACGAAATTGAAATGCTCAACTACACCTTATACCAGGCTCGGCCTCAGGGTCGCACTACAGCTCGACTCGGGGTCGCACTACAACTTTTAATATGTCCCAATAATTAGCATTCTATAAATAGAACCCCCAGCGCTATGGCAGCGCCCAGGCGAAACATTAATTTGTACATTAGTATATTACAAGAAAACCATAGTCAGAAATTGTAACGCCCTCAAAATTATATTATTAGCCATAAATATAAATTATAATATAAAATATATTGGTTACATGAATGCACCGGCTCAGAATTCCGTTAAAACAACTAATCCTTCAAATTATTACAAAAAACTACGGCTTATTACTGCATGTTTCTCATTCACCACACCAGAAAGCTTCTAAATGCGGATCAAAAATCGGAGGCATTGTGTTTCCGCCATAAAATCTTCAAGAGTGCATGGCCCACCTATTGTTCATACCTAAGCACCGACCGCAATTAACGCGGTCATAATAGTTACATACTGCAACTATGACATCCAGCGAATACACACCCCATGAAAACCCGAAATGTATTGTCCTGCGAGATATCCCATCGCTATAACTCAATTTGACACTGCCAGATAAGCCTAACTACAATATCCTAAAATAATAAAGCTTCTCAAATCATCGGCATAGTCAATAGAACTTTCACGAACTTGGACATCGACACTTTCTAATCGCTCTACATAAGCATGGTCTGACCTATCGTCGAATACTGTAACTCTGCACGGAGCCCACATCACAAATATAAAAACATTCTTTTAGAGAAATACAAAGAAAAGCAACGAAACTAGTTCGTCAAATAAAAACTCTATGCTACCGAATGGTAAGACACAATCTGATGTCTTTAAAATATCGAAGATTTAGAACATATCTAGTCGAGGTATATAAACTGTTGAATGGTCATTACAATATCAATGCCTGTGACTTATTAGAAAGACATTCATTGGGAAGAACAAGAGGACATAATAAAAAGCTACAGATGACTAAGGCCATAGGAAAATATTTCTTCACACAGAGTAAATAGCTGGAACTCTCTGCCAGATTTCGCTGTTGAGGCTCCAACAATCGATCAATTCAAATTATACATTGACTCATTCTTCTAGTATATTAAATACGAGTTCGACGACAAGAATTTGTTAGTAATATGTTCAAGTGACTCACAAGTAAATATCGAATGACGATACATATATATTTGTAAACAAAAATTGCAAATAATGTTATTGGACGAAAAGTCTCAAGACTTGTTCCGTATTATGATGATGATGATGATGATGATCATCATCATCATCATCATCACATGATTGATAGAACAAACCACTTTTATAATGATCGTGTCGTAATTTGTTTAAAATACGCATCAATTGACATGTAGGCACCCGTTCCCTCATTAAAATCAACATATTTCGACCATCCGCGAATGCGGGAACCTCCGCAAAAGGGACATACTGCAAATTGTCACACCGATCAGCACCAATTAACGAACCGTGGCTGACTCGGCTCTATCCGACTAACCTCTTTAAAATACGTATTAATTGAGATATACGCACCGTTCCCCCATTAAAATCAACATATTTCGACCATTTAGGGGACCTCCGCGAATTCGGGGACTTCGCAAATATGGGACCTACTGCAAACTGTCACACCGATCAGCACCAAATTAACGAACCAGTGGCTGAATCGGCTGTCTCAGACTACACTGTTTAAAACACGTATCAACTGACATACGCATTTTACAAATTATATTTTTCATTTCTCCTATTTGTAATTGGCATAGCTTATCACAAACCAAAATCAACGACAATAAACGAAATTGAAATTCCAACTACACCTTTTACCGGATCGGGGTCGCAGTACAACTCTTAATGCGTCCCAAAATAACCGGAAAACCCCATTATCTATAAATAAAACGCCCAGCGAACCATAGCTATCTAGAATATCTAGGACCGTATACACGCGGCGCGCGTAATGAGATCCACTACCAAACCTCACACCACCATATACAAATTGCATCACTTACAATGCGTCATTCCAGGATACTCAAACTGAATCCGAATTGCATATAGTTATATCGCCGATATTATACACAAACTTTAGAAAAGGGTGGGTCCAGAATACCCCGTATATATTAATGCCAATGGCAATACCATATTGACAGGGCCATCGTTACCAATCCCACCCACCCCGCAGTGACTGCTGGGAGACCTCGCCAGTGGGGGCACGCCCATGCGGTCGACCCGGTTGGGCGTTTGGCTGCTAGTTTCGTTCGGGATATGCGATGGTTTTTCGGTCCACACGCCTATTACCATGTTTGGGCCCAGCCGTCGGTGTTGTCCTCCCCACCTCCCTCTGTACGCTTCCATTTATATATAAACCATACCTCACGTATACCCATATATCCCCTGGTGCACCTCCTATAATATATGTCCAATACACATTCTTACGCATTAAACAGATAAATGTCCTCCAATCAAACCTAACCAACGCTTTAATATTGTATATGTGTACCTATTCGTATATACCCCCGACTTCCCTCTGTATGCTGTCACTAATATATAAACCATACCCGACGTATACCCATATATACTTCCTGATGCATTCTTCACCCAATACAAGTCCAATATACACCCTTAAGCCATGTACATGCAGATACATGTCTTCCAATCAAACCCAACCCTCGCCATAATATTGTATATATGTGTGCCTATAATATCCCCACATCCGGACTTCCCTCTGTATACGCTTCCACTTATATATGAACCATATACATGTATATACCCATATATATTCCCTGATGCATTTCCCCCCAATAACCGTCTAATAAAAATCCTTACGCCATACCCAACCCTCGCTATATTAGTGTATCATGAGCTAATAGTTAGGTCCATTATCAACTCACCCCATATATATACCAATTTCATAACGAACAATGCGCCATTCCCGGAAGCCCAAATGGAATCCGAATTTCATAATTACTTCGCCGATATATCAAACAAAACATACCCCCCACCCACCCCCACCCCCCCCCACATCTATGGTATCTCGACATAGTCGACCCAGTGCGACACCCACCCAAATCTATATAATTATTATGTTTTATGGTTTATGCCAAATGGCAAAGGTGATGTCAAGGCCTAGTAATCTACAAACTGGGTGGACTGCACCACACCGACCCCACGGACTAGCAGGAAAAAACTAGTATGGAAGATCGACTGGTAACCGAGGGCGAACCCTCGGCTATCTATAAGTCAACAAAGGATATAGAATAGTAAAATGACTGATAATTCTGTCGCTATAAATATAATTTTTCACGTGATACGTGCATAAAACGGGTGTGTGTATATCATGATGGAAAAGGAACGTAGCTGTAAAGCATATTAAAGATATGGGGGTGGTTTAAGGTTCTGTTGCCCAATTTGTACAGATACAGGTTTCCCCGTCCATCATGATATAAGATTTGTGAGGCATGATCCAGGAGCGGTTTACAGAAATTTGGAAAAGACTTGGAACGTACATACCAAAGTAAAGTTGAATAGCCAAAATAGATAATTTTGAACTTTAACAAAGAGCTCCCACATTTTGGAAAGATAGAATTGACACCGGAAGCGTCATCAGTTGCTAGCGCTTGATTCATGACTTCCTAAACGGTTGCCATGTTTATCCTTTTCGGCACTTTCCCCCACCCCCCCACATCTAAGGTATCTCGACATAGTCGACCCAGTGCGACACCCACCCAAATCTATATAATTATTATCTATCTACTATTATTAATTCCATTACATCCCCACCCCATCCATGTCTAAGAAATATCGCCAATAGAATAGGAGCTCATCCAGTCGACCAAGATGGACGTTTACCTATGGATATCGTTCAAGACAGACCACACGACTAATGTCTCTCAATCTCATCCTAACTATGTGTGCTTATTTATAGACTAACTCCCGATTATTAAGAGATGTAATATCCACTAACATACCCATTCACCCCAGTCGTGTATATATGTTCTTAAATATATACAGTCCACACAACCCAAATATGCATGCATAAAGTGATACATGTACCCCAATCGAACTCAACCCCGATTTTGCTACATATTGTATACTACTGTCCACCACACCATACCCAACTCACTCCCAAGTATTTGTATAAGTAATACAAATAACATTTCGCCCCAGTCATGTTTGATATATCGGCGAAGTAATTATGAAATTCGGATTCCATTTGGGCTTCCGGGAATGGCGCATTGTTCGTTATGAAATTGGTATATATATGGGGTGAGTTGATAATGGATCTAACTATTAGCTCATGATACACTAATATAGCGAGGGTTGGGTATGGCGTAAGGATTTTTATTAGACGGTTATTGGGAGAAATGCATCGGGGAATATATATGGGTATATACATGTATATGGTTCATATATAAGTGGAAGCGTATACAGAGGGAAGTCCGGATGTTGGGATATATTATAGGCACATATATATACAATATTATGGCGAGGGTTGGGTTTGATTGGAAGACATGTATCTGCATGTACATGGCTTAAGGGTGTATATTGGACTTGTATTGGGTGAAGAATGCATCAGGGAGTATATATGCATGGGTATACGGCGGGTATGGTTTATATATTAGTGACAGCATACAGAGGGAAGTTGGGGGTATATACGAATAGGTACACATATGTAGAGTAATCACCCCTACCGCTTCTTATTCAAGTGACGTGATAGTACATACTAAACATCCATCTTACCTATGGGGGAGACAGAATATAGTCGAACTATAGTGACCCCAACCAAATTGCCAAGGTCATACTCGGAGAGGCCGCGACCTATGAGTTATGCAATACTAGCCACAAAGGAAAGAAGTTCTTATGTAATAATTCCCAGTTCACCCATGGGTCAGTACAGACAAAGAGATGCACTAATGACGGCTACCAGTCATTAGCGATATATAAACCAGACATTAATCTACTCTTCAATTAGTTTCGGCACATCAGACTAATTGGCAGGCATCAACATCAGGTCGCTAATTAATAAGCGACGCTTTCGGTCGTTCTATGACATCTATGATTGATTCACAATTATGTATCATTTACCATCACAAGCTGTTGACTATACATTGATATTAGATGTGAATAAATGATATACAAGAACTGACTTCATTCTTCCACATAGATGAAATGGTACCGTTAAGCAGTTCTGCGTCTCACTACGACACAACGAAGTCCTAACGATCACAGCCAAACAAAGAAGAGAAGCATGTATAAATTACTACAGAAGATTGCAGCCAAAACAAAGAAAAACTTTATAAATTGCTAAAGAAGATCGCAGCCAAGACAAAGAGAAACTTTATAAATTGCTTATGAAGATCGCAGCCAAAAGAAGATAACATAGACGAAAAAGAAGAAGAAAAGACGACATAAACATTTCCAGCATAATCCAAAGACAAGAACAAAATAGACAATTTGCACTCGACAGTTGTGACAGTCAGTTATTCATTGGATTCGGTGAGTCAAACTTTTTCATTTTTGCCAGATGTGCGTTTTCACACCTTGTTAGAGGCTTGATTATTAACACCCAATTCCACCCTAAATTTTTTTTCGCGTGGTATGGCCCTTGTCCCCAAACAATTTTCAAACAAAACAGATAGCAGATTTAATTAACTTTCATGGAACCACCGCCACCCGAATCCGTGGAATATTCTAATCAAGATAGTTTATTTAATCGAACTTTCAATATGGAACGAGAATGCCACCTACACGCGGCCAGTAATCCAAACATGCAAGACATAAATATACCAAATCCATCCTTTCAAATTCCGAGCGCACAAGACACACAGAATACCCTCATATCTCAATTAACGCGAGAAATAGGTCAATTTAACATGACAATGCGTGAAACTTCGGCCGCCACCCATTCACAGGCCACAGTATCTGCCATTATAGGCATGGACGCAATGGTTACATCATTTGATGGCAAACCATCAGAATTTTCAAATTGGATGCACGAAATTGAGTAATATTCCTCGACACTTGGGGCAGAGGACGAAACAATAATTAAAATAGCGGCCCAGACAAGTCGTTCATCTGTTTCAAAATTCGTGCAACGATACATCAATGACAATACGGTTAACGGCACACTAACGGTCACATGGCCTGATTTGAAAGCGCAGTTGCGATCCCGTTTCAGCGCGATAAGTGACGCACCACAGGCTCTGGCCATGTTGCGAACATTAAAACAAACACACCAGGAAACACTACCTATGTTTGCAGAGAGAATTCGATCACTCGCAAACACTGCCTTTATTAATGAAATAAATACACAGGCGGTACAAACACAATTGGTAACATTTGTTGCGGATGGAATACGCGATGACCATATCAAATATACCTTAATTAAAGATGACCCAACGTCGCTCGACCGTGCCACAGAGATCGCAATGAAACAAATGAACATTAAACAGAGGTTCAAACTTCGCTATGGTGATAGAACATCGAGGTCAAATGAACAACACCAAATACACGACTCCTTCCCACAACCCATGGAGGTTGACCATTTTAGGCGACGTCCCATACTATGGAGACCGCGCAATAATATATCTAATAGCTATGCAACTAACAAACCAATGCACCGCGCAAATCATCAGCAAAACCCCCCATTCAGAATGCCATCCAATTTTCAGAATACTAACTTTAATAAACAAAGTAATTACATCCGCCAGGATCGAGTAAACAATATAGACTACAACTCAAACCAGCCAAACTTCTCAAATCAAAGGAAACGCCAGTTCTGCACACTAAGTAAGATGAACAACCACGATATACGAAATTGCCGAAGACGGATCGCCAATAACAAACAATATTTAAACATGTAAGAATGTCTTTGAAGAAGCCGCAAGGACATTCTAAAAATCATAATCATCATCATCATAATACATCACATCAGAGCGCGAGATATCAAACTAAAACCGTATTCAAAACACCGTCAAAACATATGACCATAAATAAATGTGCACCTAATTACCAGAAGCTAAGCAGTTATGCAAGTAAACCAGTGACTGGTACCCTAAACACCAGAGTAGCACGTGCTACTACAAACGAACAGAGACATCGTTCAGACCAGACCAATAAATCGAAACCTAATACATCTTATGATGCTGATACGAGCATGAACAAACACGTGCATTCCCCAATGATAAATATAAATCCCGCTGGTCAGGTTAGAACATATATGAATAAACGATTACATAACACCGTTCCCAAACAAAAGGACATTAATAGCGATGCAAAAATTCAAAATCAAAACCAACGAAAAGCTAATCGAAATACAAAATTTTACCAAAATAATAATAATGAACCAAGTAAAAACTGTCAAAGTATAAATAACCAGTCTGAACAGATGCAATTGCATACATTACCCAAACTCAAATACCATGCAGAGATTGCACAAGGACTGCAACAGCAAACGCCTTGTTCAACAATTATTAAAATTGGTAACCAACGCATTAGGGCATTACTTGACTCTGGGGCAAGTACAAGTTGCTTAAAATATGACGTATATCGATCCCTTCCAAATAAGCCCCAGTTAATAAAAGAAAAAATAATTCTGACCTCAGCAACAGGCCAAAATATGCAAGTATACGGCAGTATACATTTGCCCTTCAAAATTGGATCAATGTCATTAGTACATAAATTCTTTATATTACCCAACCTAGCAAGATCAGCGATTTTTGGTCGCGATTTTTTAACAGACAAACATGTAAGACTCTATTTCGATTTGAATGCATTTAGAGTAGGCAACAAAACATTTCCCATGTTACAGGATTTACATATAGCATCATTGCTACGTTCGCGGCAAGATATCAAATTACCACCCCATTCATGTGCATTGGTGAACACAAAAATAATTGGTACACCAGACATGTATGAGACACCATATCTTGGAGTAAGTCACGCCGATATCGGCATATTTAAGGATGAACCTAATGTGTCCATTATGGACGGGATAGTTTCTGCATCAAAACGAGATATACCGGTCATGATCATGAATAATTCAGACTCGTATATGTCTATATTTAAAGGTAATATAGTTGCGAAAACACATGGCCTAAGTTCAGACCAGATCTGTCAAACAAAGGCTAAGGTACCCACCACAAATAAAATGAATGATTGTCAAGAAGTATTTAGTATAGAAAATCAAACAAAAATATCTAAGGCTGGCCAGAAACCATTCAAATTGGACGATATACGTGCCCCCGACCACCACAAAATTGAACTACTTGAACTGGTCTCCCAATATCAAGATGTGTTTACAAACGATCCAAATAAGGTAGGATTTTGCGATAAAATAGTCATGCGTGTGGATACCAAACCAGATGCAGAACCTATCTTTTGTCGTGCGTATCCTACTCCATTACATAGACGCGAACACATGGAAAAAGCACTTCAAAAATTATTAGATGCTGGTATTATAAAGAAAACTACAAACGCGAGTTGGTCATTCCCTGCCTTATTGATCCGTAAGGGAATCGTAGATCCTAATGGAAATCAAAATTATAGACTATGTATAGACCTGAGAAAGCTAAATAAAATCACCGTCCCATTACGATGGTACCTCCCCTCTTTTACCGAAGTTTCCAGCCGCCTCCAAAAATCCAAAGTTTTTTCCACAATCGACATTAGCCAAGCTTATCATGTTATCGGTGTTCTCAAAGAACATCAAGAAAAGTTAACTATGAACACAGATTTCGGATTGTTTTCTTTTATAAGGGCCCCATTTGGCTATTGCAACTCGAGCGCGACGTTTTTGACATTAATCCATAAAGCATTGGAAGGGTTAAGCTTTGTTGACAGCTTCGTCGACGATTTAATTTGTCACAGCGAAACGGAGGCCCTCCATAAACAGCACCTCAAAATAGTATTCGAACGACTCAGAGAGTATGGATTAGTAGCACGATTAACAAAGTCCCAATTTTATATGAAAGAAGTAAATTTTTTAGGGCATATCGTATCACAAAATGGAACCCGCCCAGATCCCGCCAAAGTTAAAGCCATACAAGATGTGCCAGCCCCAACATCAGTGAAAGAAGTCCGTAGAGTATTAGGGATTTTTAATTTTTATCGGAACTATTGTAAAGATTTCTCCGACACTGCTGCATCATTAATTAAATTAACTGCTCGTTACGCAAAATTTGCATGGTCCGAAGAATGTCAAAATGCTTTTGATACACTAAAACAAAATTTGCTTAAAGTACCTACTCTGGCCTACCCTGATAGGAACAGGAACATGATCTTATATTGCGATGCATCAATGCATTCAGTGGGGGGATCATTAGTCCAGCCATACCCAGAAAACAAATTAGAAACTGATATCAAAACCCCGGAATTTCCAATTTGCTTTGTTAGCAAAAAGTTGAATCACTCTCAACGAAATTACAGTACTACAGAGCGCGAAGCACTCGCCATATATGTATGTCTAAAGAAACTCAATTTCTATCTAGAAGGATCGGACGTAGAAATACGAACAGATCATTTACCCCTAGTTTCTATGTTTCAAAATACTCAGATGGCTAATAAACGTATTCAAAAATGGTTTATTGAAATTTCCGCATACAATCCAAAATTTACTTATATACAAGGGTCTGAAAATATAGCCGCTGACTTTTGTTCTCGTGTGGACCCGACAAACCAACAGAGTATGTCAGAGTGTTCAGTGGAGAGCGAAGAGAAAACGCCATACGACATAGCGATCAATGACGGATCACTAAACATATTAGATTCACAGAAAATAAAAAATTACGTCAAGACAATAGGTAAACAAAAAGTGCATACGTTGCCCGACACTATATTAATTTCCGAAAATGAACAACTAAATGCACCTACCAATATCGAAGAAATGCAAAAAGAGGACCATATTATATCAGACATAATTCGCAAATTAAAATCCGATAAACCACCCGAAAAGATAACAAAGTAATATATATTGAAAGACGGAATTCTATACTATATGTCTGTATTTAATGAGCAAGCATCGGAACGCATTTATGTCCCGGAAAAGCTGACTACGCAGATAATTTCTGAATATCATATTGTCGGTCATTATGGATCCCAACGAATGTACCATACCATACGTTTGCGATATTATTGGCCACGAATGTTCCCAATGATAGTCAGTTTCGCCAACAATTGCCACATTTGTAAACAGAGAAATCAAAACACTGCCCGTATTCCAAATCAAATGACGGATATACCGAGCCGACCAGGGGAAATGATCGCGATAGATTTAATGGGAAAATTTAACCCACCCACAGCCAGCGGCAATTCCTACATTCTAACGGTCATAGATTTATTCAGTTTACACAAAATGGCATATGCGCTTCCCACAAAACATGCCGAAGTGGTCGCTGAAAGACTTATGACTCAGTATTTCACCATATTTGGTTATCCCACTTGTCTGGTCTCAGATAATGGCAGTGACGTATGCAGTGAGGTCTTCAAAATAATATCTAACTACTATGTTATTCAGCATCGCAAGACCTCGTTATATGCGCCTTTCAGCAACGGATCAAGCGAACGATCTCATCGCGACTACAATGGAATATTAGCCAAATTAACTGAAGGAAATCCAACATCATGGGACCTATTTCTCAATTTCGCATCAGAAGCCATGAATTTTCATGTCTCAGCAACGACTCAATTTTCTCCATATTTTTTAACTTTCTGCAGACACCCCCAAATAAATATTGACAAGATACTGACACCGCGACAGAAATACACGGGTGAATGCCTCATCCAACAGTTACTAGAGAAGCAGCACTTCGCATTTCAATTAGTTAAACAAAATATGAAACAAGTCAAGACGAAACGAAACGAAAACAGTAAAGGTAAAATACCGGAATTTCCCATAGGTTCCCAGGTCTATGTTAAGAATCACAGACAAACCCATAAACTAGGTATGAAATATGATCCATTTTGGGTGATACTTAAACAAACAGGACCAGTTTCGTATGTAATTCGTAATCAAATTACAGGCAGTTTATCTAAAAGTCATGCCAAACATTTAAAATTAGCGACGACTAAATGGCATACACCACAATTACAGGAGAACCAGAAAGTTCGGAAAAGCAGATTTGTATTCCCACATAAGTCATCAACACAAAGCTCCGATGCTGACATATCGAGTAATAGCAACAATTCGGACACCGAAAATGAGAACCACGATACATCCCCTTTAACACAGTTAATACGACAAAACCGCGTCATCCGGGACGGATCGGATTCAAATGAACCAGTGCCCCTACCAGAGATGGCACATAAGTCAAAGCGCGAACATGAAAAACAATCATTTTCATCAACCGAACCATATAACCCTTATGATATGCTAACTCAAAACGATGAAGCAAAAATGTACAATGCAAGTTCATCAACCGAGCCATACAATCCGTATGACATGTCAACCCAACAATTAGTACAACAAAACAAGCGTAAAAGCAAGTCCAGTTGCGATACATATAACATGTCAACCGAAAATTATGATCCTTTCGATATAACCACTCAAACCGACACAAATAGCACAGACGAACAGAGCATGTCGATATAGGAAAATAAAATATGTAAACAACTACCATAATTAGATAACATACATAATCATAAAAGCAACTAACCTCATAAACTCAACTCTATATCCAAAAGCACGAAACGAAAACAGCTCACACATGTATAAACTTTAACTGAATAAAACTCAACAACTTAACTCCAGGAAACAAACTGACAAAGTAAAAATTACCAATTTCTAACAAAGACGACCAGATCTATAACGCGCGAAATGCAACGAATATTATTGGACAATCTCCACCTATCATAAATAAATAGCACCCTGTCGTAAAAAGACACAATACAAAGAGAGAATTGTCATCGCGCAAAACCAGGACTGCCAGACCATGTGCAGTGCATGTAACACGATATGGCAATCACACACGCACCAAGTGGGTGACATATTTCTTTTCACCAACCCGCCCAGATGCACAAAATCGAAGCTTAATTAATCAAAGAAACCGATCTGAACTATACAAAGTGGGTTGGCCAATAATACAGAAATTTAACGCCATGTACCCGTATATATCACGCACATGGCCCCCTCACAGCAAGGCAATATTTCATCTCCAGCAAACTATCACCTGGCGGCCAACACGCTTTATTATCGCATCAATCAACAATTCGGGAGACGCGAATAACTTCGACCTCTTCAAATTTCAGGCGAATTGCATGCATTAATTTAAATGCTAAATCAAAGCAAGAAACATGAAGCATTTCCACTCATACAAGTTTAGATGCCAAGTTCATAATTTGTCAGACAGTTTTGCCTCATTAGCACTCAGATAATAGCATGTGTCACGGCGGACACAGAGACTAATTAAATTATTCACGCCCCATCTTCGGAATAATTATCACAGACACCGAATAAGCAATTACGTCATAATGAATCGTGTTAATCACCCCAACGGTAAACCCATAATTTGATATCATACACTTAATCACGCGTAGTTACCACCCTGTGTTCAATCCAATGCAATAGCGACGATTCATGCGCAAAATCATCGCTAATCTGGCCGGGTAAAAAGTGGATCATTAAATGGATCCCGAACAGAAGTGCAGTCAAAGTCTGATCAACTTTGATTCCACATAGATCAAATGAACAAGTATAGAGGCCAGGAAACGCATCTCTACACATACGCGTAACTACTCTTCATATAAACATATCATGATTCATTATACTCCCAAAGATAGCTTTACCGGTTCAAGTTATCCAAATAATCACAATTATATACCGCTTGTAAAATATCTTAATCTCAAGTGTCAAAATCGCCCCACGCTACATCGACAAATACAATTGTCACATGGCGGGGTATGACAATAACATAGGCTGAAATGATGGCCTACATTAAGGGACAAGCGCATATATCTCAGTATATAACTTTAATTGTGATGTAGCAATGCCAAGCATCAATGATGACCGAATCAATCGATATTTTAACCGTACACGCGCGATGTAAAACTTCAAACCCAAGTACCCAGTTAATATCGTACTCCAGTATAAATCATACGACATTATGTGAAAACAGATTTATTTCTATCTCAACCACAAATAAATATCACATGAATGCAAATGGCAGCCCATGTTTGAAGCAATCGCACAAATCCCAATATTTTTATACACAAAGCACGACTACCAACAGAGCCTACACCCCTCCCTCAATTTTTAAACCAAATGAGTCCCACCCGAATCATTTCAATGATGTAACAGTTCTCCCGATTTTTTTTATTATCATGATAATTTTAATCATTATTATCCAACCCCATTTCCAAGTCATTACAACCGAATGCCTCCAAAAATACAAGCTTTGCAAACGCACATCTTATCGCAATAATGAAACAGTTTGTCCACAAGCCAGGAGCCGGAAGTGGACATTAGCGCTCGCCAATCGAGCACATCCATGAACTCTTGAACGAAGTATCGTTCACCCACTGATTGTTCAACATAATTATTATTGCATTACATGTATTCTAATGTCATTTATATTGATACCCTTTATATTATCACACTTATGTTACCTCATCATGCCAACCCTCTTCATAATGCATATGGCTTCAACATGTACATAGATATATATATTCAATTTATACAATATTTTTATGACGACAACACGCCGTAACTTATATGCACAGGCAACCCTTGAATCAACTCTACTCATTGTACAAGCATACCGAAGTACCAAACCCCTAGATTTTAACACTAGTAGTCAAAATCTGAAAATAAGGGGGACCCTATGTAGAGTAATCACCCCTACCGCTTCTTATTCAAGTGACGTGATAGTACATACTAAACATCCATCTTACCTATGGGGGAGACAGAATATAGTCGAACTATAGTGACCCCAACCAAATTGCCAAGGTCATACTCGGAGAGGCCGCAACCTATGAGTTATGCAATACTAGCCACAAAGGAAAGAAGTTCTTATGTAATAATTCCCAGTTCACCCATGGGTCAGTACAGACAAAGAGATGCACTAATGACGGCTACCAGTCATTAGCGATATATAAACCAGACATTAATCTACTCTTCAATTAGTTTCGGCACATCAGACTAATTGGCAGGCATCAACATCAGGTCGCTAATTAATAAGCGACGCTTTCGGTCGTTCTATGACATCTATGATTGATTCACAATTATGTATCATTTACCATCACAAGCTGTTGACTATACATTGATATTAGATGTGAATAAATGATATACAAGAACTGACTTCATTCTTCCACACATATACAATATTAAAGCGTTGGTTAGGTTTGATTGGAGGACATTTATCTGTTTAATGCGTAAGCGTGTGTATTGGACATATATTATAGGAGGTGCACCAGGGGATATATGGGTATACGTGAGGTATGGTTTATATATAAATGGAAGCGTACAGAGGGAGGTGGGGAGGACAACACCGACGGCTGGGCCCAAACATGGTAATAGGCGTGTGGACCGAAAAACCATCGCATATCCCGAACGAAACTAGCAGCCAAACGCCCAACCGAGTCGACCGCATGGGCGTGCCCCCACTGGCGAGGTCTCCCAGCAGTCACCGCGGGGTGGGTGGGATTGGTAACGATGGCCCTGTCAATATGGTATTGCCATTGGCATTAATATATACGGGGTATTCTGGACCCACCCTTTTCTAAAGTTTGTGTATAATATCGGCGATATAACTATATGCAATTTGGATTCAGTTTGAGTATCCTGGAATGACGCATTGTAAGTGATGCAATTTGTATATGGTGGTGTGAGGTTTGGTAGTGGATCTCATTACGCGCGCCGCGTGTATACGGTCCTAGATATTCTAGATAGCTATGGTTCGCTGGGCGTTTTATTTATAGATAATGGGGTTTTCCGGTTATTTTGGGACGCATTAAGAGTTGTACTGCGACCCCGATCCGGTAAAAGGTGTAGTTGGAATTTCAATTTCGTTTATTGTCGTTGATTTTGGTTTGTGATAAGCTATGCCAATTACAAATAGAAGAAATAAAAAATATAATTTGTAAAATGCGTATGTCAATTGATACGTGTTTTAAACAGTGTTCTCGAAGTATCATGGTCTGTTATTTTGTCATATTTTGCATAAAATGACTCACGGAAAACACAATGTCGGAAAGATTAAAAAACGAAAAATCGGTGATCTCAAATAACGATTTTTCACAAGTAAACGGATGACTATTTTGATCCGGGACATATGCGGAAATAATCAGCATAATGTGACTTAGATAACTGCAGTTTTGAGATATAAACGATGATTTGATGACCTCCGAATTTCGAAAGTGTAAAATTGTATCAAGCGTCGATTTCAAACAATTGCGAGACAATAGTTTGACTTTCTGATTCAACATATATATGAAGACATGCAATGAATAAGATGCTCTAACCGGAAAATAAAGATGACACAACATTAAGGTGTTTAAGGCACATATTTCCATCGATATTAACCAAGTTGAGACAGGAATAAATACCGATAAACGCGCTGTTACCGCGCTCACCTGGATGCTTCGAAAGTACTTCCCACATAATCCAGAACAAAACAATAAATAATTCACAGGGAAAGCTCACCTGAGCCAATAAATCCAACAATTGAATACTTCCGTAGGGGTCCAGGCGAGACTTTTGGCGAAGATCGGCAGAGTCCAGGCGTGACTCGCGGCGAGATCGGCGAAGTCCGGCGTGACTTGTGACGAGGATCCGTAGGGGTCCAGGCGAGACTTTCGGCGAAGATCGGCAGAGTCCAGGCGTGACTCGCGGCGAGATCGGCGAAGTCCGGCGTGACTTGTGACGAGGATACGGGGATCGGCGAAGTCCGTCGTGACTTGCGACGAGGATCCATAGGTATCCAGGCGAGGCTTGGCGAGTTCAGAAGTCCAGGCGAGGCTTGGCGAAGATCAGAAGAAGTCCAGGCGAGACTTGGCGAAGATCAGAAGAAGTCCAGGTGAGACTTGCCGAAGATCAGAAGATGTCCATGCGAGACTTGGCGAAGATTAGAAGAAGTCCAGGCGAGACTTGGCAAAGATAAGAAGAAGTCCAGGCGAGACTTGGCGAAGATCAGAAGAAGTCCAGGCGAGACTTGGCGAAGACCAGAAGTCCAGGCGAGACTTGGCGAAGATCAGAAGAAGTCCAGGCGGGACTTGGCGAAGATCAGAAGAAGTCCAGGTGAGACTTGTCGAAGATCAGACGAAGTCCAGGCGATAATTGAGGAAACTTGTATATTTGTGATTCAATAAACATTATTGAATTTAATTCTGACTTTGTTCTTCATAGCAAAGGACACAGATCATACCCTTGTAGTACACCTAGGAGGTATACCGGTTTCCCTATTTCCCCAAAATAGGGTGGTGGCAGCTATAATAAGGGGTATCTCTTGTGACCCAAGAGGTGACACGCTACCAAATACAAAAGCATATCCAGGTAATTAAATCCTTGTCGGGCCCACGTGTTGGGAAAAAGTCCCTTTAATGGCGTGCAGTCGTTAGACCCTCGGCACTACTTTAATTGAATAAATTTACCCCCGGTTGCACGTTACAAGTTGTCCCGGCAGACCGGGTTGTCTCGGCTAACCAAGTTGGCCCGGCTCATGTAACAAGCCCCTAAGTGACATGACCGACTACTGAATTTTCACACGAAGAACGAATGTATGACCAAATTATTAATTTATTTTATAAGTCAACAAGTAGAACCGTATTGACAGTGGTCATTAATCTCAATGTGGAGACACTTATTTGGAAAATATATATCTGCCGACAGACCATGGGGGAAATAAAAGCTGTCTATGTTTGAGGTAATTTATTTCATCACTTTTTTAAAGGAAAATTATACCGGTAATCAGTTTGTATGCCTTAATTTTCTGCCTATATGACCTTACATGTTTGCGTCCGTGGGCATAAAGTAGACATAAGTGAGGCTCAGTGGGCTTGCAGCATGTGCTAATTTCATAATTTTCAATAATTCGAAAATACGAATACATGTAAATAATTTTGTGTGTAATTTGTTACAAGATAATAATAGGTCGTAAACATCGGGTCCATTATTGAACGGTGCGCAGTTATGTTCATATAAATATCACATCATCTAGCTGTTACCATGAGGTTTTTATATTTGAAACAATAATTATTCAGTGGGTGGGGTGGTATAAGTAACCACTTAGCCTTAGTAAGCCCATCAAATTTTTATGTCTATGTTGCAACATAATTATATTCATTTTGATTAAATGATTAATTAATGAAAAATTATCAGATAGTAATATTAATTTTATTATTCTTTCATCTGCAGGTATCTATAAACAGTTTGTTAACCATGCAGTAACATGCATTTATAATAATCTCCTGGTTTCGAACTTCATTTCAGTGAATATTTTCAAAACATTAAGAAAGATCTAGAATGTTGAAATGAAATGAGAGACAAAAATACAAAACTGACCATCTATACTATAGATGTAGTATAATTTAACAGGACATTAATGATAACTGACTCAAATTTAATGATATAACACAGTCTAGTTGTTTCCGATGTATAGACAGGTCTGTGTGGTCCACATATTGACCTTTATTAGCTTGATCGGTCTAAAGTAGATCCATTATATTGATCGGTCTAAGATGGACCAATATTAGGCTGATCGGTCTAAAATAGACCAATCAGTCTAAAGAGTCGGATCAGTCTTTCACTGCAGGCCTGCATGCATCTAGGATAAGGAGAGTCACTCTAGGCTGTTCTATAACTATCTTTCAACCAAAAACTAATCTTGGATTCCCTTTTATATGGGAGGCCTTTTTCGTATTTATTAGCTAACTGCACTTAAGCGTAAGTGAATTGTGCTTCTTAACTTACGCTTAAGCATAAAGTAGACATTACATAATGCTAAAGCGTTATAGAGTGATGACTTCATTTACGCTTAAGCATCATTCATATACATTCTCAATAAGATGCCCTCAAGCTGAAATGGATGCACCTACATAATCACATTATTAAAGCCAGTAAACTACATAATATATACCATTATACCTGAGGTAAGATAGGTGAAGAATTGAATAAAATTAAGCGTAAATTAATCGCGCGCTTATGCATCAATGAATTACACTTCGGCATAATGGAAGCGTAATTGAGATGCATTATGCTTATGCATAAATGATTTATGTTTAATTATAAGTGAATTATTCTTAAACGCAAATATTTACGCTTAATAATAATTATTTGCGCTTAAGAATAATACATTAATAAATGTGAAAAACCGCCTCCCTTACTTTTAACATTTATTCCTTATTTGCGCTTAACATAAATATGATCCATTTGTGCTTAAGTGTAAATGATTTGAGCTTAGGTGTTAATCATATGCATTTAGGCGTAAATAATTTGTGCTTTAGCGTAAATAATTTTCACTTAAGCGTCAGTAATTTGTGCTTATGGTTAAGCGCAAATAACGGATACATGTGAAAATGCATGGCCCCCATACACCTAGACCTAATAAAGTTGAAAGCATTCTATAATTAGTTTATAAATAAATACCTGTGAAAATCTCAACCAAATTCACAAAGTCCAGATAGTCCAGCCACCTTGGAATATATATGTGACCACCCATTGAACCGAGTCGAAGTTGTTTGCCATGATTTCTGGACTATAATATTGTAGTTTTAGAAGCTTTCGAGTCGAAAATGGCGGCCCACGCCCGCATGCAACGAGCAACAGTAACGATAACGCTTGCTTACTTCATGGAATCCAATATGGGATTTGAAGCAATACTTCAATACCCCAGGTTTCAGATTTGGTTTTGATCAATACCACCAAAAACCGAATAGTTTGTCTGTGTATTACTTGTCGTCGAACACGTATTTTATATAATAGAAGAATGAGTATATGTATATTTTGAATTGATCGAGTGTTGGAACCTCAACAGCGAAGTTTCAGCTATTTACCACCCGCTGCGTGAACAAATATGTTCCTATGGCCTTGTTAACAATGGGCATCTGTAGCTTTTTATTATGTCCTATTGTTCTTCCAGATGAATATCTTTCTAATACATGTAGGCATTGATATTGTAATGGCCATTCAACAGTTTATATACCTCGATTAGATCTCCTCTAAATATTCGATATTTTAAAGAGATCAGATTGAGTCTTATCATTCGGTCTCGGTAGCATAGAGTTTTGATTTGACGAACTAGTTTCGTTGCTTTTCTTTGTATTTCTCTAACACAAATTAAATTACACAATGCTTTGATATTTGTGATGTGGGCTCCATGCAGAGTTACAGTATTCGATGATAGGCCTGACCATGCTTATGTAGAGCGATTAGAAAGTGTCGATATCCAAGTTCGTAAAAGTTGTGTTGACTATGCCGATGATTTGAGAAGCTTTATTGTTTTAGGCTATTGTATGATAGCTAATATGGCCGTTTCAAATTGAGCTATAGGGATGGGATTTCTCGCAGGACAACACATTTCGGGTTTTCTTGAGGTGTGTATTCGCTGAATATCTTATAGTTGCAGTATGTAACTATTATGACTGCGTTAATTGCTTTCGATGTTTAGGTATGAACAATGGCTGGGTCATGCACTCTTGGTGGGAACACAATGCCTCCGATTTTTGATCCGCATTTAGAAGCTTTCTGTGTGGTGAAAGAGAAACCTGCAGTAATAAGCCGAGTTTGTTTGTAATAATTTGAAGGATTAGTTGTTTTAACGGAATTACGAGGCTGTACATTCATGTAACCAATATATTTTATATTATAATTTATATTTATGGCTAATAATATGATATTGAGGGCGTTACCATTTCTGATTATGGTTTTATTGTCAAACATGCGTATTGATTATACGAAACGATGTGTCCAAGAACGATTCTGCTTGATTTAGGGTGGGTTTACTTTTGTGTAGATATGTGTACATTTCTACATATACACCAGTGTGGGCGGGCAGATACAGAACTTCACACATACAGAAAAGTTCGTTTGAGCAAAAATCGTATCGGTTGATGAGTGTAGCGAGATTGGACGGTTGTGGCGTCTTGGGTCAACACCGAGGCATTGCGACAGGCAAATCGGATTTGATTAATCATTACTCGATGATGTCGTAGAAGATGAAATACATTTCCTTATGGAATGCTCTGCATAATCACAACTACGAAAAGAACTTTTCGAGTCAATGGTTAACCATAATCCAAATTTTCCACGCATTAACGCAAACGATCAATTTATTACTATATTGACAAAATTTAATGGCTGTCCCACTCTAACACGAATAATATGTAAACTGATCCGTCGCTTCTTCGATGCTCGTGCTGAGCAAATAACAGTTAGGTAACCATAAATATAATACATGCTACGGAGACTCCTTGTACATCTCAGCATGTAATTTGTTCTTGTATATCTTATTATCACACGTTTTTGTATATACTATTATCCATTGTATTAGCAAACTGTCCTCTGCGGATGTTTTTGCCAATAAATCATTATCTTATCTTACTCGGGCTGGTGCACATGTGCTTAATATTTGTCAGATAAACCCACGTAATAAGCTAATCCTGACAGCATATGGTTCGCGAAGGTGATCACATTTAAGTACTTGGTATATGGCCGAGCAAACATCTGGGCCGATTTTGCATATTTATGAATCTAAAGATTAAAACAAACTAAACGGCATCATACAACACATTTTGTGAAATGTATATGGCAGCGTAAAACCGCCACACTATTGTATATTTCAACAGATTAGTAATCTGTTTAAACAGATTAGTAATCTGTTGTATTGTTTTTCTTTATTCGAAAAAAACGTGTCTTTTTCAGTCAATTTGACAGCATGGGTGGGTGACCCGCACCAAATACCACCTAGACCCCCCCCCCATCACCCTCACCCCAAATAAACAAGGAATAAAAAGATCCAAACCAGATTTTCACTCCCTTGGGATGGTACACTCTTATAACTAATGTGTAGAAACGATTACACATCAACTGTGTAATAAATGTGTAAACCTGGTTAATACACATAGCAATGTGTAGTTTTACATACAAATACATTGACCAAGTGCCGTTCTACACATAATGTGTATATTTTGTTACACACAATTGTATAAGAACGTAGCGCATGCGCTTTGCGGTGCCTTCAGTTTCATAGTCTGCTACGTGACGGCCATATTGTTTGAGTATATTTTTTGGAATACAATCTACAGCGATCGTAGACAAGGATGTAAGTTCAGAATTCCAATTTGTGGGTTTAGTATTAATAGTATATGAGGATTTATTTGTTAAAACTTTCATGGCGATTACTGCCCTTAGACTCTTGTTATGATTGTTGTGATAATACTAATATTATGCAATCACGCCTCGACCCTGGTTTGTTCATTCAAAGCAAAAACTCACAGTACAGAACAAAACACTACATACCACTATGCTCCGTGGAAGTTTTAACATATAAATCTGCATATATCTTTAATACTATACCCACAGGTCGGACTACTGAACTTGCATTTCTTGTCTACAAAATGGGTGAGGGATATGTGTTGATTTTATACACACAGTTGTGTATAAATGTGTAAAAATTTACCCATTTATGTGTAAAATTTGTTACACAATTTGTGTACGAATATGAAACTACACATATACTACACAAATATGTTTAAGATCAAAATTGAATAATGATTGTGTAGCAGGGCTACACATTGTGTGTATAAATCCTACACATTAGTCATAAGAGTGTACCCCCGGGTGTAAGGTTTGAGACGTTTCTAGTGAGTATTTAGGGCGGGACACACACTCCTGTCATCAAATTGACCGAAATTCTTACCGTTTCCGAAAACGATCCATACCACATTTTCACCCCCACGGGTGATATGTGGGGGGGGGGGGTGTCGGAGTGTTTCTGTTGATATTTGGGGCGGGCCACCCATCCAGGGGCGGGCCACCCATCCATACCGTCAAATCGGTCGAAATCATTTCCGTTCTCGAAAATGGTCCATACCCCATTTTCACCCCCATCGGGTGGTACCCCCACCGGAGGTGATGGGTGGGGGTCGGGGTGTTTCTAGGGGGTATTTAATTATTCTGTTTAAACAGATTACCAATATTTTTAAACATAATAGTAATATGTTTAAACAGATTAGTAATCTAACTTGAAATATACAATGGTGTTGCGGTTCTACGCTGCCGTATAAATGCTATCATTGCGTACCGAATAAACATGATGATAAATTCGTGGGCTACACATGGAGGGGGTTTACAGACAAACAATGGGAATTGGTTAACCCCACAATATAATATGGCGTACCATATACATAAACACTTTCAGTGAAACTAAAAACGACAACTTTAGAATCCTAATCTTATTGATATCCGTATACCATGACTGTGATATACATGTATGCGCGGTCGAAAACCAAACTCATATTATTAAATATATATACGTGTATTATTTTCGAATGTGATATATAGCAATAATGTCAATAATATTAAATTGTCTGAACATTACATGTGCTCTCCATATACGCACGAACATGTATCAGCACATCCTTTGATATATGTGGGTGGGGTCATGTTGTGCTTTGGTACCAAACTCACATCATGTGCACCTGACAGCTTTCTCCGTCAGTTTTTCCTCATTCGATTGAGACAATATTTATTGTCCGAAAGCCGCCACGCTCTCTTTCTGCGGCCGGGTTCATTATCGCCCGAGTCGTTATTTCGTGGTAATCTGAATACCGAATCTGGATTCAGATTATGGATTAGTCCCCGTACGACTTGTTCGGTAAACGAACAGACCAGAATCAGTAAACGAACAGACCGTAATCGTAATCTCGTGGTAATCCAGATTCGGATTCGGATTCCGATTACGGACTCAAATGTTCGTAATGTAAACACACCGAGATTTCGCCACCTCTGAGTTTAAAAAAAAACACAATAAAACATAAGAATCCGTCTCTTGTGTACAAATTATTGCAGAATATAAAGGATCTATATAAAAAAAAATTAAATGCGGAGACAAATTTGTGTTATCGACTGTAAACGGGAAGAATATTACTGAAATTAGCCAAATAATAATGTTATTGATAGCAACGCTGGGGGAGCACTTCGGTTGAACGCGAACTTGAAGCAAAGCATTGTCGATTTCATTGTCACTTTCATCATATCATGTTCATTTCATAATTCCACCCATAAAATACCGCCCGAACGCATGTCCATTTCAAATTCGGTGGATACGTCACCATTGACCGAATTAACGTGAACCTGCATAGATATGTCTTCTGCTTTGTTCGTTATTATATGTTCCTTCTTATTCAAGAAATAGTAGGATTATTTTATATAGATGGGTTATCAGATATACGTATGTATCAATTCCTATAGCAATTTCATATTAAAAATGTGTTGTTTCGTTAAATGCAGTCATTATACACAATAGTCTCTGTATAAGGAAGAAACGCAGACATTTTTAGGCCAACGTGCTGTTCAACAGTTGGAAAATAAAGCTTTGTCCATGAAGCTAATGGTGTGGTCTTGTGATCGCACGTGAACTCATCTCCCAATCGCACAAACACAAATGTAAAGCTTATTCTAGGATCTCCGGACTATGTGGTGCAAATGTCAGTCAAGACACCCAACCAACCCCTGTCGCCACGTCCCTGTACAACTGACAACTTTCATGTGTATTCCACAACGTCTTCGGAATTTGATTCAGGAGACATAGAGCTGTTTGAAATGCTTGCCCTCAACAATAAACACACCTTAACTCGAAAAAAAGATGCGATTTAAGTCAGATTGGCAGCTAATTAAGTGCCATGTATATACACATAGAAGCAAAGCATGACTTTCACAACAAACATGAACTTTATAAATATAAGATACAAATGATACTTGTGTCAAATTCATGAGCCATATTTGACGCTGTGAGAACATTAAACATAGTATCGAAGACCACGTGGATTTCAAAATCTGACCTATAATCGGGTATTAGCCCCGTCCCCGTAATCGGATTCGGATTCTGAACCCGGATTCCCACGAAATAACGACTCTGCTTCTCGTAGACTCGGTTCTACTCAGCTGGGTATATGGAATCACTGAACTAAATGGTTTCACAAAGGCGACAGTGTTAACGTTTCGGCCAAATTCAGTGAATTGAAGCCTGCAGGCCATACCAGCTAGATTGACACCAGTTGATCACGAAAATGCGAGAAAAACCATAGGTCATGTGTTTACTTTTTAAAAATAAATCCAAGTGTACGATAGGGCTATCACACAGCCAGATTTGATCTGGAAAAACACAGAACTACAAATCAGTAAACGAACAGACCGTAATCGTAATCTCGTGGTAATCCAGATTCGGATTCGGATTCCGATTACGGACTCAAATGTTCGTAATGTAAACACACCGAGATTTCGCCACCTCTGAGTTTAAAAAAAAACACAATAAAACATAAGAATCCGTCTCTTGTGTACAAATTATTGCAGAATATAAAGGATCTATATAAAAAAAAATTAAATGCGGAGACAAATTTGTGTTATCGACTGTAAACGGGAAGAATATTACTGAAATTAGCCAAATAATAATGTTATTGATAGCAACGCTGGGGGAGCACTTCGGTTGAACGCGAACTTGAAGCAAAGCATTGTCGATTTCATTGTCACTTTCATCATATCATGTTCATTTCATAATTCCACCCATAAAATACCGCCCGAACGCATGTCCATTTCAAATTCGGTGGATACGTCACCATTGACCGAATTAACGTGAACCTGCATAGATATGTCTTCTGCTTTGTTCGTTATTATATGTTCCTTCTTATTCAAGAAATAGTAGGATTATTTTATATAGATGGGTTATCAGATATACGTATGTATCAATTCCTATAGCAATTTCATATTAAAAATGTGTTGTTTCGTTAAATGCAGTCATTATACACAATAGTCTCTGTATAAGGAAGAAACGCAGACATTTTTAGGCCAACGTGCTGTTCAACAGTTGGAAAATAAAGCTTTGTCCATGAAGCTAATGGTGTGGTCTTGTGATCGCACGTGAACTCATCTCCCAATCGCACAAACACAAATGTAAAGCTTATTCTAGGATCTCCGGACTATGTGGTGCAAATGTCAGTCAAGACACCCAACCAACCCCTGTCGCCACGTCCCTGTACAACTGACAACTTTCATGTGTATTCCACAACGTCTTCGGAATTTGATTCAGGAGACATAGAGCTGTTTGAAATGCTTGCCCTCAACAATAAACACACCTTAACTCGAAAAAAAGATGCGATTTAAGTCAGATTGGCAGCTAATTAAGTGCCATGTATATACACATAGAAGCAAAGCATGACTTTCACAACAAACATGAACTTTATAAATATAAGATACAAATGATACTTGTGTCAAATTCATGAGCCATATTTGACGCTGTGAGAACATTAAACATAGTATCGAAGACCACGTGGATTTCAAAATCTGACCTATAATCGGGTATTAGCCCCGTCCCCGTAATCGGATTCGGATTCTGAACCCGGATTCCCACGAAATAACGACTCTGCTTCTCGTAGACTCGGTTCTACTCAGCTGGGTATATGGAATCACTGAACTAAATGGTTTCACAAAGGCGACAGTGTTAACGTTTCGGCCAAATTCAGTGAATTGAAGCCTGCAGGCCATACCAGCTAGATTGACACCAGTTGATCACGAAAATGCGAGAAAAACCATAGGTCATGTGTTTACTTTTTAAAAATAAATCCAAGTGTACGATAGGGCTATCACACAGCCAGATTTGATCTGGAAAAACACAGAACTACAGCAGCTAGTTAAATAAATTTCCCGCTCACAAAAATCCATTCCCCCATTCATTCGCCAGTTTAAATTATTTAGATATGATGTACAAATAAAATAAACGCGATGTCATCCTTTAATAACGTATCGTATGCATCAGGTGAAGGTCATTCTTCCGTTACCTTCACCTTTAGCATTCCACAGTGTACTCGCTCCCGATTCTAGAACACATTTAGCTCCTTGATTCCATATGAGCAACGATGCTGATGAGGCACCAGCGACGTGACGACAGGGGTGTCTCATTCTTCTCCAACTTTGGTAATTTTTTTCAACAGTTGGAAATTTCCTATCTGACATAAACATTTGTTGAAAATTTCACGCCAGCAATAGGTTGAAATCGTTCTTGTAGTTTTAATTTACAAAAATTTATTAGTGAGGAATTTGTTGTTTTTAGACCAACATTTGCATATTTTCCTACTTTTGGTAAAATGCTTTGATTGCTTTTCCTACTTTTGATAAAATGTTACTGACTGTTTCATTTATCTCAGAAGAAACTATATTTGACTGCACACTGACTATGAGTTTTGAACATGTCGTCTATATACTTCCATCTCTATTGACAAATAGTATCTTTTTGTGGAAAATATCTTGAATGGGACAGGCTCAATTGTGTTATAATACATGAGCCATTTGCAAGAATATATATATTTAATAAGTAGAATGATAAATATACTTCTATGTATCTGTTTTACTGGCTCACCATATGTATGCCCTGATTCCCGTCCCAATATATATATGACAGTTGAGAAGATATCATTGTTCAAGTGATTTAATTCGGTCACCATTTATCGAGGTTGTAAAATTTGAACGCCAAAATCTCAGTAGAACGAATTGTGGAGAATTACACTATATAACTTTTGGTGGATATCGGTGACTAAAACATTCTTATCAATGTTAGTGCCCTCCTCTCCCCATTCCTGACCCAAACGGTGGCGTCGTTAACCCACATGGTTTGATTCCTCGTATCATTGGAGAAGAACGGAAATTAGTGCTAAACATATTTGTATCTACTTTGGTGCCCCTCCCCTCTCCATTCATGACTTTTGACACATTTAATCCGCGTACATTAGACTCCTGACACGAGGATGATTATTTATGAGTGGTTATCGGCGACTAAACATATTCTTATTAAATTTTATTTAGTGCCCCCATCTCTCATCCATACGGCACCAATTTGGCGTCTTTAGACCACACGATTATAGATTCCTCATATCGCGGAGAAGAATATGTATCAAGTTGTGCCCCTCTCCCCATATGTGCACCCTGACTCGAACGGCGCCATATCATGGAGATGATTATGTACAAGTATGGTGGAAAACGGCGACAAAAATAGTTCATAATGTTTGCTACCCGCCCTTTTCTGGTCATGACACCAACGGTGTCACTTTAGAAAATTCTAACCCACACCATTATCTTCCTCGTAAAAGGTTACCCCTCTTAGACTCCATTGGAGCTATATAGATGGTCCTGCGTGAAGTTATATAGAACAGACAGACAAATACATTCGTAAATATAGGCATTCCTCCATGCCCCCATGACTTGAACACTGTTGACATCTTTAAACCACACAATTAGACTCCTGATATTATGGAGATGATTATGTATAAGTTTGTGCTAATTTGCGACTAAATAAATTCTTATTATATTGAGTGACCCCCCCCCATCTCCCACCCAAAAGGCACCATGTTGGCGTCTTTAAATCACACGATGAGATTCCTCTCGCATCATGGAGAAGAATGATTGAAAATTTGGTGCAAATCGACGCTAAATATATTTGTTATCAATTTTGGTGCCCCTCTCCCCTTCAGTGCACCTATGGCTCGAATGACGCCACCCTTTGCAGCTTTAAGTTGTACGATTAGACTTCTGATATCATGGAAATGATTATTTATAACTTTGGTGTTAATCAGCGACTAAACAAATTCTTATCAAATGTAGTCTGTCATCGCTCATCCAAAACGGCGCAAATTTGGCATCTTTAAATCAAACGATTAAATTCATTGTATCATGGAGAAGAATGTGTATCAATTTGGTGGAAATAGGACGTAAAAATATTGTAATTAATTTTGGTGCCCCTATCCCCTTCCATGCACCCTAACTCGAACGGTGACATTTTTGGCATCTTTTAACCACACCATTAGATTCCTAATATCATGGAGAGGATTTCGTATAAGTTTGATGGAAATCGGCGAGCAAATTTGTTGCCTCCCCTCCCCCTTTTCTCACATGACAACAACAGCGTCACTTACGAAAATTCTAACGGCACCATTATCTTCCTCGTAAAAAGTTACCCCTGTTAGACGCTTTGGATAGTCTCACGAGACAGATATACAGACAAACAGACATTCGCAAATATAGATATATCAGCATATATGGGGTTTCACTCTTCGTGCAGAAAATTGTGCTTAACTTGCGTCCTTGCTCTCGTATGGTAAACTGACGAAAGGAACACACACAATCAGTTGTGTGTATATATTTCTTACCAACGTTTCACATTGGTATAGCGGCACATGCATCCACATGCTTGCGATATAGACTATGACAAGAGTCTGCTAATTTGGACATTTCTTTACTTAACAATGCGTTCCAGACTCGTTATGTTTCAATATTTTGGGAGGTGTGCCCATATGGTTGTGACGTTGGTGAACACGTCCTGACATATGGACTGCAAGATCCTTTATTGATGCAGTATACAGTGCAGAGGAAAATGATTGACGTATTAACTCAGTATAACCAAAATAAAACTACAGCCTTACCATTGTGGTATACAAGTAATTGGTTGCATTTTTTCTCAGCTCTACTTGGTATGATTGTGGTTTGATATTGATGGTTTGTGGTGTCAGTTATATTTAAGCAGGTAATTACAAACAATTGCATTAAAATCCTTAAAATTTCCAGTTTCTAACTTGTAATTTCGCGATTCCATTGTAGGAACCCACACCTTGCAAAGATGTTAAGATGCGGGGTGGACTTGCGGAATGTTTATGAAATTCATGCGATCGTGGAAATGTATTTGACAGGCCAAGCTATCATTACGCCATTGCACTTGTCAGATAAACTGACGACATGAACACACACATGCGGTTTTGTATAACATAGTTCATACCAAGCGAGTGATATTGATATGGTGGCAAGTGCGTTCATATGCTTGCGACATACAATATGGAAATAGTCTGTCCACCCATTAGTGGTACGAAATTCAATGGTGGCTATTTCTTATTTTCACAATGCGTTCCAGCGTTCGGTATGTCAATATTCCGGAAGGGACGCCCATATGGTTGCGACATTGATCAACGCGTCCTATAATATAGACTGAAAGTCCTTTATCGATGTACGAGCGCAGTGTGAAAATAAGTGATGTAAGAACGCATTAAACATATATAATACGGCCTTAGAATTGTGACATAATCAGTAATTGTGTACATTGTTCTCGACGCTACCTGCTATGCAGAGTTTTGATGCTGATGGTGCTTGGTGTCTATTAAATTTAACACTTTCATGACTGGAGTTTCCGGAAATAGTGCGAAAACCCTGTGCCAACGCAATCTCTTACATGTACGAGGCTCCCTAGTCCCTATACAAAAGAAGGCACTGGCACATGGTCTTTAATGATGCAACAGTGTAGCTCCCATTATTAAAAGGTTAAACAGATATTGCAGGAAAAATAAAAATATTCACGAAAATGCTTAAAATTTCCAGGTTGTGTGGTTAAATCTATGAATTTAGAACTTGATATTTTGCACTTTTGTTGAAGAAACCGTGTTAAGCAACACCCATATTGCAGGGATGTAGAGACACTTGTGGGGAAGGGTCAGTTAGAATATGCCGTTCCAACGTGTGGTTAACAGCCACGCATATGTGTGTTACTGGCCGCTAGTTTATGACATACTTGCATACGTCGCGTAAGGATAACAATTTGTATTTGATCGTGCGATCATTACGCCATTACACTCGTCCGATATGCGGACAACAGTAACTCGCGCATGCGATTTTGTGTATATATTCCATACCAAGCGTGCCATATTGATATCGTGTCAAGTGCGTCCATATGCGTGCGACATACAATATGGCAATAGGTTGACAATCCGTTAGTGGTATACTGTGTTTAATCGTGAATATGGATAATTTTTAATTTCTCACTGCGTTCAAGAGTTGGGATAAGTCGATATTCCGGAAGGGGCGCTCACATGGTTGCGACATTGATCAATGTGCCCTGGCATATGGACTGAACATTGCTTTATTGACGTAGTAGCACAGTGCACAAATTATTGTACAAAAATACAAATGGAAGTCACTAAAATGCTTAACATTTCCAGGTTTTATGGTTAAATCTATGCCTTTTTACTTGAAATTGAGCATTTCCATTGAAAAAATTGTGTTAGGCAACATCCATATTGCACGGATGTAGAGACATTGGTGGTGAATAGTCAGTTAGAATATATCGGTCGAG
The DNA here is from genome assembly GCA_032622095.1 of Siphonodentalium dalli. Lineage (NCBI taxonomy): Eukaryota > Metazoa > Mollusca > Scaphopoda > Gadilida > Siphonodentaliidae > Siphonodentalium > Siphonodentalium dalli. The sequence goes on from CP136067.1 coordinate 208,589,585, forward strand.
CGTGTGGTAAACAGACCCACATTTGTGTTACTGGCCGATAGTGTACATGTATGGCACTCCTGTATGCGTCTCTTAGGGGAACAATAATGTGCTATCCTAGTACGCCATTGAACTCGTCCGATATACTGACAACAGTAACTGACACGCGCGGTTTGGTGTATATATTCCATACCAAGCGTGGGATATTGATATCGTGTCATAAATGCATCCATATGCTTGCGACATATACTAGTTATGACAATAGTCTGTCCAACCTGTAGTGGTATACTATATTCAATCGCGGCTAGTTCTTAATTTCGCATTTCGTTCCAGAGTTGGGATAAGTCGATATTCCGGAAGGTGCGCCCACATGGTTGCAACATTGATCAACACATCCTGGTATATGTTGACTGAAAATTGCTTTATTGACGTAGTAGCGCAGTGTACACAGTATTGATGTACGAACGCACTACACACAACCAAATAAAGCCTTAACGTTGTTACATAGCCTGTAATTGGGTACAATATTCTCGACTCTGGTATGACTGAATTTTGGTGATTATGTGCATGCCTGCGTCGCGTAAGGATAACACTTATGGTATTCACTGAACGTGCTGTCCTTACACATTGCAATCATTTCGATATACTGACACCAGTAACACACGCATGCGATTTTGTGTATATATCCCAAATATTGATATAGTGTCAAATGCGTTCATATACTTGCGACATACACTATGACATGAGTCTGTCAATCCGTTAATGTCACTCTGTTCAATCGTGGTTAGTTCTTAATGCCACAATGTGTTCTTGAGTTGGGACATGGGACGACCACCCATATGCTTGCGACATGACTGTAACAGGCCTTGTTCCTTCAGATTGCGAACTGTACTATACTATATGACGTCACCATGTGCTCACTCAATTTCCTCCAACTTATGCAAATACGCATTTGCATCTCAGATTTGATTAGACGTTGGATATTTTGGGACTAAATGACTTAGCTGTGTAGATCATATCATGAGCTATACAGCATACTCTGTAATCACTCCACATGTAGTACGGTTATGTGTCACATCACTTTCTTATAAACTTGTGATAAGTCACACTATCGGTGTAAATGTTTTCAACGCTGCCGAATTTCAACACAACATGGAGCATATTGTAATGTAAATTTATTATATCTCCACGCTATCAAGCAGACCAGATCTTCGGTGTTACCAGTTACTATATATACATCGAGTAGATACCGTGTTGTGAGAATGTGAACAATGTCGCACAAAAGAACACCTCTTCGAAAGTTATATTTGAACACGCGGGAAGAAATGTCATTATTTCCCTGTATTTTGTAAGCAATTTCGTCGACTAATTTCGATACCGGAATAAATCAAAAGCGGTTATTATTATAAATGTATTTTGGACCGCAAACTGCCATATATATTTACTCTACGTGGGCTTTATTACGTTTACGTATGGTCATATTACAAATACTTGGGAGTGAGTTGGGTATGGTGGGGTGGACAGTAGTAGACAATATGTAGCAAATCGGGGTTGAGTTCGATTGGGGTACATGTATCACTTTATGCATGGATATTTGGGTTGTGTAGACTGTATATATTTGAGTACATATATACACGACTGGGGTGAATGGGCATGTTAGTAGTGCGCATGCGTCGATAAATGGCGGCTGTTATGAATTTTCACAATGGAAAGTACGATATTTCTCTAAAATGGAATTAATCTCATGGACCTAAATTCCCAAAAATGTATGTATGATGACTTCGCAGACCCCCAGTATGTCGTCTGATAACGAAATCTCCATTTCAAGAGACATGACGGTGTCTTTCGACAAAAACCAATTCGGGCGTTTCAATGGCCGCGACGTTCTTCGTGCATTAGAGCGAGTTGTAGGGGCGGACGAAATCGCGGCTATACAAGTTATTGACGACCAGTGTTTAATATCACTCCACACAATTGAAGCGAAGGAACGTTTAGTTGACAGAGGCTTCAGATTATTCGGAGAGACTGTAAATCCCACCGATGTGGAAAATAGGATTGTCCACGTTACAGTGAAAAACGCTCCATATGAGCTCCCAGACAGTGTAGCCATGAGACATTTATCATATTTTGGGCAGGTGGTCGACAACAGCATGAGGAGAGAAAAGTTTGACGGCTCATCAGTTGAAAACGGCATCAGATACATGGAAATGTATGCTAAGGACTGCACAGAGCTACCATCGGAACTGATGATTGGGAAATATATTGTTAAAGTATTTTCACAAATTACAAAGATCGAATGTAAACATTGCCGTAACCTACATTTACCGAAGTTTGTGTGTAATAAGGCGAAAGAAGCCAAAAATAGATGTGGGCGTTGTCTTATGTCGTCACAAAAAGCATGGCAATGCAAGAATGAAGTTGTTTGCAGAGTGTGTTTGATTTCTGGTCACCGATCCGGAGACCCTATGTGCGAGGGCAGACGTGTTCGCGTGGACAAAGGAAACTCTGATTGGACAGACAGACAGAAACTGCAGAGTGTCAATCATGAACAATACAATAACATTATTAAATCAAATAGAATGATTGAGAAGTCCCATGGAAGTGATCGGGAGAGTGATGTTCGCGGACGACGGGGGACTTTATTCTCATACACAGAACCTCCACACACAACAGACGCCACCAATCAACTAGGACAAAAATTCAGACCTCTACCAATTGTTAACCTGATTGATTTGGAGAATGAAACAAGTATTAATTCTCAACCAATTATTGGTGCGGCAATTGACAAAACTATGGAGGAAATGATCATAGATAGACAGGAAGATAATGACAATGCAGATGACGGTGAAGTGTTCAGTGACAAAGCTAGTGAAAATGAAGTCAATGATAAAGAACAAGAAATTGTCGATGCTGAGGATCACGAAGGTGAAATAGAGAACGAAACAAATGGAAGTGCTGAACAAGATTACCAAAGTGAACAAAATAATGAAAACAATACTATAAAAGTGATAGTTCTTGGTGCCAGTAACTGTGGTGGGTTAACGTTCAACAGCAAAGAAATTAAATTATTCCAATTCTCAGGAGCTAAATATGCGGAAATTGACAAGCTGTTGGATAAAGTGAAATTCGACGAATCAGTGGACCGGTTCGAAGTAAAAAAGGTGACTACTCACCTTGGAAAGGCCCAGTGCTATAGAGGGCATACAGATGGATATCAGCGACGGAGTTTCTCAAATTCACGAACGATTTCCATTTGCAACTGTGAACTTATGTAGTGTCCCACCAAGGAAAGGAATGGGCGCTAAGATGAGGGAACACAACGTAGTGGCTCTTCGTATAAATAAATATATCGAACGACTGTGCAAACGAAAGCCATATGTAACTTATGTGGACAATTCGATGTTTCGCACCAAAGAAGGAAACGGGGTAAAAGTGATGTATAACCCCAGATACCAGTCCGGTCTACATCTCAACGAGGAAGGACGTGAAAGACTGGTATCCTCCATTGTGAATGTCTCGGAGATTAAAACTGCCGCCAAGCGAGGAAGAGAGAGCACCACCCCACTCCAGGACAGAACCAAGGTGCCAAAAGTGAACACGTGAAATGAGTGTAAATACACTAAGGGGGTGTTTATACATTACCCGGCGAAGATCGCTTTCGCTTTAGCCGGCAGCGATAACAATAGAGTGTTTATACTTCGCCGGATAAGAATTACGGCTATCCGGATACTCAGCTATACGGTTTTCAACTTTTGGATAAAATGATTTAGTACAAGCACCTGATTGTCGTATGGATTCTAATTCGCTCTGCGGTTAAGTTAGATGTTTATCTGGGGTCATGCCGTCATGGGTGATTTCCTTTCAACAATTAACTCGAACAATATTATTGTGCAATCGCTGATAGACCAGCCCGCTTTTCACCTGTGTATATATTGGTCAGTGTGCCAGTTTGATTGTCTCTAATCAGCTGTCAGGTCGGTGGTCACGCACCTTGGTTATAAGCTATTATTATAAATACTAACCGATGATGGTACACGTACTCTGCATGTGCATGGTACATTTGTTGCGCATTCGAGGGAATTAATTCATGTACATGTATGTCCATATATATATATGGAAGAAATGGGATGGCACGTTTCTGTGGATTCAAACTTAATGGACAATTAGTTCAGTAATCTAAATCTGAGTGCGCCGTGGACATATTTACACAGGGACGGGTCTAGAGGGCCTGATTTGGAGGTGTGGGACTGTTCATCTTTGGAATTTATCGACCGACCGTGGTTATGGCCCCTGAAAATTGCAAAATCTTAGCATCCAGCCTTAAGATTTCCAATTGTTGGACATTTTCCAAACTTGACGCACCTCTAATAAGGTTGGATCATTTCCAACTGATGGTCATTTCAGTCCAACAATTTGGTAAACAAATAAGCAAATGTTGCCTAAAGAAATCACCAATAACAAATTGTTGAAAATAAAACTACGAGAACAATTTCAACATATTGCTGATGTCAAATGTCCAACTATTGCCGTGTCAGGTATGAAATTTCCAGCTTTTGAATATTTTGATTAAAGTTGTGATGAGACCCCCCCCCATCGCCACGGCCCTATATACATGGACATGGTGAACGCCCGAGTAAAATGAAAAACATATTTTATTGTATAATGTGCAAACGGAAAATGTGTCACATTTGATTCGCGATGTTGAAACTTATATATATAATATAAAATCCAATCCGAATGATTAGACACCAATTTGTAGATGTATGCGACGAAAATATCTCAAAACTGACAATGGTGCGACACTCACTTCACAGGCTGTATGTGAACCCAAACAAACCATTAACAATGTTTTTAAAATATCTATAAAATTACCAATAGCAATACCTGAAAGTTTGAGTTGGATATTAATAATTTCGGCATTTCCATTTCTAAAAAGTTTCATTTCACTATACTGCCCAGCCATATCTCTAACATGAAGCGGCTAGATGTTTACAGGTGTACAGCAATATCATATTGCAGTTCAGTGAGAACTAAAACGAAAACTATTAACAAGTAAAGGAGACACATGAATATATGCGTATCTTCGCCGGCGATGTGTAAACACTCTGTCCAACCTTCGCCGGCTAACGGGTTCGCCGGGTAACGGCTTCACCGGCTATGTGTAATCGTCACCTAAGTCCAACATTCTCAGGGACAACTTTGTTAAATTGTATAATGATCATGATATGCCTTTTATATGTCCAAACTCACACATTGTATATACATGCACCGCGCCAGATTTAAATAGTAAACACAGAAATACGATCGAACTTGAACGCGATCAAAATAAATTGATAAGTACAATGCAGTTAATTGACCCGCCTGCCGACAATACTCAAACCGCCCATGACTATGATTGTTGTGACGGCCAACCAGACAGACAACACGTGACCGCGATGGGAGTAACGCTCGGGTGTATCATTGGCGATCAAATAGAATCAAGTCAATCAGTCTTACACTGTCGGCGAAAACAATCACCGAAAATCCTAAGCTATATTACTTGTCGTGATCACAAACAAGCCAATCACCAGGTGAAGGTAGAAAGCGGTAAATCGGCCACTCATCTAAATGAAAACTCTTCGCGAGCACTCATGGCACGAAACAATATTAAACCGAACGATTCAAACCTTACTCAAGCTCACGATTGTTGTGACGGCCAACCTGATAGACAACACGTGACCGCGAAGGGAGTATCGCTCGGGCGTATCACTCGCGATCAGACCGAATCAAGTCAATCAGTTTTACTCTGTCGGCGAAAACAATCACCGAAAAGTCATAGTGATATTACTTGTCATGATCACAAACAAACCAATCACCAGGCGAAATTAGCAAGCGGTAAATTGGTCATTCAACTGAACGAAGACACATCGCGATCACTCATGGCACGAACCAATATTATATCGCCCAGCTACGTCAGGGACACCACACACCTGCTCCAGAAACTTCAAGGTCTAAATGATCTCCCGAGCCACTACATACTATGCACCATGGATGTAACTTAACTATACACAAACATCCCGAATATGGGAGGGCACAGAGCGGTAGCACAATGCATCCGAACACAACAACCAAACTGGAGTATCTCCACAGCAATAACTTTCAATTCAACGGAGACAACAACCCCCAAATCGGAGGCACGGCAATGGGCACACGATTAGCCCCACCATATGCCAATATATTCATGGGAGAACTTGAAAACAAGCTACTTCTCGGCACAACACTCAAACCAACCCTTTATCTCAGATATATCGATGACATCCTCCTTATATGGACACATGGCCAATCCAGTCTCGACAAATTCATCGAGTATTTCAACACGTCACACCCGACCATCAAATTCACCGCAAATCACAGCACAACCTCGGTCGATTTCCTAGACGTCACAATAAGACGCACCCCTACAGGTATCACAACCACCCTCTTCACGAAACCGACCGATTCCCACGCCTATCTTATGGCCGATTCCTGCCACCCGAAACCCACCTTTCGGGGCATTCCGTTTAGCCAGTTCCTACGCATCCGGCGTATTTGTAGTGACGTCACAGACTAACACGAACACGCCAGACAATACACTGAACGCGGTTACGATAGAAACACAATCGTACAAGCTGCACTTGAAGCAGGTAAACTCAACCGAGATGACCTGCTCAAGGATAAACACAAAACCAATGACAACAACGTCATACCATTCGTCACAGACTATCACCCCGAATCTACACGATCCTTCAAACTTATCAGGTCACACTAGCCGATTATCCAAACATCGGCACGCTACCGACGCATTTTCCCGCAGCCACCTCTCCTAGCGAGACGCAGACCACCCAACCTTAAAGACATACTGACCAGAGCCAAACTCCCACAACCAAGAAGCATTACAGGGAGAGTTTTTCCCAACCCATTCACAACATGTTAGGAAAGTAACTGCTCAGTATGCGAGGGATTACCCACCAACAAATGGTTCAAAAGCCAAAACACCAAAAAGCGATATAAGGGACCCTCAAGGTACAACTGCCTAACTCGTAACTGTGTATATCTCTTGACTTGCAAACGTTGCAACGCACAATACGTAGGTGAAACTAAACGACATTTCGAAACGAGATTATCAGAACATCAAGCAGACATACACCACAACAGGAACACCCCGGTAGCATTTCACTACAATCTACCAGATCACGATAATCGAGACCTATCATATCGTATCATTGACATAATTAATTGCGATCCAGAAAGCGTGAGGGGACTTCAAATAAGAAAAACACGTGAGATCCACTGGATCTACACCCTCCAAACACTGACCCCACTTGGCTTGAACAGGAATGACTTTTAGTCTTTTTTCCCCTGATAACTTATAGTAGAGTGGACAAACTCAAAAAGCTCACTAGAAGTAGGAGTTTAGTCCATCGGCACCACACACGGGCTTGTGATACATCATTTTGAAGGTTTTGACATTCCGCATCGGATAGGACCCGGTGTGAAATATACAAATGATGCAAAAGATGATTTTTAGCTGATTAAGTGCCAAAATTCAGCAAAAATCCCTGTTTTTGAAAAATTCGGCAAAATGAGAAATAAAAGTATAAAAACGCGAACATTTTGCGCTAAAATATTTGTAGTCTACATATCTTTAGATATTTACAATGATAGTGGTACGATTTCTCTGATATAATCAGGGTGGGCGGGGGGGGTGAAAAATTTTACGTGCCGGGGTGGGTGGGTGGTCAAAGCCACCAACAAATAATTTTTTCCGCAACTAAAAAAAAAATTCCTGCTTGTTTTTTAGTGTTTTGGCAATGAGTTGGGCTTCAAAACCACTTTGAATGTGAGAAATAATGTAATTCTAACTGGTAAACTGACTGCAGGCAGTTATCGTGTTGTATTTTGTTGCAAATTTTGAAATCCAAGATGGCCGCTGGCAGCCATGTTTTTTTGGCCGAATGACTTCAAAATGACTCATTCCTATTTACATGTCCATGTTAACATCCATGATAAATAGTATGCACAGAAATTCATATACATCTGTTTACAGTGAATTTCCCCCCGCAAATTTCTGTTTTAGTGTTAAAAAATGGTCGGAAAAAACTGCCGAAAACGGAAAACAATTTTGCGGTGGGGGTGGGTGGGTACAAAAAATGATCGAAAGGGAAAAAATGCCATACGTGCCTGAATTTTTTTCCCGACCCCCCCCCCCTGACTTGTAAAAATTTCTTAAATTTACGTGGAAAATAGACAAAAAATCATTCATTTTCAGTTGTTACGCCCATCATAATAGGCGATTATTCAGTATTGCATTGAATGGAGATCCAGTATATAATATAGAAAATTGTGGAAATATATACTGCATATGATTGTAGGATAAGGATGTCATTCTTTGCCATAGATGCTATGTGGTGGTAGATTGTGTCACCCCCATCCCAAAATTCAGAAGAAACAAAATCAGTTTTAGAAATTCGGTATGGCAGAATACAAAAGCACAACTCCGATTATTTTGTGCTATTATATTGAAGTGTACCCACTTCGAGATATACATTATTATAACGCAATGGTATAATTTAGAGATGGCAACATTTCGGAGTTTTCTGATGAAAGTAGACCGAAAATCGTGAAATATAAACTTGTTTTGCCCATCTAGATGGGTGATAATTCAATTCCATTTCGAACAATAATCCAGGACAAACTCTCAAGAATTGACGAGACACAAACTGCATGTGAATGTTTTCGGATTGTATCATCTTCTGTCATATTTGTTTGGTTACGTTATTGCACCCATCGCCCCAACAGTACAATACTTTGCAAGATGAGACACACAGGGAATATTCCTATACACATTTATGCATTATACACATACCTTATCAAGCTGAGTCGTTTGATAGCTACTTGAGTTGAAGAAATTACATCATTGTATATGTTTACTTCGCATAATATAGCTTCACAGTTGTATAAGATTATACATATTTGGAGGTTTAGTGTTTGTTAATAACTAGGTCCAGCCACAGTACATGCATTTAACTTGTAACATGTGTTGCCATTACCAACGAAATCACTTGACTCACATGACCATTCCGCTTACACGTACACCATCAAACAACCGTTTAGACGTTATGTGTCAAATGTGCAGCATTGCGAAATGTGTATCAGAGGGGTGTCCAATCTTTATATCAATCGACGAACATGTGCTTAGTGAACTTTTGTTAAATTCTTCAGTAGCGGTGACCACGTCGTTACTTTTCCAAAATGGGTTGTTGGTACGAACTACCATTATAGTAGTACTATACATATAGGAATTACGAGTATAGCTTATAGTAGGCGTATGTGTTTCGTACGGTCTCAACACATTTTTTACAGAAGTGACGAGTTCGAGTCCATTTGGGAGAAAATAGTGGCGTTCATTGCATTCAATCTTCTTGCCACACACAGTATTGTGATATAGTTATGTTTGTATTTAATTATGTTGTTTGCATGATACATATTGTTAGTTGTACACTAGATGAATGCATGCAAAACTCGCGTGTCCATATACTTGGGTTTCTCGAATCCGTAATCGTAAATACAGCTATTGAAAATCGACAACTGATAGAAAGAACACATATTCTAGTGATGTACCTGTAGCACCATATGCGTAATATTTCTAGAAAATCCGGTGAAAAACTGAAACAATTTATGACACCAGATAGCTATGATGTCACAAGATCATGGTTAGATTACCAAGCACACTTTGAAATTTGTTTCAATATAAATGGATTGGAAACTGATGACATGGGCCTTTATCTATGCGCGTCCTTGAGAGGATTGGCGCAAGGAACACTCGGTGACCTACTCCCAGGGCGAGAAGAAGACTACAACGTTCTTGTTGGTGCGATAAAAGGCCGATTTGCTGCCAAAAACCTGACTGACCAGATGGTACAATTGCGTGCACGACGGCAAAGGGCAAGGGGGGGGGGGGGGGTTACAGACGTCTGACCAATATATGATATCATACTGCAACACATGAATTGAGACACCTTGGCAAAGGACCAATTCATTGGTGGGTTGTTCCAGATATATAACGGCTCATTGTACAACAAGCACGAGTAGGCTCTCTTGATGAGAGCATATGACATGCAGTTGAATTAGAGGCTTTTGCCAAGTCTGAAAAACATAGGGCTAAACACTATGCTAGGGTAGTAAATGAAGCAGACACAACACAAAGCAAAAATATAGAGTTTGAAAAACTAAAAAAGATAAGAGATGAACTGAAGACCCAAACTGGTTCTAATGGGAAAGCTCAAAATAGCTCACAACCGTCCGAGACACCACAGTCCATCTCTGACGAAGCAAAAATATAGAGTTTCAAGAACTAAAAAAGATAAGAGATGAACTGAAGACCCAAACTGGTTCTAATGGGAAAGCTCAAAATAGCTCACAACCGTCCGAGACACCACAGTCCATCTCTGACGAAGCAAAAATATAGAGTTTCAAGAACTAAAAAAGATAAGAGATGAACTGAAGACCCAAACTGGTTCTAATGGGAAAGCTCAAAATAGCTCACAACCGTCCGAGACACCACAGTCCATCTCTGAGATGGACATAAAACAAATATTGACTGATGTGAAGATGTGTAAAGGGGAGATTAACACAGAATGACAAACTTGGAGAACCAAAACAAGGAGAAAAGGGGTAACACAAATGAGTCCTGGAGGGACTGTCGTGACGATAGACAATGGAGACATAATTATAATGATAATCCTGATTATAACACTAACGAATACAAAGAACGCACCAGATGCAGAACTTCTCACAATCCACGCGACATGTGCCATAATGCATATCGTGGTAGGGGAGACCAGCAAAACACAAGTGGACATCGTAACTCCAACGAGTTTGTTAGATACAGCTCTTCTGAAGAGGGGAGCTGTATTTAGATTGCAATCTGTATGGGTAGCCAGTGAGGTTTCTGATTGGTACTGGAGCAACAGTTTCCCTGCTCTCAAGAAACTGTATGACTACTTATCGGAAGATAAATACCATATGTTACATAAATGATGTAGCACACGAGCTGCTGATCATTGAGTCCAACGAAACGAACAAGGCATACCGAGTTGTATCATCTGACTCATCGGAAACTCTGCCAGAGATAGTATCTTTTCGTCACTTGTCAGAGCACATCAACACAAATTCCCCAGAAGGAATTGGAACTATTGAAACTGATAATCACGAGCCCACTTATACCTCGATAAGCAGCATGGATCAGGCACAAGCTATGGTAGAGAACACAGATATTGACAGAATATGCCATACGTGACTCCTGGAAGGTCTGGAAATTCACAAATGCTCAGAAAGCTTAACAAACCTATTATGGGTGTATATGATCACATGACAATACAGCAGTACTTTCTGCTACCATATAAGCAATGAGGATGGGTTTCAAAGAGCTGAACCAAAACCACCCTATCCTGAAGTGAATCCAAATGCACAGGAGAAATATATTCTTCCTGACACATTGGCAGACATACATGGTCAGATAAATTCGACATGTAATGACCAAGGCCTTGGAGATATTACGGCATCTGTTCGTCACGATATTCCAAGAAATATGGCCCAACCCAAAAACGGCACTATGGTACCCCAAGGGGGATTCAAGGACGATATATAGAATTAAAGAACATTGCAAGGTTGATGACAAGGCTCGATTTGATGGCTGTGACCAAGAAGATCGTGACGCATTAAAACCCCAAATACTGTGGGAAGGTCCGCATAGGGCAAAGTCGTGGATGATGACTCCCAGATAGGAGAGCTACAGAAATACAGTATATATATAGTGGTTGTACAGTACCGTTGATGTAAAACAAATATTCTATTATATGATTAAAGGGAAGTGGCAGCCATGGGGGGGGGGGGGGGCATCAAGTCCTGGGTGGCTGCAGGTTCATTCCAAACACGACCCCTTGGCTCAACTTGCAGGGTTGAGCCACGAATAGATGTGGTGAGATCGCGAGCTCACCTTAAAGGCTGTGCCGTTTCGTGGGTAGTTCATGCCCATTGGTCGCTAAAAACCCTCTATGTGTATCGAAGAATAGTAGGCTATGCGACCGCATTGGAGAACATTTCTGCACCCTAATACAAACAAACTTTGGCTTCCATCGGTTCCAGGTTGCAGACGACCTACGGTGTAAAGGAAGTCGTGCCAACGACCCATTTGGGAAAAGTAACGGCGTGGTGACCGCTGCTGAAGAATTTAATAAAAGTTTACTAAGCACAGGTTCGTCGATTGATATAAGGATTGGACACCCCTCTGATATACACATTTCGCAATGCTGCATATTTGACACAAAACGTCTAAACGGTTGTTTGATGTTGTACGGTCATGTGAGTCAGGTGATTCCGTTGGTAATGGCAACACACGTTACACGTTACATGTATTGTGGCTGAACCTGGTTATTAACAATCACTAAACCTCCCAATACGTATAATCTTATACAACTGTGAAGCTATATTATGCGAAGTAAACATATACAATGATGTAATTTCTTCAACTCAAGTAACTATCAAAAGCCTCAGCTTGATAAGGTATGTGTATAATGCATAAATGTGTATAGGAATATTCCGTGTTTGTCTCATCTTGCAATGTATTGTATTGTTGTGGCGATGGGTGCAATACCGTAACCAAACAAATGCGACAGAAGATGATACAATCCGAAAACATTCATATGCATTATGTGTCTCGTCAACTCTTGAGAGTTTGTCCTGGATTATTGTTCAAAATGGAATTGAATTATCACCCATGTATATAGAGGGGCAAAACAAGTTTATATCTCACGATTTTCGGTCTACTTTCATCAGAAAACTCCCAAATGTTGCCATCTGTAAATTATACCATGACGTTATCATAATGTATATCTCGAAGTGGGTACACTTCAATATAATAGCACAAGATAATCGGAGTTGTGCTTTTGTATTCTGCCATACCGAAATTTCTAAAACTGATTTTGTTTCTTCTGAATTTTGGGGTGGGGGTGACACAATCTACCACCACATAGCATCTATGGCAATGAATGACATCCTTATCCTACAATCATATGCAGTATATATTTCCACAAGTTTCTATATTATATACGGGATCTCCATTCAATGCAATACTGAATAATCGCCTGTTATGAGGGGCGAAACAACTGAAAATGAATGATTTTTTGTCTATTTTCCACGTATATTTAAGAAAATTTTACATCTATCACCGCAATCATGGCATTGTATTACTTTGTATTTATAAGTGTGTAACCTGCTATATCGTAGCACAAACATATCCCGAATACCTGTTCTTTTGTGTTTATTTGTGCTGAATTTCCCTAAAACAGTGACTTTTTTGCTGAATTTTGGGGTGAGGGTTGAAATAATCTTACATAACACATCACGTGTTAAATATGATGACATATTCTGCATACTGTCGTATGCGGTATATATACGCACTTTTCTAGACTATATACAATATCCCCGGTCAGACCAATATTGATCTATCGCCCATTAAGTGGGGCGAAAAAATTGAAAAATTGCGCTGTTTTGTCTATTTTTACAATAAATCTAAAAAAAATCTTCGTTATATCAGAGAAATCGTACAACTATCATAGTAAATATCTAGAGATATGTAGACTACAATATTTTAGCGCAAAATGTTCGCGTTTCTATACTTTTATTTCTCATTTTGCCGAATTTTACAAAAACAGGGATTTTTGCTGAATTTTGGCACTTAATCAGCTAAAAATCATCTTTTGCATCATTTGTATATTTCACACCGGGTCCTATCCGATGCGGAATGTCATAACCTTCAAAATGATGTATTACAAGCCCGTGTGTGGTGCCGATGGACTAAACTTTCTGAAATCGGTTTTGTCCGCTACACTATTAGTACATTATTATCATATTAATAAATGACAAACAGTCACTATGCCAGACTTGGATATTTTAGGTGTTGTCAGAGTAACAGATCATGAGTTGATAGAATGCAAATATTTCACTGATTGGCTTGATGCACTGATGAAAAGTGTGACGACAGATATTTTCTACCCACTGATAGTCACATTAATGTTTAATACAGTTGCTTGCTCTTTTTCCATGCACACAATGATCTTGACTTCAGTCACATCAAGACAAGTTTATTTATTTCAGTTATACATTTCTTGAGGCTTCTTTCTGAAGGATTTTTTTCACCCCACCACCCCATATGCAACATGCCATATAGCTTAATGTCATCTCTACTAAGGCCCATATGAGGTCCCAGTAACATAAAATATAGTGTTTTTGCAGTTAAAAATACTTATAATGTTTTAAACTGTTACAAATGACACATAAGGGCACAAACAGTCTATAGTAAAAACAAACATTATTAACATCTGCAGAGTTCTGAAACATTAATCTTTCAATAATGAAATTACAGAAATATTCCATTACCAACCCCACCATCCCATTTGTAATCATATGACCCAGACCCAACAACCCCCCCCCACCCTGCGCCCAACCGACATCCATTCCAATCGATATCATCTCCAACTTCCATCTTTTAATACCTGTTATATCCACAAGCAGATATATCTCTGCAGATATACAGAGAGAGACACAGTCATTAATCTAGATTAAAATAATATATGTCATCTGGCAGCCTTGTGTGAAAACAACACTGCCAGAAATTAATAAAAACTGCCTGAATTTAGTGTGTCTGACATTTGCAGAATGAGGTCCCCAGAGGGTGAATTTAGTGTTGCTACCCTATACAGCAGGCTAGCATCACAAAATACACCATCCAGGGACCTAATTCTGTTTAGGCACATCTTCTGTGAAATATCTTGGTATCATATTGAAATTTTGTTTTAGTACTACTTTTTACCTTTTCCCTTCTGTTCAGTTTCTACCGGTAAGTCCCCCTAATTTGCAGAAGATAAAATACATAATTGAGGTGCCCAATGGGTGTGCATTACAAACTTCAACTGTAGAACTTCAATCTGAATAATGTGGCATCTGCTGCACAGATGCATATAAGATCATGGTCATAAAAAGGGAATTAGTGCCTTTTTAGTGGTTATAGGGGCCTGCTTCCCTCATGTTGTGGGCCTATGTAGACTGAAAAATTGAAGAAAAAACATATTTCCTAACTGACCTAATGCATATCAGCATACCTGCACCATGAATGTGTGTCTCCACCCGGAGTTCTAGTGTATTTGGTAAAGGGGACTTCTCCTGCACAGATATACAAGTTCCATGCTCACAAAAAGGGAATTAAGGGTCCCTCGGGGCTTGCCTCCCTCATATGGTGTACTTATTGACCTGAAAATTGGATAAACACATCTATTTTCATATCATCAGCATCCCTACCCCATGCAAGTATGTCACCATCCTGGAACTCTAGTTGATTTCAATAAAGGGCATCTCCTGCAGATACATACAATATCCAGGGGGATGCTTCCCTCATGTGGTGGTCCTATACATTTGTACATGTAGACTCGAAGATTGAAGATTGAAGAAAAAACATTTCCTAATGCATACCAGCATACTTGCCCCATTAATGTGTGGCTCCACCGAGTTCTAGTGTATGTGATAAAGGAACATCTCCTGCACAGATATGTACAAGTGCCATGGTCATAAAAAGGGAATTAGGGATCCCACGGGGTCCCAGGGGGGGGGGCTTGCTTCCCTCATATGGTGTACTGATTGACTTAAAATTGGGTAAAACCCCCTATTTTCATGTCATCAGCATCCCTGTCCGATGCAATTATTTCACCATCCTGTAGCTCTAGTGTATTAGAATAAAGTGGCATCTCCTGCACAGATACATACAATATCCATGGTCATAACAAGGGAATTAGGGGTTACAGGGGGCCTGCTTCCGTCATGTGGTGGGCCTACATGTACATGTATATAGACTCGAAAATGTAAGAAAAAACATATTTCCTGATGCATATAAGCATACTTGCCCCATGAATGTGTTAGGGGTTACAGGGGCCTGCTTCTCTCATGTGGTGGGCCTATATAGACTCGAAAATGGAAGAAAATATTATATCCTAATGTATATCAACATCCCTGCCCCATGAATGTTTGTCTGCACCCGGAGTTTTAGTGTAATTGATAAAAGGGACGTATCCTGCATATATATATACAAGTTCCATATATATGGTAATCTATGGAAAGTTCCTAGCAAAAGGTTGATTCGATGAAGATTTCCAACAGTTGAAAGTATTGAAATAACAGTCAACAGTTACTGTTGCAACATACCAACCCAGTGGGTGCAAATTTATGTCCCATTTCTATTTGTGAATTCATGCATTCCTTATTGTCATAAAAATACATTTGAGGGATCGCAAATTACGTTTACGTATAGTCATATTATAATAGTAAGCGACGCAAAGCAAGATCGCACACAAAGTAACTTAAATCGTGAACTTTCCAGTTGGGACCTTCACTGCTGTGAAATACATTATTAAGGAACAGATAATAGCTAAGAAATAATTATATTCACCAAGTTATGTTTTCGACTTTATAAGGTTCCCTGTCAAAACATAAAGATAGTTCCCAGGTTTTATACTTGTGGAATATGATCTCTCGGGGGCTAGCCAGAGTAGAGATTCGTGGCATGATCTAGGTCACATCTCTCCCATAAATAGACACCATATTCGAGTAAGGGTACAATACACGCATAATGGTAACAAGAAAACCAGAAATGGTTTACGCCCTCAATATCATATTATGAGGCATATATATAGATTATAATATAAAATATATTGGTTTCATGAATTGTTTTTCACCACCTCAGAATTAGGTTAAAACAACTAATCCTTCAAACTATTACAACAACTACGGCTTACTACTCATTAACCACATCAGAAAGCCTCTAAATGCGGACCAAAAATATACTAGTCGGATTAAATACACGCCCGATACTTCGCAATACGACCTTTATGCTACACTCCAACTGAGACATACTTCATCAGCAACGTTAGCTGTTATATTATGCATTGTGTGCCCGCAATAAAATCTTCAAGAGTGGCTCAGCTATTGTTCATACCTAAATATCGAAAGCAATTAACGCGACATAAAAGTTACATACTGCAACAATAAGACATCCGCGAAGATACATCCGCGAAATGTTTGTCCTGCGAGATATCCCCATCGCTCCGTTGAGACGGCCAGATCAGCGAAGCAGTAAACACTCATAAGGCGTAATAAGGAGATAACCTTGACTCGCTGACACATATATCTGAATGCTTGGGAAAAATATTTATTCACTGCATGCCTGTATCACATTTCATCATGCATTAATGGGAGACACACGTTTTGTCTCAATCCATCCGAAATGGCAAAAGATTTTCAACAAAGAATTTCTGCAGATCTATGAAAAATCTTAAAATTCACAAATCATCATCACCTTCATTGTATAGCGAATCTGAGCAATTATTAAAAGACGACAAAACAATGAATTTTACTACATCTGAGAGGTTGAAAATAATATTTCGGTACCAAGAACAGGTAGAATAATTAATAATTTCGTACAACATTCTAATCACCAAATAGCTTTATTTGGATCATTATGTTGAGTTATATTTTTAATTGCATAATCAAGCATCATACCCCCATATATTATAATGATATAAAGCAGTCAATAATAGTCCAGCCACATGAAAACAAATGTTGATATGCAGTGTAGTCCACAGGGGCGCCGGAAGCATCCAAAGGCAGGGGGCAGAGCTTACAAAAAGGACACTTTTCCGCAAAAAAGGGCATTTTCTCGCAAACTCAGGAAAATAACCATAAATTCATTGTGGCAAAAATCCCTATTTTAATGGTATTTGTCGGTTTTTATGGCCGTTTTGTGATAAAATTGACAAAAAATTAATATTCCTTGTGAAATTGGTGGTATTTGGACCAAAAAAGTTACATTTTGCTATAAAAACACGGGATTAAACACACAAAAAGCATTTTCTGTCTCCAGAAAAAGGGCAAGTCCTGCCCCCGCTCGCCCCTCAAGGGCAGGGGGTCAGCTGCCCCCTCTGCCCCCCCCCCCTCTTCCGGCGCCCCTGGTAGTCCACTCAAGCAAGTAATACCGTGTGCTCCAATCCCCGTTCCTCATCGTATATATCACCATATTCAAATTACTATGTGATATTATATCTGGGATGACCAATAATATATGTTCAAACAAGCAAGGAGTAATCAACTTGAATTATGCCACAGTGTTAAGAGATATAACGGTAAGCTTTAAAGTGATGTGAAACACTCCGGTATGTGTTCAAATAGAACGTGAGAATAATCTTGCTCAAATAATTTATTTTTTACGATTATTAATCAAAATTGACAACACACACCGTCATTCTTATATAATAATTAGATGCAAAGACTCTCGATGGCGAAATCATTTGTGTTAGTTTATCGCAGATAGTTGCGTCCCGAATCGACATGTAAATATTTACAATTGAGTGTAGTTCAGACAATGTTTTCTATGGAGTGTTATGACCGATTTCGTTGAAATTTTCGACGATGTTAGTAGAATGCCACATTTCCCAGGTTGGCATAGCGCTCGAGTTCTAACTTATCAATTTCATCCACCCGAACAAGTCCATAATTTGTCTTTAACTAGGCTATGAACCAATTACCCAGACCTCATCTCAGCCTGGCATGGACATTCTCAAATATAGAAAATTATTTATGGGTAGATGACTTTCAAATTGAAAATAATAATTAAATTTCACGAATCAAGAAAAATTAAATCTCCTCTCACGATCTTCAGAAGTTCACATATGATATCATGGATATATGAACTGCACTTTTGAAAAGAAATCTATCTTTATTGTACAAAAGTCCTTGGTACCGGAAAGCGGTAAAATTAAAAATATTTTTCATGCTGTAAAAGTACAGTAAATTAGTTATAATATCCAATGGGTCGATGGTTCTTAAATATGACGTCACAATTTACAAGGACAATTATCCTGACAGATTTTGAGAAAATCAGAGAATTATGGCAAAAATTCGTGTCTGACTATAGCAATAAATAGCAATAATTAGTTCAAGTCTAACAGACGTGTCTCACACTCGTCATATGTATATCACGTGATTGAAATAGTCAGGTGTTTATTTTTTGCAGAGGTTATTTCCATGAGAAAAAATTACATTTATAACCGATAGAGAGTCCCACATATACTGGAGCAGACGACACTATGTAGTGTATGCGTCCTGTGTGAGGCTCCCTGTGGTATACATACTTTCGCTGAAGGGGTCACTCTCACCAAAAGAAGTGCTGAAGGGTACACAGGATTTGAAAATGTGATGTAGGGTACACAGGCTTTGAAATGTTGTTCTAAATGACGTTTAATTTTCGTATCTGCCATGATTTCTGTTAGAGAATAATTGTTTACGTTCCAATGAACATTAAAATGAACTGAAAACAAACTGCTCATGGGCGCCAGACTTTCAGAAACACAGTTTAAGTAATGTTGTTAGTGGCGATCACAAACCCTATGTACCCTTCAGCACATTTTCAAACCCTGTGTACCCTTCAGCACTGTTTTTGATGAGAGTGACCCCTTCAGCCATACTTTCTGTGTATTTTCCCTGGAGTATGCACATGATTAATCACGTGATTGAAATAGTCCGGCATATATGGTGTTTTTTCTTTTTTGCAGAGGTTATTTCCACGTGAACACGAGCCGTTGCGATTTCGCGACCTGATTTCCATTCTGTGCATTTTTTTGTGTTTTCGAGTAAATCGATTTTTAAATTTCAAAGTTCTGGCAAATGGTTGTTATTAGACTTATGGTGGATATCCTGGTATCTGCCGAGAAATCAGTATTCATTCTACCAATAACCATCAACTTCGATAAGGAGATGCTCTTTCTTATATGATATTTCGACCAGATTCGGGAGGTGGGTGCGATTTTTTGCATTTAGCACAATATGGACTCAGTCTTAGTAGAATATTTTTCGTGGGACACTATGGAAACGTAAATTTTCCCAGGACCGGTCTGTTCCAAGTAGTGATTATAAAAGAGATCATACGCACTTGGGACAACATGAAGAAATATTTAGTCTCAATTTACCGTATAACATGATAGAATTAGAGATTACAATGTGAGCAGAGTGTGATATGTGCGCTCTTTGGAACAGTTAGCCAGCACATCGACATAGAAACAAGCATTTTGAATTGGTGTTGTATGGAAAGCACGCGACTCTTGATGTAATGTTGATATGGCTTCATGGAATGTACTCTTCGTTAATGTTACATTGCGAATTTGACGCGTATAGATTAGTCTAGGAGATATTGGTCGAC
Source organism: Siphonodentalium dalli (assembly GCA_032622095.1). NCBI lineage: Eukaryota > Metazoa > Mollusca > Scaphopoda > Gadilida > Siphonodentaliidae > Siphonodentalium > Siphonodentalium dalli. The sequence continues at coordinate 208,609,881 of CP136067.1, forward strand.
ATCTGCACCCCCACCAGGACTCAACTACACCCCACTAATTTTCTTTCTTAATGTCTCCTCTAATTTGTTTCGGTTGTTAACAAGAAAAAAAGTGGCCGCAGAGACTCCAGACAAGATGGCGTCCATCGAGGCGGCCATTTTGTTTATATGCATCAGGTCTCTTTGATCGCCGTTATAGTAAAGATGATATAAAAAGCCGTCTTGTTTTCCGCTCGATTCTTTATGCTAATATACAACCCTCACAAATTAGCCAAAAGTCCGACATCAGAATCCAATATGGCGGCCAAGATGGCCGCCGAAATGTGTATATATGCTATTTTTCTTACATTTTACCACCTTTCGTTTGTCTCTATGGGAAAATATTGGCATCTTGGCCAGTGTCTTGGCGTGAATTTATACATTTATCGTATAGAAGAGTCATTGGCGAACACAATGGGATCATAATATACATTCATAGCGGGATAGTTTTGTCCAATAACACGTTTCCCAAATGCCGGTATAATAGGTCAAAGCCGAACCAACACTAATAACGCGATGTAATGTTTCGAATCTATGAAAGTTATTGCTATCATAACAACACCCATGAATATATATGTGCAGGAGATACTCGAGCTAGGATTCCTCTTATACCTGAGTTGTGGAATATTTATCCAAATCCAAGACGGGGGCCAAAATGGCCACCAGAAATAGAAAAATCGCCAAAAATTGCTGATTTTAACATCAGTGAGCGTTATTTTCACGACAATTCCACACCTGTTAACTATTGTGAGTTGGGAACACTTAGGCGAAGTACTTTCATTATACCACATCCAAATAAAAGTTCCCCAGATCTAAAATGACGCCCACAATGGCGGAAAGATTTTGAAAAATCACCGAAATTCCTGGAAATTCCCTCATATTCACATCATTGTGCATTATTTTCGAGACAACTGCACACATGCGGAGGTGAAGTAATTACCTTGCATCTCATACAATAAATTGTCTTCCAAATCGAAGATGGCGGCCAAAATGGAGACCGAAATTTGAAATCAAAATCACATTCCTTTACTTTCTTACGATGGTCGTTATTGTTACGCGAATTCTGCCCACAATTACATGTTCATATGGAACATTGATATGAAGTATTCATTTGGGTGTGGCAAACTCTCACAGTCAAGATGGTGGCCAAACTGGCGGCCAGAAATTGAAAAGAAGTCGATATTATCACATACTAATTTCAACTTTTTGTCATTATATCGATCCGTATGGACGACACTGTACATACTATAGGCCATTTATTAGTTTCAACATAAGTCGTAGCCTTCTGGAAAGATGAAAACCCACAATTAATCATCGTGATGTGGCATTTCGAAATCCATTGTCCACCATAAACGCCCATACTGGCCGTTTAGGTGCGCCAAATAGCCATAGTATGGCCTCCAAATATCAAAACAACAGTACCTGAGCTTATTCTGATTTGCCACATTTAGCATTATCTGCATGGACCAGTTTCCGTCTCTTCGTCAGATTAATCTATCTCTCTCACACCATCACAGTTTTCTACACTTCTTTTTTAGAAACGTCCCACTAATCGGAATATTTCAAACAATACATATGCCGGTGTCTCGAAAGCTGGGAATTCTTATCCTTATTCTTGGCGATCTTCATTCGTGGTATAGCTTATGGTATAATTCAGATGCTACATATGGGATCTGAGCGTTATTTTGTGCGATAAACTAGAAAGGAATGTGGTCGATGCGTATACTAGCTTTCAGAAGGACCTCGCTATCTGCGTATTTTCAGCTTTGGTGACCTAATGGGGATAACAACATATACACCTGGTGATCTTACCAAACAGCCACTTCTCATTATATGGTTCATCAATTCACATACTCATCTAATGCACTGACGTATCCAGACAACTTATGTATATGGCTTCGAATGTTGAAAGCCAGACATTTGACGGATGCATTTCTGCTAAGTGCCACCGCAGACGCTACGATTAAAATCGTAAGTGGGGTAAACCGTAGTTGGAAAAATCGTAGCTTGCCCGCAGACGCTACGGTGCTGCGATGTTCGCAGCTACGATTTTATCAACGTGATCGATCACATGATATCAAAATGTTATCCCACATTCTCCGCAGTATGCAACTAAATACATATGGCATGTATCTCAATGTTCTAAACTAACAAGTTGATGTTGAAAGTTCAAGTGAAATTGAATATTATTTTAATTTTGACATTTTTGTACCTGTCAACTCAACAGGCCCAGCTGCCCCAATTGAATTTCAACAATTGCGGCAGCGCTCTACTCCTTGCCTGATATGTGGTATAGGCCTACACTCCCTGTCGCGCCACATCTCCGCCACATCTCGTTTTTGTAAGTGCAAGAAGTTTGTAAACTTTGCGCCATTTTTGAATGTTTTCTTTTCGTGGTATTTACAACATGACCAGTGCGACAGTGGTCATGTGACAGCTACGATCGCGCGCGTTGCCAAGGTCGCGATTTTCCCACTTACGCAGCGTGGGTGGTGGCACTAAGGCGTAGAAGACCATATTGCATAACATACCCACACGTCTTGACCATGAACAAAAGAAAAATCTTGTTGCGTACAGCAATTGTCTCATCGAACAAATTCAAGCAGATAATAACAATACCCACGGTGCTAGTTTGTGGGCATGTGTCATGATAGTGGAAATGAAATTGGACCATGACTGCACCGCCTTTTTTGGGTATCACTATACTTTTAGTTCTGACATGATCTCATGTGTGGCTTTGCTTTCCTTGTATGCTAAGATTGTTCCCATCCGTTTGGAAGCCGTTCACAATCAATTGTACCAGGCGTATACCACTGGCTACTACTATATAAACCCCACCCAGACTGGGGTGTAGTCTTAAATACGATGCTTTCATAGTTGGTTGATATGTCATACACACACTGGGTGGTGGTATGTATGGTTCAAGAAAGTACAAATGACATCAACACAATGGTGAAATGTTCAACGCGAAGAACACCCAGAGGAATGTTACGTTGATGATATCTTGCATTCAGTTCAACATACGTTTTGTACACCAAGTGATTTCTTGGCAACATCACCATTCCGACCATTTTATTTCATTGCCACCATCATGGCGTATGTCCACAAACTAACACCGCGAGTATTGTTCTTATCTGCTCGGAGCTATTCGACGAGACGACTGCGGGACATCACACAGTTTTCTTAGGATCATGGCCAAGAAGTGTGGATAGTCGGTACATTATGATCTTCTCCTTAGCAGATATACAGCTGTCCAAGGGAATGAGACAGCTAGCAACCTTCGAAACAATGCCGAAGTTGTCCACATATGCCAATGCGTTCGCTAAGTTTGTGAGTTGACGAACCATCTATTGAGAAGTGACTAGCTAATTGGTTCGCCAGGTGTACATGTCGTTATCCCCATGGGGTATGAGACACATACATACAGATGGCATTATGCAAGCTTGTATACTCATCGACCATATGCCTTTCTAGTTCAAGATGACGCACAAATCCCATATTTAGCATATTTAAAATCGCAAGCTAGACACCGGAGAATGAATTGTTTGAAACGTTATGATTAGAGGGACCCTTCTCCCAGGAGGTGTTGAATACTTTGTCGGTGTGATCGACCCAGATTTACCAGACACAGAAATGGAAGCTGGTCCAGATAATTATGGACGTGATGTGGCAAATCAGAATCTGTTATCAGGTAATTGTTCTAATATTACTATTTGGCGCACCTACGGTTACGGCCATTATCGGTGCTAAGTGGAGAATGGATTTCGAAATGCCACATCGCGATATTAATGGTGGGTTGTCGACTTTCCAGAAGGATACGAGCCATTTTATGCATTTTGATACGTATTAAGTTAAACTAATAGATTGTTTATGTACAGTTTCGTCCACACATATTGATATTATGACAAAACGTTGAAATTAGTATGTGAAAATATCGATTTCTTTTCAATTTCTGGCCGCCAATTTAGCCGCCATCTTGACTGTGAGTATCAATTGCCAAACTCAAATGAATACTTCATATCAGTATTCCATTTCAACATGTAATGGGAGGTAGAAATCGCGAAACATTAACGCCCATCGTAAGAAAGTATAGGAAATTAAGGAATGTAGGCCTGTTTTAAAATTTCGGTGACCATTTTGGCCGCCATGTTCGATTTGGAATTTCTTTTCTTGTACCTCAGTATTTCCAACCCAACTGTAAGCATGGGTGGAGTTGTCTCGACAATAGTATCCAATGATGTGAATATGAGGGCATTTCGGTGCCATTGTGGCGCCATTTTGGAAACTTTTATTTGGATCTGGTACAATGACAGTTCTTCGTCTAAGTGTTCCCAATTCACAATAATAAGCAGTTGTCGTTACAATAACGCTCACTGATGTTAAAATCAGCGATTTTCGGCAATTTTTCTATTTCTGGTAGCCATTTTGGCCGCCATCTTGGATTTGGGTGAATATTCCTCAACTCAGGTATAAGAGGAAACATAGCTCGTTTATCTCCTGCACATATATGCATGGGTGTTGTTATGATAGCAATAACTTTCATTGATTCGAAACAGTACATGTACATCGCGTTATTAGCGTCGATTCGACTTTGACCTATTATATCGGCATTTGGGAAAACGTGATATCGGACAAAAATATCCCACAATTAATATATATTATGATCCCATTGTGTTCGTCAATGATTCTTCTATACGATAAATGTATAAATTTACGCCAAGATGCAATATATTCCCATAGAGACAAACAAAAATTGGTGAAATGTCAGAAAAATAGCATATTTTCACATTTCGGCGGCCATCTTGGCCGCCATATTAGATTATGGTGTCGGACTTTTGGCTAATTTGTAAGGGTCATATATTGGCATAACGAATCGAGCAGAAAACAAGACCGCATTTGATATAATCTTTACGATAACGGCGATCAAAGAGACCTGGTGCATATACAAAAAATGGACGCCATGATGGACGCCATCTTGTCTGGAGTCTCTGTGGCCACTTTTTGTTCTTGTTAGCAACCGAAAAAAAGTAGAGGAGACATTAAGAAAGAAAATTAGTGGGGTGAAGTTGAGTCCTGGGATGCAGAGGTTGACCAATATCTCCTCGACTACGTGTGTTTCTTTTCGCAGGAAAAAATTTCTCTGTTCGATCGCAACTTGAGTTGCAACCTGTTCGATGTGAGAGAATTTAGCAAAATATTTCAGTTCCATCCTGTAGTAAGTGACAGTTCGTAAAACCGAACTGCACATAGAACAACATCGATCTGAATAAGTATCTGTTGTGTCTGAAACTCAAGATAGAATTCATCTTTGTTTTTAAATGACAGGATATAACTGGCTTTATAAGTATGTTTTATTTATAGGACATAATGGTTCTAAGAAATAGTGTTTTTATGCAGAACGGACAGAAAAGAATAGCTAATATCACCGCGAAAAAAACAGATACCGCTTAGGGGCCGGTACCGTTAGACGCGGAATTTGATGCCGATTCCAACGATACCCATACGGACGTTTCGTACCAGCATGTCACTTAGGACAGAATGGAAATCAGGTCGCGATTTGGTATCGAATGTGAGACGCCGTGTTTTACGGCTGTCGAGGAAACCAGTTTAATATATACATGTGTATCAGCTGGAGTCTGCGTCCGTCTCCCGATATACGTCACTGCACGATCTCAGTATTTTTGGTGGCGTGCATGTGTCCAAGATCCTATTGTCACGTGACACTCGATTCCGGGAAGATTTGAGAGAGAGATCCTCTGGTTCGGTTTGCACATCAACAGTCTGAATTCCACCAAGTTCTGTCGTGTCCAGAACATTCTGAATTCCACCATATACCGTCGTGTCCAGAACATCGTGATGCATAGGTGCATATATATCGAATTTACAGTCACGTGCGGATGATTGACAGGCTGTGTCATGACGTCGTTTTGCTCCAGGAAGTGCACGAAAATTTGCATCATGAATTTCACGGTATAACGAATCACAGCTATGCTCGGAATTCTCGTGTTCTTCCGGCGAATCACGTGATGCCGAAGTGAGTTCGTGAGTTTCCGTATGTGAGTCTGGCGACACTGGTTCTTCCTTCAGAACATCACGACGTTCATGAACATCTGTCTCCACGTCCAGTGATGCCGTTAATTCATGAACATCTGTCTCCACGTCCAGTGATGCCGTTAATTCATGAACATCTGTCTCCACGTCCAGTAATGCCGTTAATTCGCATTCGCTCGGAGTTTCGTGTTCTAAAATCTGATTTATAATAATTCTTGGGGGAACATGTTCCGTGTCCCTTGCACGATTTCCCGTAACCCCATTTGGAATCTGGAACGCTGAAGATTTCAAGTCGAATTTGATCGAGTGCGGTTTAGCTCCTCGTTGTCCTTTCTGTATAGTATTCGGCTGTTGTAGAAATCTAAAAAAAACAACGAAGATATAAAGCTGTTATAGGGATCAAGGCAATCGCAGTGGGTAAATGCAACCCATAGAGAGCCCAGCAGAGACTTCAGCGAGACGACATATCGTAGTTTATCATGTCATCTGGTTGGATCGACCAATGAGGACGCTCCGTTGGTAGGGTCGTAATCTTTGTAGCCCGTCCCATATGGAATCCATATCCCCCCTCAGGGTTCCCATATGGGGTCGATGTCCGCCATTTTGTTTTTCATGGAACTCTGCCGCCTCGGGTATAAATTAACTATCAAACTCAAGTTTGTTGTCCTGCTTCTGGTGATTAGCCATTGACTCAATGCGTTGACGTTCAACGCCCGTGACGCGTCACTGTGACGTTACATATTAGGTTAATAGCCATACACAACAAATTTACTTGCTGGCAGGTCATGAACTTCGTATAAGTAATTCAAATTCTCACAAAGAAAACATGATATGTGGGTGACATGATAAAATCGTTACAGGGCTCGTTGTTGCCGGCTACGGTGACATACGAGGCTCAGCGAGATTAATAACTTGATAACTGCCTTGATAAGACGGACGTGGGCAGGTCTACGACCAAACTCCAGGCAGAGTTATCTCCCATCGCTACGCTGAGATATCACTGCCATAATGACATTTGGTAAGGATTTCTTACGTGTTCTCAGTTCTTATGTTTTAGGATTAAAATTGTCTATGTCTGGCCCAGTCTATATTTTTCTTATCAATACTGAAAGAATTGCCATTTTATTGCAAATTTGCCCGATATTAATCTCACTGAGCCTCGTATGTCACCGTAGCCGGCAACAACGAGCCCTGTAACTTATAGCATGCTTCCAGTGTGAGGCTCGCAGTGGGTAAATGCAACCCATAGAGAGCCCCACATAGACTTCAGCGAGACGACATATCGTAGTGCTTGCTCCCAGTGTGAGGCTCGCAGTGGGTAAATGCAACCCATAGAGAGCCACACAGAGACTTCAGCGATACCACATATCGTAGTGCTTGCTCCCAGTGTGAGGCTCGCAGTGGGTAAATTTAACCCATAGAAAGCAGAACAGAGACTGCAGCAGACGACCCCATGCATACTCTGATTAATTTATTATCTGTTATTGCCTCCTCTTGGGACAGTTTATATATACACGACACTCAGCACAAACTCCACACAGAGTCCAGTCCCATACACAAGCTCCATGTAGAGTTCAGACCCATATACGCAGGACTTGCCGCTGACCGCACCTACACGTAATGTGAACAAATGTCACATTTATTTATTTGAGACTTTTGTAGGTTAACATTCATTTTGCATTATTCTGAGAAACTGAACTGTACTTATTAATTTGAAATTTGTCTTGATTAAGCCAGAATGAGTTGTAATTGACAAAACACTTCAATAAAAAATGTTAGACTTAATTAAGAAAATACACATGCCGACAGGGTTCAGACATAGCATAGCGAGGGGAATTAACTCTGTTTTGCAGTTTGTACTCAGCAATACATAATGCTACATACACGGGGCTCCCTGCATGATAAATAAAACATATCTATACGCGAGTAGTTTGCTTACATACAAAACAAACTGCCTTGATAAGACGGACGTGGGCAGGTCTACGACCAAACTCCAGGCAGAGTTATCTCCCATCGCTACGCTGAGATATCACTGCCATATTGACATTTGGTAAGGATTTCTTACGTGTTCTCAGTTCTTATGTTTTAGGATTAAAATTGTCTATGTCTGGCCCAGTCTATATTTTTCTTATCAATACTGAAAGAATTGCCATTTTATTGCAAACTTTTGGTGGTCAAAATAAGATAATAGTTCCGAACATAGTTCCGACGATATGTGACCCGCCATATCAAATCCAGTCGTAAGACGGGATTTTGATTACCCTGTGCCAATGGATTCTCTTATATATGCGAGTCGACCATAGGTCGCCTCGCATATATAAGAGAATGCATTGGCCTAACAATGTTTTATCATTTTTTTAAAATAAATGTTTCTTACAATTTTTAGGGCATAAAATAAAAAACATCCATTACCCTGCAGGGAGCCCCACACATATATAGTAGCATATAGAAGAGTGTCGTCAGCTCATGTTTGTCTGGGGCTCTGTATGGGTGAAATTATAAAATTGTTAAAGAATACAAGAAAAAATTATTAAAATTGTAAAATATTGTTTGGCCAATGCATTCTCTTATATATGCGAGGCGACCTATGGTCGACTCGCATATATAAGAGAATACATTGGCACAGGGTAAACAAATCCCGACTTATCGGTCCGCAAAGTACCATCCTTGTTGCAGTGTTAACGTAGATGGCGCTGCGTGGAGTTTGGTCTACGACACTCAGCAAGTTGCTTTATAAATGGGGCTCCATGCGGGATAACAGACGTGAGCAGGTCTACGACACTATATATACATGGGGCTCCATGCGGGATAACAGAACCTACCTATACGTGAGTCGTTTGCCTTGGACTTTCTTTATGATGTTCATTTTGTAGTAGTATCGGAGCGCCCGAGATAATTTCTCGTATGTCATGTTCGTTCTGTTCTTTTGTAGCCCCCACAGCTCTGCCAGGCCAGTCGGGTTTATTATGCGGAATATGAGGTCGTGTTCGTTTTCCCAGCAGACATAATTGAGGTACTTCCGGTCTTGAAGAAGCTGGTAGATAAATTCCCACAACAGACGACAGTCTGAAAATTGTTAGAAACGGAATGATGACGTCATTATCACACGAGATATGACGAGACATATATCCAATAAACCCTTTACTCTGTTGGAATTCGGCGTCTTATTAAAATGATTATAAAGGGATTGATCACAAGAGCTATATATCTCCAATAAAGCTGAAGTGGTCACTGTCACCCCATTCGTTCAGTTGGGTACCCAGCTTTCTTAAATTTTCAGTTGGGTACCCATGAACACAGTCTGCAGGACCTATGTCCTATATGTCGTTAGGTCACTTTCACCAAACCTTCGGATCAGTAACCATAGTTTAGAAATTGAGAAAGGCAGACATAAACAACCTAAAGTACCCGCTGATGGGAGAATTTGCAAAAAGTGTGGAATGGAGGTAGAAACCGAATGCGATGCCCCATTTATAAAAAGCTAAGAGAACGTTTATTTGCGGAACTAAGCGACACTATTCAGACCTTTAATAATATGGCTGACCAACAAAAATTCTAAATCATCTTGAGAAATGATGAACCCAAAACATGTAATAACATCTGCAACATGGTCCAACTCTTTCTACATAAACGTTGTGATTCACCAAACATTGAACATTGCTATATCTATATATACAGGCGCTCACTTTAAACAATCACTCTCCGGTTAGTAGCGAACAAATAATCAATAGTTACCAACAATTTGTCCGATTAATCATGTTGTTGGCGATGACTATTTTTTAAAAGGATTCATTTAATCAATGAAATAGTCACAAGAACGCATCGCCCAGTCACATCACACAGAACGCATCGCCCAGTCACATCACACAGAACGCATCACCCATGCAGTCACATCACCCAGAACGCATCACCCATGCAGTCACATCACCCAGAACGCATCGCCCAGTCACAGCACACAGAACGCATCACCCATGCAGTCACATCACCCAGAACGCATCGCCCAGTCACATCACACAGAACGCATCACCCATGCAGTCACATCACCCAGAACGCATCGCCCAGTCACATCACACAGAACGCATCACCCATGCAGTCACATCACCCAGAACGCATCACCCAGTCACATCACACAGAACGCATCACCCATGCAGTCACATCACCCAGAACGCATCACCCAGTCACATCACCCAGAACGCATCACCCATGCAGTTACATCGCCCAGTCACATCACCCAGAACGCATCACCCATGCAGTCACATCACCCAGAACGCATCACCCAGTCACATCACCCAGAACGCATCACCCATGCAGTCACATCACCCAAAACGCATCGCCCAGTCACATCACACAGAACGCATCACCCATGCAGTCACATCGCCCAGTCACATCACCCAGAACGCATCACCCATGCAGTCACATCACCCAGAACGCATCGCCCAGTCACATCACACAGAACGCATCACCCATGCAGTCACATCACCAGAACGCATCACCCAGTCACATCACACAGAACGCATCACCCATGCAGTCACATCACCCAGAACGCATCACCCAGTCACATCACCCAGAACGCATCACCCATGCAGTCACATCGCCCAGTCACATCACCCAGAACGCATCACCCATGCAGTCACATCACCCAGAACGCATCACCCAGTCACATCACACAGAACGCATCGCCCAGTCACATCACACAGAACGCATCACCCATGCAGTCACATCACACAGAACGCATCACCCAGTCACATCACCCAGAACGCATCACCCATGCAGTCACATCACCCAGAACGCATCGCCCAGTCACATCACACAGAACGCATCACCCATGCAGTCACATCACCCAGAACGCATCGCCCAGTCACATCACACAGAACGCATCACCCATGCAGTCACATCACCCAGAACGCATCACCCAGTCACATCACCCAGAACGCATCACCCATGCAGTCACATCACCCAGAACGCATCACCCAGTCACATCACACAGAACGCATCACCCATGCAGTCACATCGCCCAGTCACATCACACAGAACGCATCACCCATGCAGTCACATCACCCAGAACGCATCACCCAGAACGCATCACCCAGTCACATCACCCAGAACGCATCACCCAGTCACATCACCCAGAACGCATCACCCAGTCACATCACCCAGAACGCATCGCCCAGTCACATCACCCAGAACGCATCGCCCAGTCACATCACCCAGAACGCATCGCCCATGCAGTCACATCGCCCAGTCACATCACCCAGTCACATCACCCAGTCACATCGCCCAGTCACATCACCCAGAACGCATCGCCCAGTCACATCACCCACAACGCATCACCCATGCAGTCACATCGCCCAGTCACATCACCCAGAACGCATCACCCATGCAGTCACATCACCCAGAACGCATCACCCAGTCACATCACCCAGAACGCATCACACAGTCACATCACACAGAACGCATCACCCAGTCACATCACCCAGAACGCATCACCCAGTCACATCACCCAGAACGCATCACACAGTCACATCACCCAGAACGCATCACCCATGCAGTCACATCACACAGAACGCATCACCCAGTCACATCACCCAGAACGCATCACCCAGTCACATCACCCAGAACGCATCACCCAGTCACATCACCCAGAACGCATCACCCAGTCACATCACACAGAACGCATCACCCAGTCACATCACCCAGAACGCATCACCCAGTCACATCACCCAGAACGCATCACCCAGTCACATCACACAGAACGCATCACCCATGCAGTCACATCACACAGAAAGCATCACCCAGTCACATCACCCAGAACACATCACACAGTCACATCACCCAGAACGCATCACCCAGTCACATCACCCAGAACGCATCACCCAGTCACATCACCCAGAACGCATCACCCAGTCACATCACCCAGAACGCATCACCCAGTCACATCACACAGAACGCATCACCCAGTCACATCACCCAGAACGCATCACCCAGTCACATCACCCAGAACGCATCACCCAGTCACATCACACAGAACGCATCACCCATGCAGTCACATCACACAAAACGCATCACCCAGAACGCATCACCCAGTCACATCACCCAGAACGCTTCACCCAGTCACATCACCCAGAACGCATCACCCATGCAGTCACATCACCCAGAACGCATCACCCAGTCACATCACCCAGAACGCATCACTCATGCAGTCACATCACACAGAACGCATCACCCAGTCACATCACCCAGAACGCATCACTCATGCAGTCACATCACACAGAACGCATCATCCAGTCACATCACCCAGAACGCATCACTCATGCAGTCACATCACACAGAACGCATCACCCAGTCACATCACCCAGAACGCATCACCCAGTCACATCACACAGAACGCATCACCCAGTCACATCACCCAGAACGCATCACCCAGTCACATCACCCAGAACGCATCACCCAGTCACATCACACAGAACGCATCACCCATGCAGTCACATCACACAGAACGCATCACCCAGAACGCATCACCCAGTCACATCACCCAGAACGCTTCACCCAGTCACATCACCCAGAACGCATCACCCATGCAGTCACATCACCCATAACGCATCACCCAGTCACATCACCCAGAACGCATCACCCAGTCACATCACCCAGAACGCATCACCCAGTCACATCACCCAGAACGCTTCACCCAGTCACATCACCCAGAACGCATCACCCAGTCACATCACCCAGAACGCTTCACCCAGTCACATCACCCAAAACGCATCACCCAGTCACATCACCCAGAACGCATCACCCAGTCACATCAACCAGAACGCATCACCCAGTCACATCACCCAGAACGCTTCACCCAGTCACATCACCCATGCAGTCACATCACCCAGAACGCATCACCCAGTCACATCACCCATAACGCATCACCCAGTCACATCACCCAGAACGCATCACACAGTCACATCACCCAGAACGCATCACCCATGCAGTCACATCACCCAGAACGCATCACCCAGTCACATCACCCAGAACGCATCACCCAGTCACATCACCCAGAACGCATCACCCAGTCACATCACCCAGAACGCATCGCCCAGTCACATCACCCAGAACGCATCACCCATGCAGTCACATCACACAGAACGCATCACCCAGTCACATCACCCAGAACGCATCACACATCCAGTCACATCACCCAGAACGCATCACCCAGTCACATCACACAGAACGCATCACCCATGCAGTCACATCACACAGAACGCATCACACAGTCACATCACACAGAACGCATCACCCAGTCACATCACCCAGAACGCATCACCCATGCAGTCACATCACCCAGAGCGCATCACCCAGTCACATCACACAGAACGCATCACCCATGCAGTCACATCACACAGAACGCATCACCCAGTCACATCACACAGAACGCATCACCCATGCAGTCACATCACACAGAACGCATCACACAGTCACATCACACAGAACGCATCACCCAGTCACATCACCCAGAACGCATCACCCATGCAGTCACATCACACAGAACGCATCACCCAGTCACATCACACAGAACGCATCACCCAGTCACATCACACAGAACGCATCACCCAGTCACATCACACAGAACGCATCACCCAGTCACATCACCCAGAACGCATCACCCATGCAGTCACATCACACAGGACGCATCACCCAGTCACATCACACAGAACGCATCACCCAGTCACATCACCCAGAACGCATCACCCAGTCACATCACCCAGAACGCATCACCCAGAACGCATCACCCAGAACGCATCACCCAGTCACATCACCCAGAACGCATCACCCAGTCACATCACACAGAACGAATCACCCAGTCACATCACACAGAACGCATCACCCAGTCACATCACCCAGAACGCATCACCCAGAACGCATCACCCAGAACGCATCACCCAGTCACATCACCCAGAACGCATCACCCAGTCACATCACACAGAACGCATCGCCCAGTCACATCACCCAGAACGCATCACCCAGTCACATCACCCAGAACGCATCACCCAGTCACATCACACAGAACGCATCACCCAGTCACATCACACAGAACGCATCACCCAGTCACATCACACAAAACGCATCACCCAGTCACATCACCCAGAACGCATCACCCATGCAGTCACATCACACAGAACGCATCACCCATGCAGTCACATCACCCAGAACGCATCACCCATGCGGTCACATCACCCATGCAGTCACATCACACAGAACGCATCACCCAGTCACATCACCCAGAACGCATCACCCATGCAGTCACATCACACAGAACGCATCACCCAGTCACATCACCCAGAACGCATCACCCAGTCACATCACACAGAACGCATCACCCAGTCACATCACACAGAACGCAACACCCAGTCACATCACACAGAACGCATCACCCAGTCACATCACCCAGAACGCATCGCCCAGTCACATCACCCAGAACGCATCACCCATGCAGTCACATAACCCAGAACGCATCACCCATGCAGTCACATCACCCAGAACGCATCACCCATGCGGTCACATCACCCAGAACGCATCACCCAGTCACATCACCCAGAACGCATCACCCATGCAGTCACATCACCCAGAACGCATCACCCAGTCACATCACCCATAACGCATCACCCAGTCACATCACACAGAACGCATCACCCAGTCACATCACACAGAACGCATCACCCAGTCACATCACACAGAACGCATCGCCCATGCAGTCACATCACCCAGAACGCATCACCCAGTCACATCACACAGAACGCATCGCCCAGTCACATCACCCAGAACGCATCGCCCAGTCACATCACCCAGAACGCATCGCCCAGTCACATCACGGCACCCAGAACGCTTCACCCATGCAGTCACATCACCCAGAACGCATCGCCCAGTCACATCACCCAGAACGCATCACCCAGTCACATCACCCAGAACGCATCACCCAGTCACATCACACAGAACGCATCACCCATGCAGTCACATCACCCAGAACGCATCACCCAGTCACATCACACAGAACGCATCACCCAGTCACATCACACAGAACGCATCACCCAGTCACATCACACAGAACGCATCACCCAGTCACATCACACAGAACGCATCGCCCAGTCACATCACCCAGAACGCATCGCCCAGTCACATCACCCAGAACGCATCACCCAGTCACATCACACAGAACGCATCACCCAGTCACATCACACAGAACGCATCACCCAGTCACATCACGGCACCCAGAACGCTTCACCCATGCAGTCACATCACCCAGAACGCATCACCCAGTCACATCACCCAGAACGCATCACCCAGTCACATCACACAGAACGCATCGCCCAGTCACATCACCCAGAACGCATCGCCCAGTCACATCACCCAGAACGCATCGCCCAGTCACATCACCCAGAACGCATCACCCAGTCACATCACCCAGAACGCATCACCCAGTCACATCACCCAGAACGCATCACCCAGTCACATCACACAGAACGCTTCACCCATGCAGTCACATCACCCAGAACGCATCACCCAGTCTTTTCATCTGCCCGACCAAATTATGCCCCTTATTTAACTTTTTCTTTTTCTTATTCGATTTACATCTAAGAATATTTTGAAAAGTATACAAGTAGATATATTTTTCTCAAAACTTCAGACAGGAACGTGGCGGCCTGAATGGTAGGGGGATGCCTCATCCCCTAACTTTGGTAAAACATTTCAACAGTTCGAATTTTACTCAAAATCCCAATGAATGTCTGCCTGGTAAGATTCCGCGCGTTTCTAAAATGTTTTTGCACTCGATAGAGTAATGCCGCTTGCATCACATTCCATTGTGGACCACACTGCATAAATGTTAGGACGTAAAGCCGACAACCATGACGAATTTCTCAAAATTAAAAAAGCCATTTGCACCTGCCTATTGTTATGACCTCCTTATAAGATCTATATTCGATCTTTCCGTGGCACAAATAAATTTAGCAAAATTTTGTCAACGTCGAGATCAAGACAACGTTATCAGCAACTGAGCGATTACAGTAACTATTCCTAGACACCATCATATATATTGCCGTTAGTGGTACGAAAGTAGGCCAGACACCCACACGCACAATGCATGTAGTCGTCTGGAACGCGTGCGCCAGTCAAATGTATGCATAAATGTAAGTTGGTTTTGTTACCCCCCCCCCCCCCCCCACACGGCCCACTGATAAATGTTTGAATACACACATGTATGTAAAATGACCGCTTATGTATGTATATCTTTGGGTAATAAACATTTTCAAAAAAGAGAGAACAAAAAAGGGCGTAAAAACATAAAGTTCAAACTCGCACAAGAGGCTTTGAGCAACAAAGCACTTAAAGTTATTCACAAATTACAACCAGAAATGACTAATCGATATCATCTATATACCCATACCCCTGGCAATCAAACTTTTCAACACGCTAGTGAAACCGATCCTGCTATACGGAAGCCAAATATGGGCTCCAGAGATTTCACGTAATGATAAATCACACGCAGGACATATACATTTAATCTTCTGTAAAATGGTACTCGGTGAAGTCGGTGTAGAGCCAAAGGCGGTCAATCGTGCAGTGAGACTATAACTCGGTGAATATCCGATATACGTAAACTGCATGTCGCAAGCGCATTCTTAAAACGAGTCAGTGAAGACCACCCCATCTCAATTATCCGTGAAGCTTTCCGATCTATAGTGAATAGCACACATCTAAAACCCCATTTAGGTCAACTAAGGACAAATATATTGCATCATTGAATGCACCGAATAGTATGCATATTTCAGACGATTACATTAAAGACATATTAAGTACTTGTTCGGGTGCGTGAAACTCATCAGTTAGTATTCAAGCGCTATGCCAACTTGAGGAAAGTACTATTCTACTAACATCACCGAAAATCTGAAGCAAATCGACCGTACCACTCCATAGAAAACATCGTCTGAACTCCGTTCAAATGTAAATAGTTACTACTCGATTCGGTACGCAACTATCGGCGATAAACTAACGAAAACGAATTCGCCAACAAGAGCCACTGCATTTAACTAATATATAAGAATGACGATGTGTGTTGTCAATTTGGATATAATATTTGTAAAAATTACTACCTTGAACCGGATTGGGTGGGTGGTCAAAGCCACCAACAAGCAATTTTTTCCGCAACTAAAAAAAAATTTCCTGCTTGTTTTTTTAGTGTTTTGGTAATGAGTTGGGCTTCAAAACCACTTTGAATGAGAGAAATAATGTAATTCTAACTGGTAAACTGACTGCAGGCAGTTATCGTGTTGTATTTTGTTGCAAATTTTGAAATCCAAGATGGCCGCTGGCAGCCATGTGTTTTTGGCCGAATGACCTCAAAATGACTCATTCCTATTTACATGTCCACCATAGGCATTGCATTGCATATAATGCATTGCATAGAATACATTGGCCTAACGAATTATATATATTTTATAATTGTTAAAGAATGTAAGAACAAATGAAAAAAAATGATAAAAAAAATATTAAAGAATGTAAGAAATAATGATAAAAATGATAAATAGTGTTAAAGAATGTAAGAAAACAATTTATATAAAGAATGTAAGAAAAAACAACAGATAAAATATTGTTAAAGAATATAAGAAAAAAATGTTAAACATAATTGTTATAGAATATAAGAAAACATGATAAAAATGATTTTTTTAAAAGAATGTATAAGAAAAGAATCATACAAAGTTGTTATGCCAATGTATTGACACAGGGTCATTAATGTTGCGCCAGCGCAATTCCCGCCATGAAAGGGTAATATTTCCTTCATCGTCCATCATTGAAAAATAGTCTGGAATCATGACTACAAACTGCATCTCTGCATTTGAAGTATAAGGTTACTCGGGTACATCCGCCCACGCACTTCCATTCGGCAAACCTCGGCATTCGCCGTACCGTATATGAAATGGCTACCGGTGAATTAATTCCACCAAGTTCGACACAAACTATGTCTTGCTGTGCTTGATCGCCCTGTTCGTCTTGGTGGTGATCCGGATCCAACAACAACAACAACAACAACAACAACAACAAAAACAACAACTAAGTAATATAATATACCACTATCCGTGACTATCGCGTGTATGTGTGCTGATCAGGAACGACAACTCTAACTGTTCTTCTTGGTGGTGATCAGGAACTCCAACAACAACTAAGTAATATAATATACCACTATTGCGTGTATGTGTGGTGATCAGGAGCGATAACTCTAACTAAGGAACATACCACTATCGAGTGTATGTGTGGTGATCAGGAGCGATAACTCTAACTAAGGAACATACCACTATCGAATGTATGTGTGGTGATGAGGAGCGATAACTCTAACTAAGGAACATACCACTATCGCGTGTATGTGTGGTGATGAGGAGCGATAACTCTAACTAAGGAACATACCACTATCGAGTGTATGTGTGGTGATCAGGAGCGATAACTCTAACTAAGGAACATACCACTATCGAATGTATGTGTGGTGATGAGGAGCGATAACTCTAACTAAGGAACATACCACTATCGCGTGTATGTGTGGTGATGAGGAGCGATAACTCTAACTAAGGAACATACCACTATCGCGTGTATGTGTGGTGATGAGGAGCGATAACTCTAACTAAGGAACATACCACTATCGCGTGTATGTGTGGTGATGAGGAGCGATAACTCTAACTAAGGAACATACCACTATCGCGTGTATGTGTGGTGATGAGGAGCGATAACTCTAACTAAGGAACATACCACTATCGCGTGTATGTGTGGTGATGAGGAGCGATAACTCTAACTAAGGAACATACCACTATCGCGTGTATGTGTGGTGATGAGGAGCGATAACTCTAACTAAGGAACATACCACTATCGCGTGTATGTGTGGTGATGAGGAGCGATAACTCTAACTAAGGAACATACCACTATCGAGTGTATGTGTGGTGATGAGGAGCGATAACTCTAACTAAGGAACATACCACTATCGCGTGTATGTGTGGTGATGAGGAGCGATAACTCTAACTAAGGAACATACCACTATCGAGTGTATGTGTGGTGATCAGGAGCGATAACTCTAACTAAGGAACATACCACTATCGCGTGTATGTGTGGTGATGAGGAGCGATAACTCTAACTAAGGAACATACCACTATCGAGTGTATGTGTGGTGATCAGGAGCGATAACTCTAACTAAGGAACATACCACTATCGAGTGTATGTGTGGTGATCAGGAGCGATAACTCTAACTAAGGAACATACCACTATCGTGTTTCTGGGCGAGATCTCCGTGTTCTTCATTGTTGTCTTGCGTTTCGTGGAGCGGCGATCGTGACGTCATCCTACATGACCTTGGGTAGTCGATGATCACGTGGTCCTGATCTGGCCGCATTGTGTGATGAGACATTCCTGAATAATATCATGATAAACACGCTGGTCATTATAAAGTTGTCGCCCGCTGTCGAGGGAGACATTGAGATTTGTCACCCGCTCGAGAGACATTCTGTTTTCGAGCGGGTGACACATCTCAAAGTTTCCCTCGACAGCGGGAGACAACTGTGTTGTTATCCGATTACTGAAGACAAATTCCGTGTCATCCACAGGCACGATGCTGAACTGGGTCATCGCACCGCAAGAGTGTTTTCTCGCGCGATTTATAGTTTCGGTAACTTCATATATAGAATAGAATATAGTTTATTAAGCAAAATACGTCCCTGGGTTGGGGCAGGTTGCCATACATAGATATAATATTACTGCGATACATGAACACACATCACATAAATAATAATAACATCACTCAGTCATGTAACGCAATAACATTATATAACAGTATTTATGTATTGTTCAATCTGCACTCGAAAAACCTCCTGACTACGTTGCAAATTTTCGACCAATGTTGTGTAAGGTCATTATCTAATATATGCTTCAGTTTGTTCCATCTACTCATCAGTCGAAAATTCATAAAACTTCCCTCCATTAGATTTAGTAATTCACTTGGGTGGAATAATGGACGCAGTCAATTGTGACCCGCCATATCAAATCCAGTCGTAAGTCGGGATTTTTTTTACCCTGTGCCAATGCATTCTCTTATATATGCGAGTCGACCATAGGTCGCCTCGCATATATAAGAGAAAGCATTGGCCTAACAATTTTTTATCATATTTTTTAAATAAATGTTTCTTACAATTTTTAGGACATAAAATAAAAACATCCATTACCCTGCAGGGAGCCCCACACATATATAGAAGCATATAGTAGAAGAGTGTCGTCTGCTCATGTTTGTCTGGGGCTCTGTTTGGGTGAAATTATAAATTGTTAAAGAATACAAGAAAAAATTATTAAAATTGTAAAAAATTGTTAGGCCAATGCATTCTCTTATATATGCGAGGCGACCTATGGTCGACTCGCATATATAAGAGAATGCATTGGCACAGGGTAAAAAAAAATCCCGACTTACGACTGGATTTGATATGGCGGGTCACAATTAAGAAGTGTCTTTCATCTTCGACGACCTTGTCTTAACAGAAGACACCCAGCTGTAATGATAAAGATGTCTATTTCGGTTGCGTATGTTGTATATCTACCCTTTTCAATAGCATGATGTCTATTCACTTTGATACTCGCCGTTTATTTACCATCATGTTTGTGGTTAAATCGTCAAAATCGGTCCATGCTGCAATGTAAACCATTAGGCCATAGAAGTAGGTATATATTATATATCCACATCATATATTGATGCCAGCGGTCAGATCAGCGTAGCGGCGAGGGGACTGGCCTCTAATAACTCCAGATCGAAATTATCGCAGCTAACGTACCCGCGTAGCGAGGGGACTGAACTCTAATAAATCCATATGGTAGTGATGGCAGCTGCCAGACCAGTGTAGCGAGGGGACTGAACTCTAATTACCCCATATCATATTGATGGCCCTGGTCAGAGCAGCGTAGCGAGGGGATTGAACTCTAATAACTCCATAGCATAGTGGTGGTCGCGGTCAGACCAGGGTAGCGAGGGGACTGAACTCTAATTACCCTATATCATATTGATGGTCGCGGTCAGACCAGCGTAGCGAGGGGACTGAACTCTAATTACCCCATATATTATTGATGGTCGTGGTCAGACCAGCGTAGCGAGGGGACTGAACTCTAATTACCCCATATCATATTGATGGTCGTGGTCAGACCAGCGTAGCGAGGGGACTGAACTCTAATGACCCCATATCATATTGATGGTCGTGGTCAGACCAGCGTAGCGAGGGGGCTGAACTCTAATAAATCCGTGTCACAGTGATGGCAGTGGTCAGCCCATTGTAGGAATCACTGAACTAAATGGTTTCCCATTGTAGAAAAGTGAATGAACTCTGCACTGCAGCTTAATTAATGTAAGCACTGAAGCTTAATTAATGTAAGCACAAACCTTCGCACAACGCCGAGACTGGAGAATTCACCGACCTGTGACCGTCTAGTCTGTGGGTAATACCGGTCCTTTGGTTGACAAACCTCTCAAATTTCGAACACCCGATGGATGTGTATGGGACGCCTGTAAGCATACAAACAAAATAGACATGGTTAGCAACACGTACATTTAAAGTATAGCTTGTGCTGCATGCATCGCCCACGGGATATTTGTAATAATACAAAGTGGATTGGGGCACATGTTACATAACTTAATGAGCCCCTCTCCAGTATACATTGTTACAAAATTACATATTAGACAAAGTGGCACAATAAGTAACCTATTTACAACTGTGTGGAATGTGAGAGAATGGTTATCTGGTGAAGGATGATTGCAGCGAATTGTTAGGAAATGGTAATGTAAGAAGGTGGTGGGAGGTTCCAACGTCGATTGTGCTTATGGTAAACAATGTTAAGGCGGAGAAAATACCAACAGGACGAAAAAAATAAAACAACACAAATCATATTGATGTCCTACTTATTAATTAAGTTAATTTCATTGGTCAAAACGTTTAGTTTCCGCAATAAAATGTTGGATTGTTGTTGGAAATGCCACGAGAAGTGCGGGTTAGCCATATCAGAGACGGTTTCGACCATAGTGCGGGTGTCAGGTTAGACATTACAACAATATGTTGAGGTATACAAGTTGGAAAAAACACTTCGGGGTTTTGCTCTGGTTCAGGGGTGCAGTTTAAAATTATAAATTGACCCCCTCCCATGGAAAGCAGCCAGCCTCGTTCTGGTACAGTATACTCACGCTCATGCGTCGGTGATCCGCCCGGGAGATTCGAAGGTCGCGGTAAGATCGGGACAAACGACCTCGGTCTCGCCTCGGTCCTCCTCGTCCCAGTTTTTATTTCGTCTGAGTTCCTTTCAAAACTGTTTAGCGTTTTATGGAGATCTGCAAAAAAAATGTACTTTAGATGACAATTGTGGAATATAAGAAGGTATCTACTATAGTCCGAGAGCTGATAACCATAAGATAAGTTAGATAAGATACATTTTATTTAAAAGTCGGAGGTATTTAAACATATTACAAACACAAGCTCTGAAGAGCTTTTGACCGACTGATGCACCCCCTGTGACCCCCCAGGACTTAACATCATCCCAAATATCTACTAGTCCGAGAGCTGATAACCATGCATCCCCTGTGACCCCCCAGGACTTAACATCATCCCAAATATCTAATAGTCCGAGAGCTGATAACCATGCATCCCCTGTGACCCCCTTAGGACTTAACATCATCCCAAATATCTACTAGTCCGAGAGCTGATAACCATGCATCCCCTGTGACCCCCCAGGACTTAACATCATCCCAAATATCTACTAGTCCGAGAGCTGATAACCATGCATCCCCTGTGACCCCCCCCCCCCCCAGGACTTAACCTCATCCCAAATATCTACTAGTCCGAGAGCTGATAACCATGCATCCCCTGTGACCCCCCAGGACTTAACATCATCCCAAATATCTACTAATCCGAGAGCTGATAACCATGCATCCCCTGTGACCCCCCAGGACTTAACATCATCACAAATATCTACTAATCCGAGAGCTGATAACCATGCATCCCCTGTGACCCCCCAGGACTTAACATCATCACAAATATCTACTAGTCCGAGAGCTGATAACCATGCATCCCCTGTGACCCCCCCCCCAGGACTTAACATCATCCCAAATATCTACTAGTCCGAGAGCTGATAACCATGCATCCCCTGTGACCCCCTCCAGGACTTAACATCATCACAAATATCTACTAGTCCGAGAGCTGATAACCATGCATCCCCTGTGACCCCCCCCAGGACTTAACATCATCACAAATATATACTAGTCCGAGAGCTGATAACCATGCATCCCCTGTGACCCCCCCAGGACTTAACATCATCCCAAATATCTACTAGTCCGAGAGCTGATAACCATGCATCCCCTGTGACCCCCCCCCCAGGACTTAACATCATCACAAATATATACTAGTCCGAGAGCTGATAACCATGCATCCCCTGTGACCCCCCCCCAGGACTTAACATCATCACAAATATCTACTAGTCCGAGAGCTGATAACCATGCATCCCTTGTGACCCCCCCCTGATAACCATGCATCCCTTGTGACCCCCCCCTGATAACCATGCATCCCTTGTGACCCCCCCCCCCCTCCTGATAACCATGCATCCCCTGTGACCCCCAGGACTTAGATTCATCCCACGTCTCTACTAGTCCAAGATCTGATGACCTTTCACCCCCAGGACTTAACTTCATTAGTGAGTTAAGATCCTTTATGAAATGTTCAGATTTCTAAGTTATCATGCCATGAAGCTCCACTATATAATTATGGCTAACGCCCGTAGAGAGCCCCACACGGATATAAGGATCTGTTACTGACTGTAGTCTGCTTGTGTCTGTAAGGGGCACCATACGGGTGTTCAGAGATCATGTTTAGATAATAAGCTATCATCTGAACAATTCCCTCCAATAAATTGGACTTCTTCTGCACTTGTATTATCTACAGTCTACTTATTTTTCCTGAAAACCCCTCCAAATAAGTAATAGACCATTCCAATGTATACTTTTATAATTAAGTGGGAATAATCCATTTAGTATAGAAAGGGAAAAAATCAGACTCTCTTATCAGAGAAGATCAGAGTTTTGTTATGTTGACAACAAATCAGAACGTGTTGAAACTTCTGCTTCTGTTGTGTGTGGCTCTCTATGGGTTAATATACCCGCCATATCAAATCCAGTCGGAAGTCGGGATTTTTTTTACCCTGTGCCAATGCATTCTCTTATATATGCGAGTCGACCATAGGTCGCCTCGCATATATAAGAGAATGCATTGGCCTAACATTTTTTTATCATGTTTTTTAAATAAATGTTTCTTACAATTTTTAGGACATGAAATAAAAAAACATCCATTATCCTGCAGGCAGCCCCACACATATATAGAAGTACATAGAAGAGTGTCGTCTGCTCATGTTTGTCTGGGGCTCTGTATGGGTGAAATTATAAAATTGTTAAAGAATACAAGAACAAATTATTAAAATTGTAAAAAATTGTTAGGCCAATGCATTCTTTTATATATGCGAATCGACCTATGGTCGACTCGCATATATAAGAGAATGCATTGGCACAGGGTAAAAAAATCCCGACTTCCGACTGGATTTGATATGGCGGGTCACATATGCTATGATGCTGGTGGTCCTGCCGAATTGCTGTGATGCGGGTAGGGAAAACCGATGCGGTTACGAAAAAGTACCGTTATGTTTTCTAAAGTTGTAATTTTCACTGTGCTTGGCTAATCCGATCGATTTGAAACATTCAAGAACATATATATTTAAACTAAAATATAATAATGCCTGCGCTGTTGTTTCTAAAACGTCGTGAATAACCATCTTGATTATAGTCGATTTTCAACAATTTATACAACCAGTATTAAAAATATTACGCGATAAATGTTTTTGAATGTTTGATACGCATAATGGCTTTTCCAGTATATGTTCAGATTATCGGAACACTTCGAAAAAAAAAAATTAACAAATTGCATCGGTACTTTTTGTTTACAGCATCAGTTTGTCCTAACATCATCATACTAATTCAGCAGGATTCAGCCGCATCATAGCACATTAGCAGGACTACTTGACCAGGGGTGGATTACTGGCACTAAAGGCTCATATTAAAGGTAACCAATCCGATCAGAGGGTCCCTATATCATCAATATACAACAACAACAACAACATTTCTTCAAATTACCCTTTAGTTATAAGAATCGATTAATTGCAACAAAATAATGCTAACCACTGTCAACTATGGTATCAAATTTCCCCAAAAACGTGTTAATTGTCAGCATTTTGTTCAACGAAATATGGCCTGTTATCACTTGTTTTATAGCTATCCATCTTCATCCGCAATTTTGACACTGGGCCACAAACAATTGAAATAACGACTTCAAAAATCGATATCTGATCACTCTGATCTTTGATGGGTAGGTTCCTCGACACGAATCAAATATTTTTTACACCCGAAGCCAAAGAAATAGTAATTTAAGGGTGTTTAATCGGATTGAGTACCTTTAATCGACTTATTTTTCTGTTACAGAAAACGTACATATTGTGTTTTTTTTATTGTAAAATAAGACATGGCGTCATAGGACATGGCGAACACAATGCACGCATTTGAATCCACGCATGCATACATAACTTACCTCTATAATGTTTAAAGATATCCTTTTGTTACCAGTTGAAAGAACATTTTAAGAACAAATTAAGTCATAAATTATTAATGGACATTATCAACAATTCGTGATGGGCGTTGTATATGGGTTATGAACGCTATCACTTATAGCTGCTCAACCAGGAAGATTCGGGGCGTTGCACTATATAAAGAGTGTGCGATAAGAAAAACACTAAACACCGTGGCGAATGTTTTGAGGAGAGTGATTCACTGTCACCCACTAAACACTGAAAGTTTGGGTGGAGAAGATTAGTGAGAGCTATGGTGTAATCATCATGGCGGTGGTATTTTTTCCAAATCTTATTACATACGACAATGAATCACCGCAACACACATTGGATCACAGCACGAATCACAGCGATACACAATGATTCACCGAGACACATCTTGAATAATCGCGACACACACTGAATCACCTTGGGTCACCGCGACACGCCATGATTCACCGAGACACATCTTGGATCACCGCGACACACCGTGAATAAGTGAGACACACCATGAATCGCGGCGACACACCATGAATCACCGCGACACAATATAAATCATGGCGATAATCCATTAATCACCGCGACACACCATGATTCACCGAGACACATCTTGGATCACCGCGACACACCGCGAATCAGCGAGACACACCATGAATCGCGGCGACACACCATGAATCACCGCGACACAATATAAATCATTAATCACCGCGACACATCATGAATTACTGTGATACACAATGATTCACCGAGACACGTCTTGAATCATCTTGACACACAATGAAGGACCGCGACACACATTGGATCACCGCGACACACCGTGAATCAGCGAGACACATTATTAATCACGGCGACACACCATGCTTCACCGAGACACATTATTAATCACGGCGACACACCATGAATCATAGCGATACATCATTAATCACCGCGACACAATATAAATCACCGCGATACACCATTAATCATCGCGACACACCATGAATCACCGCGACACACCATTAATCATCGCGACACACCATGAATCACCGCGACACACCATGAATCACTGCGATACACCATTAATCATCGCGACACACCATGAATCAACGTAACCTGAAAACAATCAAGTTAATTCGGCCATCTTCATCATATAATCTGTCACTACATCCAGGGGTGATAGGAAGACAGTCAGCCATGACTATATCACCCCTAGCAATATACATGTATAGTCTATTAATATTATATTTATTTGTAATTGTACTTTCCATGTATGTGTATTGTAAATACAATTATCCTATCCTATCCTATCACCGCGACACACCATTAATCATCGCGATACACCATGAATCACCGCGACACACCATGAATCACCGCGATACACCATGAATCACCGCGATACACCATTAATCATCGCGACACACCATGAATCACCGCGAGACACCATGAATCACCGCGACACACCATTAATCATCACGACAGACCATTAATCATCGCGACACACCATTAATCATCGCGACACACCATTAATCATCGCGACACACCATGAATCACCGCGATACACCATGAATCACCGCGATACACCATTAATCATCGCGACACACCATGAATCACCGCGACACACCATGAATCACCACGACACACCATTAATCATCGCGACACACCATTAATCATCGCGACACACCATTAATCATCGCGACACACCATTAATCATCGCGACACACCAAGAATCACCGCGATACACCATGAATCACCGCGATACACCATTAATCATCGCGACACACCATGAATCACCGCGACACACCATGAATCACCGCGACACATTATTAATCATCGCGACACACCATTAATCATCGCGACACACCATGAATCACCGCGACACACCATGAATCACCGCGATACACCATGAATCACCGCGATACACCATTAATCACCGCGACACACCATTAATCACCGCGACACACCATTAATCATCGCGACACACCATGAATCATCGCGACACACCATTAATCATCGCGACACACCACGAATCACCGCGATACACCATTAATCACAGCGACACACCATTACTCATCGCGACACACCATTAATCATCGCGACACACCATGAATCACCGCGATACACCATGAATCACCGCGATACACCATTAATCACCGCGACACACCATGAATCACCGCGACACACCATTAATCATCGCGACACACCATGAATCACCGCGATACACCATGAATCACCGCGATACACCATTATTCACCGCGACACACCATGAATCACCGCGACACACCATTAATCATCGCGACACACCATGACTCACCGCGATACACCATGAATCACCGCGATACACCATTAATCACCGCGACACACCATGAATCACCGCGACACACCATTAATCACCGCGACACACCATGATTCACTGCAATATACCATGAATCACACGAATCCCCCATACACACCATGGATAATCGCGACGCATCATCAATCACCACAACACCATGAATCACCGCGACACACCATGATTCACCGCGACACATCACGAATCACCGCGACACACCACGAATCACCGATACACATCTTGGATCACTACGACACACCACGAATCACCGCGACACACCACGAATCACCGCGACACACCATGATTCACCGAGACACATCTTGGATCACTACGACACACCACGAATCACCGCGACACACCACGAATCAACGCGACACACCATTAATCGCCGCGACTCACAATCGATCAACGCGACACACAATTACGATAAGTGGGGTAACTTCACATTACTATAAGTGGGGTAACATCACATTACTATAAGTGGGGTAACACCACATTACTATAAGTGGGGTAACATCACATTACTATAAGTGGGGTAACATCACATTACTATAAGTGGGGTAACAACACATTACTATAAGTGGGGTAACAACACATTACTATAAGTGGGGTAACACCACATTACTATACGTGGGGTAACACCACATTACTATAAGTGGGGTAGCACCATATTGATATAAGTGGGATAACACCACAGAACTATATGTGGGGTAACACCACATTAATATAAGTGGGGTAACACACATTACTATAAGTGGGGTAGCTCCAGATTACTATAATTGGTTAACACCACATTACTATATGTGGGGTAACACCACATTACTATAAGTGGGGTAACATCACATTACCATAAGTGGGGTAACACCACATTACTATAAGTGGGGTAACACCACATTACTATAAGTGGGGTAACACCACATTACTATAAGTGGGGTAACACCACATTACTATAAGTGGGGTAACACCACATTACTATAAGTGGGGTAACATCACATTACTATAAGTGGGGTAACATCACATTACTATAAGTGGGGTAACACCACATTGCTATAAGTGGGGTAACACCACATTACTATAAGTGGGGTAACACCACATTACTATAAGTGGGGTAACACCACATTACTATAAGTGGGCTAACGTCACATTACTATAAGTGGGTTACACCATATTACTATAAGTGGGGTAACACCACATTACTATAAGTGGAGTAACACCACATTACTATAAGTGGGGTAACACCACATTACTATAAGTGGGGTAACACCACATTACTATAAGTGGGGTAACACCACATTACTATAAGTGGGGTAACACCACATTACTATAAGTGGGGTAACATCACATTACTATAAGTGGGGTAACATCACATTACTATAAGTGGGGTAACACCACATTGCTATAAGTGGGGTAACACCACATTACTATAAGTGGGGTAACACCACATTACTATAAGTGGGGTAACACCACATTACTATAAGTGGGCTAACGTCACATTACTATAAGTGGGTCCCCATTACTATAAGTGGGGTAACACCACATTACTATAAGTGGAGTAACATCACATTACTATATGTGGGGTAACATCACATATTATAAGTTGGGTAACACCACATTACTATAAGTGGGGTAACACCACATTACTATAAGTGGGGTAACATCACATTACTATTAGTGGGGTAACATCACATTACTATAAGTGGGGTAACACCACATTACTATATGTGGGGTAACACCACATTACTATAAGTGGGGTAACACCACATTACTACAAGTGGTGTAAGACCACAGTACTATAAGTGAAACATGATTGTTATAATATATTAACATAAGATTCTGTAGATTTAGAGAAAAGAATGCGTCTATTTTTTAAACTTGGCTCTATAGAAGATGCAATTCACTTTCTGATGGACTGCTCGCTTTATGCTGGCCTTATAACTGATTTAATGTCGATGATTAGTTCTCTATACCACCATTTTGATAAACTTTGCCGGCGCTAGAGAAATTTAAAGTGATTATGACCAACGATTGTCCTGAAATTTGTGAAGGTGTATGTATCTGATCCGGAGGTTCTTTGCATTGATATATGATTATTGCATGAACACCTAATTGGCTTACGGTTATTGGCTACCAGTGACCTCTGGCAATAACTGTGATAATGTATTTGTAGTCGTATCACAAATGTAAGTAATTAAACAATCATTCCGTGGTAGATTGCTCGGTGTGAATTATCATTTTCATTTGTATTATTATTTGTATTATTATTTGTATTATTATTTGTATTATTATTTGTATTATTATATCAACGCGTTAGTACTACTTTTCGCCATGTTTGCTATTTGATTGTTTATTCATTATGTATTCTCAGCAACCTGTCCTTATATATGGATGTTCTTGCTAATAAATTATATTCTATTCTAAGTGGTCTGCACTGCAAGCTATTAATGCTTTGGTGGGGTCCTGTTGTATTTATAATATATATTCTTTATTATCAAATAAATTATAGTGAATTGAGTTGAATTGGTACCCCTGGCGTTGAGTGGTTTGCTTATCGCACAACAGAACGGCCCTGTGCCAATGCATTCTCTTATATATGCGAGTCGACCATAGGTCGCCTCGCATATATAAGAGAATGCATTGGCTTAACACATTAAAAATTATAAAATTGTTAAAGAATGTAAGAAAAAATGGTAAAAAGTGTTAAAAAAAGATTTGTTTAGGCCAATGCATTCTCTTATATATGCGAGGCGACCTATGGTCGACTCGCATATATAAGAGAATGCATTGGCACAGGGCATAACTGTAACCATCACAATTTGGTCAATGAGCCGGTTCCAATGATATCCATATTTGTATGGTTCTATTGAGACAGACCGAAGATATTTTAGGCTGTTGAAGCTTTATTTGGCCGGTTTTGGCCGGTTTGTTGGGTAAAGGGTTAAGAACTGAATGTAGTTTTTATGTGTTTTATTGAGTGGTAATATGCAATCCCTTGAAATAGTGTGTCTGTCATTTTCAGAATGAGGTCCCCAGAGGGTGAATTTAGTGATGCTACCCCGCATAGCGGGCTAGCATTACCAAATTCACCCTATGGGAACCTCATTCTGCTGAGGTGTAAGCATAATGAGGTCCCCAGAGGGTGAATTTGGTGATGCTAGCCCGCTATGCAGGGTAGCATCACTAAATTCACCCTCTGTGGACCTCATTCTGCAAATGACAGACACACTATTTCAAGGCTTGGTAATATGCCGTGGTCCTTAGACGCATTGTGTGAACAGTGGGGCGGAACTGGTTTTCGAACTAATGCAAGATGTTAATCATATACCACAAATCTCTACTCTGGCTACGCCTATTGAGATACGCACTCAACCAGTTCAAAACCTTGTTGTTAAATTATTCAAGGGTTGCTAGGAATGTCGCTGGACCGAGGGTAGGTTCTAAACCACTGGTATGTATACAAGCGACGATATTTCCTGGATACATATTGTGGAGTACCAGTTGTTTAGAACATACCCTCGGTCTAGCGACATTCATAGCAACCCTTGAATAATTTCACAATATACCACAGATCTCTACTCTGGCTACGCCCATAGTGTTACGCACCTCAACCAGTTCATTTACGACGAATCTCTACTCTGGCTACGCCCATAGAGATACGCACTCAACCAGTTCAACACCTGGAAACTTAGCAGAATCACTTAACAAGGAGCACATGTATCCCATAGTGACCCCCAAAGCAACTAGAATGTACTGCTGATTGTCGTTTTCTCACCGATGTGCGGGGCTAGCTACAGGTTAAAAGTGGTGAGTATGCATATCTTACCCTGGTCGTGGGTAATATTCATAAATGAAGTACGTGTACATATACCATCATATATCCCCAAGAGATCCCTAAACACACAGTATAATGTACTACCGATTGTCGTCTGCTCGCCGATATGCGGGGCTCGCTACAGGTTATCCCGGCGAGTATGCATATCTTACCCTAGTCATTGGTAATATTCATAAATGAAGTACATGCGCATATACCATCATATATCCCCAAGTGATCCCTAAACACACAGTAGAATGTACTACCGATTGTCGTCTGCTCGCCGATATGCGGGGCTCGCTACAGGTTATCCCGGCGAGTATGCATATCTTACCCTAGTCATGGGTAATATTCTTAAATGAAGTACGTGTACATATACCATCAAATATCCCAAAGTGATCCCCAAACACACAGTAGAATGTACTACCGATTGTCCTCTGCTCACCGATATGCGGGGCTCGCTACAGGTTATCCCGGCGAGTATGCATATCTTACCCTAGTCATTGGTAATATTCATAAATGAAGTACATGCGCATATACCATCATATATCCCCAAGTGATCCCTAAACACACAGTATAATGTACTACCGATTGTCGTCTGCTCGCCGATATGCGGGGCTCGCTACAGGTTATCCCGGCGAGTATGCATATCTTACCCTAGTCATTGGTAATATTCATAAATGAAGTACATGCGCATATACCATCATATATCCCCAAGTGATCCCTAAACACACAGTAGAATGTACTACCGATTGTCGTCTGCTCGCCGATATGCGGGGCTCGCTACAGGTTATCCCGGCGAGTATGCATATCTTACCCTAGTCATTGGTAATATTCTTAAATGAAGTACGTGTACATATACCATCAAATATCCCAAAGTGATCCCCAAACACACAGTAGAATGTACTACCGATTGTCCTCTGCTCACCGATGTACGGCCGTACGGGGCACGCTACAGGTTAACCAGGTGAACATGCATCTATTACCCTGTTTATGGGTAATATTCATAAATGAAGTACATGTACATACTATCATATATCCCAAAGTGATCCCCAAACACACAGTAGAATGTACTTCTAACTGTCGTCTGCTCACCGATGTGCGGGGCTCGCTACATGCAGGTTAACCCGTTGAGTATGCATATCTTACCCTAGTCATTGGTAATATTCATAAATGAAGTACGTGTAGATACCATCAAATATCCCAAAGTGATCCCCAAACACACAGTAGAATGTACTACCGATTGTCCTCTGCTCACCGATGTACGGCCGTACGGGGCACGCTACAGGTTAACCAGGTGAACATGCATCTATTACCCTGTTTATGGGTAATATTCATAAATGAAGTACATGTACATACTATCATATATCCCAAAGTGATCCACAAACACACAGTAGAATGTACTTCTAACTGTCGTCTGCTCACCAATGTGCGGGGCTCGCTACATGCAGGTTAACCCGTTGAGTATGCATATCTTACCCTGGTCATGGGTAAATATTCATAAATGAAGTACCGTAAACCGGGGTAACTTGAGACACCGGGGTGACTTGAGACAAAACAGGATGGTGCCATATTTCAGGCACTATAATCATTCTCTATTGTTCTTACATTCAAATAAATCTTATTTATTCTGATGACAGGTATATTTATTTGATAATAATCTATAAATAATGAGATGCAATTGAAAAAAAATGGAGCAACTGGTCTGAGAATTTCATTGATTTTTTTTCGCAAAAATTTGACCACTTGCAAACTTCCACTGCACCGCATACACCATGCGGACTATATGGAGATGAATATGACCAAGACTCCAGAAATATATATCTGATGTGTCAAAAGATTGTCATTTTATGTATGTAGTTACATATTTTATGCTTTCTAAGAAAAACATGATTTTCGACATACTCGGGGTGACTTGAGACAGTCACCCCGGATATGACCTATACATGCTATATATGGCTACATGTGCTATTTAGTTGCTAACTACTACAGTACATATATCAGTTAATGCACATGATAAGTTGCACAAGTAAAATTGAATGATAATCTACATGTAGCTGACTGACTGCAAGTACTACGATCACATGTTTATGGTTAGGGCTCATGTTGAATTAGGGTTAGAGCACCCTTTAGGGTCAAAGCCCACCCCCTCGATCACATGTTTAGGGTTATGGATCATCTTTTATGGGCAAAGCGTATCCCCTCGATCACAGGATTAGGATATAACAGAGATACGAGTCTTGTATTGAGCCATGGATCCATAACGGAGATACGTGTCATGGAGCCATAAAGCCACGAAGCAACAGCTACACGAATACATACATCACCGTTATGGCGCCATTACATAAACTTTCGTATCTTCGTTATGGAGACATGGCTCCAAGACTCGTATCTCCTTTATGGAGCCATGGCTCCACGGATACAAGACTCGTATCTTCGTTATGTAGCCATGGACCATGGCTCCAAGACTCGTATCTCCGATAACCCTAACCCTAACCATGTGATTGAGGTGGTGGGCATTGACCCTAAAGGGTGCCCTAACCCAAAAGGAAACCCTAAGCCTTTACCTAGTTCAAGATGAGGCCTAAACCTAAATCTGTGATCGAGGGGACACGCTTTGCCCATAAAGGATGAGCCATAGCCTGTAATCGAGGGATGGAATTTCCCCATAGGGGTGAATCAAAACCCTAAACCTGTGATCGAGGGGATGGGATTTGACCCTAAAGGGTGCCCTAACCCTAAAGCAAACCCTAACTCTTTCACTAGATCAACATGAGCCCTAACCACAAACCAGTGATCGAGGGGATACGCTTTGCCCATAAAGGATGAGCCCCTTTCCCTAAACCTGTGATTGCGGTGGTTGGATTTGCCCTTAAAGTGTGAGCTCTAACCCTAAACCTGTGATCGAGAGGATACGCTTTGTCCATAAAGGATGAACACTAACCCTAAACCTGTGATCGAGGGGGTGAGATTTGACCCTAAAGGGTGCCCTAACGGTTAAACCTAAAGCAAACCATAACCCTTTCACTAGTTCAACATGAGCCCTATATTATAACCCTAAGCCTAAATTATTTGATGTAGCAATATGGAATTCATGAATATTTAAAAGAATGCTACTCCAGACAGAACTTTGACCTGTAGCACTGAATGCACGGAACGGGCTGGATGGATCTAATACGGTAGCGAATCAGTGATCTCGCTTATTGGTGGGGAAGCGTTCAGACAATAAGTTATACAAATGGTCTATGTCTGTTTGTTGAAGTTGTTATCTGAGCATTTTCTTTGGCCACTACTCGGCAATGAGTATTCAGTAAAGAAAGTGTTATTAAAAGCCACTTAAGTGTCATCCAGTTTGTTCTCTTATATATTTCTTGAAGTGTTTATAATAATCCTGAAATAATAGGTAAGGTGTACTATTTGTTTTCTAAGATGACAAGTAGTACGAAAATGCCGATCCATTAAATTATTGCTGTGCCTATTTCAGCATCACATGATACAATGGCACTGCATTCTAATATCGACACATGATTATTAATATACAGCCTGGATAGTGGTGTATAGCAAATATACATTGCTAAAATCTAAATTATAATTCTTATTAAAGTAATCTTTCTCTGTTGCATCATTATCTGTCTGTCCTACTACTGGAGTCAAATTGGGGCAGTGGAACAAGATATTATATGAGTTTAGGAGGCATCTGTCTCAAGTCACCCCATTGCCGGGGTGACTTGAGACACCCGTTCAGGCCACTATTTTTGCCATATACAATGCTACAACAGGTTAGAACTATTAGAGATCAATAGCTGAGAGGTTGTTTGAGAAGTGTCAAGTGATGTGGCTAGGGTCCAAAACATTTATTTCAAGTTAGCTTTAAAATACCCTCAAAACTGTCTCAAGTTACCCCGGTTTACGGTACGTGTACATACCATCAAATATCCCAAAGTGATCCCAAAACACACAGTAGAATGTACTACCGATTGTCGTCTGCTCAGCGATGTTGGGGCGGGGGGGGGGGGGGGGGCTCGCTACATACAGGTTAACCAGTGTGAGTATACATATATTACCCTAGACATGGGATATATTCCTAAATGAAGTACGTGTACATAACATAAAATATCACAAAGTGATCCCCAAACACAAAGCAGAATGTACTACCGATTGTCGTCTGCTCACCGATGTGCGGGGCTCGCTCCAAGTTAACCGGGGGGGGGGGGAATCGGAATCGGAATCGGGGCACAAGTTATTTCGACTTAGGTAGCCCCTCTCCCGTATACAAAATTAACAAAACATTGTTATAAAATGACAAGAAGGCGATAACAGAAACGTTTACACATGGTGAGAAAATAATTTGGGTTTGCATTATATGTCGAATAGCATCTTTCAGCAATGTGTATATGGGTTACCAATTAGGGCGAGCATAAACTATGCCTATCTGTGTCTGTTGGGACATTTAAGGAAGATGTGACATATAGATTTCAAGGCTATAGGATATGCATCCCTTACCATCTATAGGGTCATGGGTAATATTCCTAAATGACATGTGCATTACATCAGCAAATTTCGACTTTGAGATATTTCAATATAATAAAACATCAACAACAGAAGGTTAAAGTATGAAGTGATCGCATATAAATCTGACTAAATGTCTACATATAGCGCATTATATGGTATTAATCCATATGCGACCACACCCACCCCTTCATTGTGATACGACACCACCCGCGGTTGTTATCTATCTGTGCTATCATACCTACACCTACCCGTATTGCGAATGCACATAGATCCTTATTGTTAACCAACAATGAGAGAAGAGATAAGTTACCTGTCGGACCCGGACGTTCTTACCTGTTAATCACCCGCGGCAATCATCAAGGAAGTAACGGTGTGTAAACTCAGGTATTCGTCGTGGAGTGTAACATGATATATTTCCGGGTTTGCTGGGGTCGCTAAGAGTAAATATTCGCATATCTGCTGCTCTATGTTCATATCAAGCCTGAGTTTAGTGTGCGTGTCATTTGCAGAATGAGGTCCCCAGAGGGTGAATTTAGTGACGCTATCCCGCATAGCGGGCTAGCATCACTAACTTCACCCTCTGTGGACCTCATTCTGCATGGCCTCATCTGCTATGGGAGACATAGACTCAGATTGAAGTTCCCAAATGGTGAATATTGTGATGTACACCCATTGGCAACCTCGGTTATGCAATCGTGATTTAGTGATGCTAGCTAAATTAACACTCTGGGTACCTCATTCTGCTTATGCCTCATCTTCTCTGGAAAGTTTCTTTATTATCAAATTTCTATAGAAACTTCTTCACATAGATTTTATTTGTTTTTTTAGTTTAGTTTCTCTATATCCCCAAATTGGCAGACGGCATATTGCATAATCGAGGTTCACAATGGGTGTACTTCACAATATTAATATTAACTCTTTCAATACTATAAATTATGCATATTATAATTATGCATGTTTCAGTTCATAGTCTGGACCATATGGTTTTCCACTAAGAAATTCCTGCAAACTTACCGTGTAAATGTGCGAGTTATATGTGAACGTATCCTAAGATGATGAAATAAGCACACTGGGTTTTTATCAAATCGCTCGGCTTATCCAAAGGCTAAGCCAAAGAAAATGCCAAAGAAAATGCCAAAGGCTTAGCCAAAGAAAATGACAACTTTAGAAAAAAGACATAGACTCAGATTGAAGTTCCCAAATGGTGAATAATATGTATCTTATGCGCCGCAGGCGCCCCTCGATCATTAGAGTATAGAGTTTAGTATTCCCGCCCACCACCCCATCCCGCCACCCATAGTATCTTATGCGCCGCAGGCGCCCCTATAGAGGCTACTGCCTACATAAATAATATGTATAAGTATATTATAATGCGCCGCAGGCGCCCCTCGATCATTAGAGTATAGAGTTTAGTATTCCCGCCCACCACCCCATCCCGCCACCCATAGTATCTTATGCGCCGCAGGCGCCCCATTAGAGGCTACTGCCTACATAAATAATATGTATAAGTATATTAATGCGCCGCAGGCGCCCCTCGATCATTAGAGTATAGAGTTTAGTATTCCCGCCCACAACCCCATCCCGCCACCCATAGTATCTTATGCGCCGCAGGCGCCCCTATAGAGGCTACTGCCTACATAAATAATATGTATAAGTATATTAATGCGCCGCAGGCGCCCCTCGATCATTAGAGTATAGAGTTTAGTATTCCCGCCCACCACCCCATCCCGCCACCCATAGTATCTTATGCGCCGCAGGCGCCCCTATAGAGGCTACTGCCTACATAAATAATATGTATAAGTATATTAATGCGCCGCAGGCGCCCCTCGATCATTAGAGTATAGAGTTTAGTATTCCCGCCCACAACCCCATCCCGCCACCCATAGTATCTTATGCGCCGCAGGCGCCCCTATAGAGGCTACTGCCTACATAAATAATATGTATAAGTATATTAATGCGCCGCAGGCGCCCCTCGATCATTAGAGTATAGATGTTCGGTGCATGCAACTGATAAGTTAGTACTCAAGCGCTGTGCCAATTGGAGGAATGTAGAATTTCTACTAGCATCGCCGAAAATCACAACGAAATCGACGAACCACTCCACATAAAACATCGCCTGAACAACGCGCAATTGTAAATATTTACATCTCGGTTCGGGACGCAACAGACGGCAATAAACCAATGCAAATCATTTCACCATCGAGAGTCATTGAATTTAATTGATATATAAGAATGACGGTGTGTGTTTGAAATTTGGATTTATATTCGTAAGAAATAACTACATTGAGCAAGAATATTCTACATTTCTATTTGATCAACCCACCGGAGTGTTTCACATAACTTTAAATAATTTAATTTGATTTTTACGATAGTCTGTTAACCGGACCGTTTTCAGCAGACATCTTCGACTCAGATGAATTATTTTAAAAATATATTATCGATACTAGCTCGTTGTTATTACAAGGAATTTATTGAAATTTGCGTACATTCTCTCTTTAACATAAATACTTGAGTGTACGTACCATTGGCGCAGCTGGTTCGCGAAGCAGGTAAAGGTACGTTCTGAGTCCCATTGGAGCAGAGGGATTGACCTACAACATAAATAAGAAATTAGTCACTCAACTATCTAAATAAGTCAGGACATATAACGGGTTATTAACCCTTTCATGACGGGATCTTCATGTTTTTTTGCGAAAACCCTGTGCCAATGCATTATCTTATATATGCGAGTCGACCATAGGTCGCCTCGCATATACAAGAGAATGCATTGGCCTAACAAATTTTATATTATTTTGTATAATTGTTTAAGAATGCAAGAAAAATAAAAAAAATTATAAAAATTGTTAAAGAATGTAAGAAACAATGATAAAAAATGATAAACAATTTGAACGAATGTAAGACAAAATTATAAAAATTGATAAAGAATGTAAGAACAAATTCTAAAAAATGATAAAAATGTTAAAAAATATAAGAAAAAATACCAGATATATTATCCCTTACTATGCTATATAGCATCATTGACGAGTAGTTATCCCATAGAAAATGTTCAGATAATAAGTTTAACCCTTTCTATACGATATAGCATAATTGACGAGTAGTTATCCCATAGGAAATGTTCACATAATAAGTTTAACCCTTTCTATATTAAAGTATCATTGACGAGCAGTTATCCCAAAGGAAATGTTCAGATAATAAATTTAACCCTTTTTATACTATATAGCATCATTGACGAGTAGTTATTCCACAGGAAATGTTCAGATAATAAGTTCAACCATTTCAATACTATACAGCATCATTGACGAGTAGTTATCCAATAGGAAATGTTCAGATAATAAGTTAACCCTTTCTATACTAAAGCAACATTGACGAGCAGTTATCCCATACGAAATGTTCAGATAATAAGTTTAACCCTTTATATACTAAAGCATCATTGATGAGTAGTTATCCAATAGGAAATGTTCAGATGCTAAGTTTAACCCTTTCTATATTAAATACTCATTGATAAGTAGTTATCCCATAGGAAATGTTCAGATAATAAGTTTAACCCTTTCTATATTAAATACTCATTGATGAGTAGTTATCCAATAGGGAATGTTCAGATAATAAGTTTAACCCTTTCTATATAGAATCATTGATGAGTAGTTATCCAATAGGGAATGTTCAGATAATAAGTTTAACCCTTTCTATATAGAACCATTGACGAGTAGTTATCCCATAAGAAATGTTCAAGATAATAAGTTTAACCCTTTCTATATAGAATCATTGACGAGTAGTTATCCCATAGGAAATGTTCAGATAATAAGTTTAACCCTGTTTATACTAAAGCATCATTGACGAGTAGTAGTTATCCCATAGGAAATGTTCAGATATTAAGTTTAAGCCTTTCTACATTACATAGCATCATTGATGAGTAGTTATCCCATAGGAAATGTTCAGATGATAAGTTTAACCCTTTCTATGCTATATAGCTTCATTTACGAGTAGTTATCCCTTAGGAAATGTTCAGATAATAAGTTTAACACTTCCTATACTAAAGCATCAGTGATGAGTAGTTATCCAATAGGAAATGTTCAGATGATAAGTTTAACCCTTTCTATATTAAATACTCATTGATAAGTAGTTATCCCATAGGAAATGTTCAGATAATAAGTTTAACCCTTTCTATATAGAATCATTGATGAGTAGTTATCCAATAGGGAATGTACAGATAATAAGTTTAACCCTTTCTATATATAATCATTGATGAGTAGTTATCCAATTGGTAATGTTCAGATAATAAGTTTAACCCTTTCTATATAGAACCATTGACGAGTAGTTATCCCTTAGGAAATGTTCAGATAATAAGTTTAACCCTTTCTATATATAATCATTGATGAGTAGTTATCCAATTGGTAATGTTCAGATAATAAGTTTAACCCTTTCTATATTAAATACTCATTGATGAGTAGTTATCCAATAGGAAATGTTCAGATAATAAGTTTAACCCTTTCTATATAGAATCATTGATGAGTAGTTATCCCTTAGGAAATGTTCAGATAATAAGTTTAACCCTTTCTATATAGAATCATTTATGAGTAGTTATCCAATAGGAAATGTTCAGATACTAAGTTTAACCCTTTCTATATAGAACCATTGACGAGTAGTTATCCAATAGGGAATGTTCAGATAATAAGTTTAACCCTTTCTATATAGAATCATTGACCAGTAGTTATCCAATAGGGAATGTTCAGATAATAAGTTTAACCCTTTCTATATTAAATACTCATTGTAAGTAGTTATCCCATAGGAAATGTTCAGATAATAAGTTTAACCCTTTCTATATAGAATCATTGACCAGTAGTTATCCAATAGGGAATGTTCAGATAATAAGTTTAACCCTTTCTATATTAAATACTCATTGATAAGTAGTTATCCCATAGGAAATGTTCAGATAATAAGTTTAACCCTTTCTATATAGAATCATTGATGAGTAGTTATCCAATAGGGAATGTACAGATAATAAGTTTAACCCTTTCTATATATAATCATTGATGAGTAGTTATCCAATTGGTAATGTTCAGATAATAAGTTTAACCCTTTCTATATAGAACCATTGACGAGTAGTTATCCCTTAGGAAATGTTCAGATAATAAGTTTAACCCTTTCTATATATAATCATTGATGAGTAGTTATCCAATTGGTAATGTTCAGATAATAAGTTTAACCTTTTCTATATTAAATACTCATTGATGAGTAGTTATCCAATAGGAAATGTTCAGATAATAAGTTTAACCCTTTCTATATAGAATCATTGATGAGTAGTTATCCCTTAGGAAATGTTCAGATAATAAGTTTAACCCTTTCTATATAGAATCATTTATGAGTAGTTATCCAATAGGAAATGTTCAGATAATAAGTTTAACCCTTTCTATATAGAATCATTGACCAGTAGTTATCCAATAGGGAATGTTCAGATAATAAGTTTAACCCTTTCTATATAGAATCATTGACCAGTAGTTATCCAATAGGGAATGTTCAGATAATAAGTTTAACCCTTTCTATATAGAATCATTGACGAGTAGTTATCACATAGGAAATGTTCAGATAATAAGTTTAACCCTTTCTATATAGAATCATTGATGAGTAGTTATCCCTTAGGAAATGTTCAGATAATAAGTTTAACCCTTTCTATATAGAATCATTGACGAGTAGTTATTAATTGGGAATGTTCAGATAATAAGTTTAACCCTTTCTATATATAATCATTGACGAGTAGTTATCCCATAGGAAATGTTCAGATGATAAGTTTAACCCTTTCTATATAGAATCATTGATGAGTAGTTATCCCTTAAGAAATGTTCAGATAATAAGTTTAACAGGTCGTTTGTTGAACTTATTATCTAAACATATCCCTCAATAAATAGGACTCTTGTACTTTAGTTTATCATTCGTCTGCTTACATTACCTGTACATGAATAATAGACCAGTCCGATATACACTGTTTAACTGGGGGAATCCATTTAGTATAGGAAGGGTTAACGAGGATCACAAATCCGCGCTGATCGGGATTCGAACCAGTTTCGTCGTCACGGCGGCTTGTTGGGCTAATTTACCTTATGTTGGGCTAAATTACGATTGGGGTCTACTATTTCGGCGAATCGTTTGTGCGGAGCGTCATTAATCATAATCACCCCACGAAATAAGGTC
This sequence comes from Siphonodentalium dalli, assembly GCA_032622095.1. Classification (NCBI taxonomy): domain Eukaryota; kingdom Metazoa; phylum Mollusca; class Scaphopoda; order Gadilida; family Siphonodentaliidae; genus Siphonodentalium; species Siphonodentalium dalli. Next base: position 208,652,447 of record CP136067.1, read on the forward strand.
ATGTATCATCTATAAAAGCCACATATGTGACCCGCCATATCAAATCCAGTCGGAAGTCGGGATTTTTTTACTCTGTGCCAATGGGTCGCCTCGCATATATAAGAGAATGCATTGGCCTAACAATTTTTTACAATTTTAATAATTTTTTATTGTATTCTTTAACAATTTTATAATTTCACCCATACAGAGCCCCAGACAAACATGAGCAGACGACACTCTTCTCTATGCTTTTATATATGTGTGGGGCTCCCTGCAGGGTAATGGATGTTTTTTATTTTATGTCCTAAAAATTGTAAGAAACATTTATTTAAAAAAAATGATAAAATATTGTTAGGCCAATGCATTCTCTTATATATGCGAGTCGACCTATGGTCGACTCGCATATATAAGAGAATGCATTGGCACAGGGTAAAAAAATCCCGACTTACGACTGAATTTGATATGGCGGGTCACATATGACCTAACATGCATGGTGTAGTTTAGTCGTTAATTACCGCTACGATAACACATGGTCATGATAGGGACCTTTCGCAAAATCACGAATACGATTACGCTATGGACACTATCCTACTAGTATATGGCCAAAAATCAATATCAACGCACATGGGGTTCTTATGCGAGACGACATATACCCCACTCAGTTTAATTATGTGCAGATGTGCCAAGTGTGTACCATCGGTCCTGTTTTGGGACGCTCTAACATTATCCGTGTGACGTATAACACACGGATAAGAACATGTGATCTGAAAGAGACACACATTACTTAAAATAAATGTGTAACTGAATAAAATTGGGCATATGCCGTCTAACCAATTAACCATCGTATGTAAGTTGTAATGGTGTCCACCTTACTAGGACAATATATCCTATCCGTAATCCTAATAGTGATTTTGCGATAGTTTCTATTATATTTAGGTGAACATTTCCCAAGGGATAACTGCTCATTATTCATTGTTTGATATATAAATGGTTAATGAAAACTCTATTTCCCTTTTTATTACACATATTCACGCAGAATGACGCCCAACCCGAAATAATATATAACCGTGTTTATGGTGCACTCATATATAACCGTGTTTATGGTGAACTCATATATAACCGTGTTTATGGTGAACTCATATATAACCGTGTTTATGGTGAACTCATATATAACCGTGTTTATGGTGAACTAATATATAACCGTGTTTATTGTGAACATATATAAATTAGAATTAATAAGTGAGGAAACGACAACATGCAAAAAAACAAAAAACAAACACGAAAGTCATGCTCTCGATCCAGCAGTGAAATTCTTCCATGCTCTGGTCCCAAGCTGCAAAACAGAGTTCAGTCCCCTCGCCACGCGATGTGTGATCGCTTATGTATGTGAACATCTCCCAATGGATAACTACAAACCATATTAATTCAGAATGACCTTGACCGTACCATTATTAATGGAGAGCTGGGCAGATGTGAGCGCATTGTAGAGGATATCACAGAATGACCTTGACCTCACCATTTTTAATGGAGATTAGGGTAGATGTGAGCGCATTGTAGAGGATATCACAGAATGACCTTACCATTATTAATGGAGAGCTGGGCAATCGTGAGCGCATTGTAGAGGATATCACAGAATGACCTTGACCTTACCATTATTAATGGAGAGCTGGGCTGTTGTGAGCGCATTGTAGAGGATATCACAGAATGACCTTGACCTTACCATTATTAATGGAGAGCTGGGCTGTTGTGAGCGCATTGTAGAGGATATCACAGAATGACCTTGACCTTGCCATTATTAATGGAGAGCTGGACTGTTGTGAGCGCATTGTAGAGGATATCACATAATGACCTTGACCTTACCATTATTAATGGAGAGCTGGGCTGTTGTGAGCGCATTGTAGAGGATATCACAGAATGACCTTGACCTTACCATTATTAATGGAGAGCTGGGCAGTCGTGAGCGCATTGTAGAGGATATCACATAATGACCTTGACCTTACCATTATTAATGGAGATCTGGGCTGTCGTGAGCGCATTGTAGAGGATATCACATAATGACCTTGACCGTACCATTATTAATGGAGAGCTGGGCTGTTGTGAGCGCATTGTAGAGGATATCACAGAATGACCTTGACCTTACCATTATTAATGGAGAGCTGGGCTGTTGTGAGCGCATTGTAGAGGATATCACAGAATGACCTTGACCTTACCATTATTAATGGAGAGCTGGGCTGTTGTGAGCGCATTGTAGAGGATATCACCCACTTTTGGAGCCCTCTCCATGAAGTCGTCACGTTTCAGGATGCACAGTGCTTTGCCTGAAACCATATATAAGTGATTTTTAATTTTATTATTAGGAAAACAGAATAATAAGAGAGGAAACGATTCAGATGCAGAATGAGACCACATATGGTGAATTTAGTGATGCTATGCCGCATACAGATGCAGAATGAGACCACATATGGTGAATTTAGTGATGCTATGCCGCATACAGATGCAGAATGAGACCACATATGGTGAATTTAGTGATGCTATGCCGCATACAGATGCAGAATGAGACCACATATGGTGAATTTAGTGATGCTATGCCGCATACAGATGCAGAATGAGACCACATATGGTGAATTTAGTGATGCTATGCCGCATACAGATGCAGAATGAGACCACATATGGTGAATTTAGTGATGCTATGCCGCATACAGATGCAGAATGAGACCACATATGGTGAATTTAGTGATGCTATGCCGCATACAGATGCATAATGAGACCACATATGGTGAATTTAGTGATGCTATGCCGCATACAGATGCAGAATGAGACCACATATGGTAATTTAGTGATGCTATGCCGCATACAGATGCAGAATGAGACCACATATGGTAATTTAGTGATGCTATGCCGCATACAGATGCAGAATGAGACCACATATGGTGAATTTAGTGATGCTATGCCGCATACAGATGAAGAATGAGACCACATATGGTAATTTAGTGATGCTATGCCGCATACAGATGAAGAATGAGACCACATATGGTAATTTAGTGATGCTATGCCGCATACAGATGCAGAATGAGACCACATATGGTAATTTAGTGATGCTATGCCGCATACAGATGCAGAATGAGACCACATATGGTGAATTTAGTGATGCTATGCCGCATACAGATGCAGAATGAGACCACATATGGTGAATTTAGTGATGCTATGCCGCATACAGATGCAGAATGAGACCACATATGGTGAATTTAGTGATGCTATGCCGCATACAGATGCAGAATGAGACCACATATGGTGAATTTAGTGATGCTATGCCGCATACAGATGCAGAATGAGACCACATATGGTGAATTTAGTGATGATATGCCGCAGAATTAGACCACATATGGTAATTTAGTGATGCTATGCCGCATAGCACCACTAAATTCGCCCTCTTGTGAACTCATTCTGCATGGCCTCATCTGCTATGGGATATATAGACACAGATTGAAGTTCCCAAATGTGAATATATTGTTATGCACACTCATTGGGAACTTCGTTAATGCAATGTGTCTTCTGTCAATTTGGGGGTATAGAAAAACTAAACTAAAAAGGAAATAGAATCTATCTGAAGAAGAATTTTGTGTTTTGTATACAAGCCTTAGTTTAATGTGCCTGTCGTTTGCAGAATGAGTTCCCCATAGGGGGGAGTTAGTGACGCTATCCCGCATGGCGGGCTAATATAACCGAAATCGCCCTCTTTGACCTCATTCTGCATGAACTCATCTGCTATGGGAGACATGGACTCAGATTGAAGTCCCCCAATGGTGAATATTGTGATGTACACCCATTGGGAGCCTCGATTATCCAACGTTTTGTCTGCCCATTTGGGGATATCGAGAAACTACAGAAATAGAATGTATGTGAAGAAGTTTCTATAGAAATTTGTTAATAAAGAAACTTTCTAGAGAATATGAGGCCTAAGCAGATTGAGGTGATGCTAGTCCGGTATGTGGGATAGCATCACTAAATTCACCCTCTGGTGACCTCATTATGCAAATGACAGGCACACTAAACTCAGACTTGAAACGACAAGCAACGATATAATGCACTACTTAGAGACATTTTGTTTCCGCACGTGGACTTTATTTCGTTAACCCTTTACCCAAAAACCGGCCATAAACGCCCAAATAAAGCTTCAACAGCCTAAAATATCTTCGGTCTGTCTCAATAACACCATACAAATATGGATATCATTGGAACCGGTTCATTGACCACATTGTGATGGTTACAGTTATGCCCTGTGCCAATGTATTCTCATAGGTCGCCTCGCATATATAAGAGAATGCATTGGCCTAAACACTTTTTACTATTTGTCTTACATTCTTTAACAATTTTATAATTTTTTCTTACATTCTTTAACATGTTTTATAGTATTTTTCTACATTCTTTGACAATTTTATCATTTTTAATATGTGTTAAGCCAATGTATTCTCTTATATATGCGAGGCGACCTATGGTCGACTCGCATATATAAGAGAATGCATTGGCACAGGGGCCAGGGCCGTTCTGTTGGGTAAAGGGTTAAAAGAATGGTGATAAAAATTAATAAATTAAATGTTTGTCATCAGCACAACTTTACATAACCTTATTAAAACAGATAAAGTTGTCAATGTGTGCAGTATTTGCAGAATCAAAGTTCCAAACAACACGTGCAACTTTAATCATCTAATATCAATATTTATCATAAACAGTGGAATCAGTTAAGTTTAACTATACGGTAACCGTATTATAATAGTAAATATTGGCTCGATAGAAATCAGAGATAAACAAAACGCTCGTTTTTGTTTTGACAGTTCTGACTATATGACTTGTTTCACAGTCTGGAATCATATATATATATAACCGTCACTTCATGTCAATTTCCAACCAAAGTCGCACCTAAAAAAGACAGTATTCCCAATTCTCTCATATATCAAACAAACACTCATTTGCAACTGAGCCGCGCTAGCTGTGGTCACATAGACGGCGTTTATTGCATAACATATTTTACAAGTAAAATGTGGGCACATGCTATACTAATTTACAGACACAATGTAAACTACATCCTAAAAAGTCTGCACAGCCGGTCAGAAAAAACCATGCATCCCTTTTATAGGGACTGGAAACCTGAAATCCGAAGCCCACTCGTATGTGCAGCTCGGGTGTTCGGACCGCATCCTTATTGAAATCTACTCATAATTATAGATGTATCAATATTCTGAACATTGTGAATAAGTTGTCATCTTTCAGCTGCGTTATATTACAGAACGAAGAACGCTATATAGCTGGACACAGCATTGATAATTTATTTCATTTGAATGAAAAGTTTTATAATTTGTTTTGGAAAATTAATGTGACACGCTGAAGTTAAACGGCTAGAATGACGAATTTTCCGCTCTAGCGATCTGAACAATTACTACACAAATCTCATTCTCATTGGCTACAATTCGAAATATGATCCGCCTATAATAAACAACTCTATATGCCCGAACTGTGAATACATAATTTTCCCGCTAATGCCAGGAAACGCGGGGAAATTTGAATTATACTGTCACGGATTTGCAAAATTTTAGCGAATGTTATCACTCTAAAAATTTCAACATTCGAACAAACAAACATATTCAATGTCACGTGAAGTTTGCGATGATATAATTAACAACACAACTCTATTGTTTCGCAACAGGGGCGTGTCGTTAAATATAATTAAAAATATTTCATTTAAAATGAGCTAACCACTTTAAAAACGCTAAAATGAATGTTGAGAGTTAATATATATACTATGAACGCTCTTTAAAATGAATGTTGAGAGTTAATATATATACTATAAACGCCCTTTAAAATGAATGTTGAGAGGTAATACTATAAACGCTCTCTAAAATGTATGTTGAGAGGTAATACAATAAACGCTCTCTAAAATGTATGTTGAGAGGTAATACAATAAACGCTCTCTCAAATGAATGTTGCGAGGTAATACTATACACGCTCTCTAAAATGAATGTTGAGAGTTAATACTATAAACGCTCTATAAAATGAATGTTGAGAGGTAATTGTATACACGCTCTCTCAAATGCAGGTAAGTGGTAATAATATAAATGCTCTCTAGCATGAATGATGAGTGGTAATAATATATCACACGAAACCCCAATTATATAAAACAGCCATTATATATTTTGTTATCTCTCACAATGCAAAATGATTGATTTATGCATTCAAGTTAAATTATTGTCCAACGTCGTTGCACTAACTAAAATAGACACAAAAACAAAAGGTCAAACTGGGGGGACTATATTTTCCGTCGGCAGCTCGAGTGCGAAATACTGTCGTATACGGCTGTGAAGCGTCTCAGCCAACAATGGAAATGTGTGCATCTTTAAACTTCTGTTAAGGATTTTGATTTGTTAAAAAGACACAAAGCTCTATGTTTTTCATGTGATATACAAGATCTGCAACTCGTTATGTTGGGATATAAGATTTTATGAAACTAGTTTGATAAATCTGATTCACAATTCGTCTACGACTCGTTGTAAATCAAATTTATCAAACTCATTTCATAAAATCTTATATCCCAACATAACGAGTTGGAGATAATCTATATACACGGTCTCTAAAATGAATTATAAGTGGTATTACTAAACGCCATCTAAAATGAATTGTGAGAGGCCAAGTTAGAGCGAAAACACTAACACAATAAATATGCGGGAAAAATAATTAGTTGCATAGTTAATCCAACGATAATCCATAGTTAATCCATAAAACATGACATTTACCTGATTAAAAACACGGAATAATGCTTATTTTTGTTATGAAATATTTTAACGGAAAGAGATGGATATCAATGGGAAGCACAAGGGTTCGGGTTAAAACGAGTAAAATTTAAAATGAGCCCACCAGTTAAAAAAAACTCTTCGCTATATATATCATCCGTAAAGTAGCTATAGCGAAGCGTTTATAACGTGGCGCACTCGTTTTACCATTAACCCTTTACCCAACAGAACGGCCCTGTGCCAATGCATTCTCTTATATATGCGAGTCGACCATAGGTCGCCTCGCATATATAAGAGAATGCATTGGCTTAACATATTAAAAATTATAAAATTGTCAAAGAATGTAGAAAAATATTATAAAAATGTAAGAAAAAATTACATTTTAGGCCAATGCATTCTCTTATATATGCGAGGCGACCTATGGTCGACTCGCATATATAAGAGAATGCATTGGCACAGGGCATAACTGTAACCATCACAATGTGGTCAATGAACCGGTTCCAATGATATCCATATATGTATGGTGTTATTGAGACAGACCGAAGATATTTTAGGCTGTTGAAGCTTTATTTGGGCGTTTTTGGCCGGTTTGTTGGGTAAAGGGTTAACCATTCAGACTAGAGAGCGTTTATATTATCAACATTCATTTAGAGAGTGTTTATATTATTACAACTCGCCATTCATGATAGAGAGCGTTTGTATTATTACCATTCACCATTCATGTTAGAGAGCGTTTAGTACTACCTATCACAATTCATGATAGAGAGCGTTTATAGTATTACCAATCACCATTCACGTTAGAGAGCGTTTATAGTATTCCATCACCATTCATGTTAGAGAGCGTTTAGTATTACCAATCACCATTCGCCATTGAGAGCGTTTGTATTATTACCATTCACCATTCGTGTTAGAGAGCGTTTACTACTACCTATCACCATTCATGACAGAGAGCGTTTGTATTATTACCATTCACCATTCATGTTAGAGAGCGTTTAGTACTACCTATCACCATTCATGATAGAGAGCGTTTATAGTATTAGCAATCACCGTTCACGTTAGAGAGCGCTTATATTATTTCATCACCATTCATGTTAGAGAGCGTTTATAGTATTACCAATCACCATTCGCGATAGAGAGCGTTTATATTATTTCCACTCACCATTCATGTTAGAGAGCATTTAGTATTAGCACTCACCATTCATGTTAGAGAGCGTTTTCTGTAGTATTTCCACTCACGATTCATTTGAGAGAGCGTTTCCTTTCGTATTTCCACTCACCATTCATGTCGAACTGATCAGGGTCTACCCTATCTATCCCATACTCCTCCTCACACCACGTCATCCATTCCTGCACTTCCTCCTTTGTCCACCCCGACGGGTGTTTTCCTGGAAGAGTCGATTGATTATATTTCGCGTCAAGTAAGGAGATGACAATTGGTCGTCGAGAAAATTAACAAGAGCCACAAAAAAAAATACACGAATAATAAAACGTGATAAAATGAATACACGAAAAACAAAATAACCGGTTTGGTCGCAATTGTATGGGATGAGAAGAGGAAGGAGAGCGAATTATCGTCCATCATATTCTGAAGCCTGTTATGTAATGAGAGTGATTACCTAGTCTACATTATATTTAATCCTTTCTATACTAAATGGACTCTCCCATTCTGTTATAAAAGTATATATAGGAACGGTATATTATTAATTCAGAAGGGTGTTCATGTAATATTTGCTGATATAGAGATGAGATGACAGATAAGAGAGATAAATAAATGTACGAACAGATTTAATAAAGTCATATAAAACACTCCGGTTTGGTGATCAAATAGAAAGGAGAAGGGTTGGCCGATTTAAATCAATGATTTTTTTCAAAAAAATCATTGATTAAAATCAAATTTTTTCAAATGATGATAAAAAGTCAATAAATGTAATATCTAACAGGTTTTCTGTAAACTAAAACATGAGTATGAATAAACAATATATAAATTGGATAATAGATATGAAACTGTACAGTAATTATCAACCATATAGAAACTACAGCATGGTATAAACGTATTTACTGTTCCAGCAACGGCCTGTTCTACTTTATAGCATTGTTCGTATTGTTTGTAACTACAGTGTATACACTCAGATTCAGCACTCCTCACTATACTCTGTTTAATTTTCTTTCCCCCTTTTCTCATTGCCGTACATGTCAATGCTAACTGAGTATAGCTCTACCATATACTCTGCCATATAACTACTCTAGCTGTCTAGTGCCAATACTTATATATATAGTGTGATTACCGTATGTCCTCAAGTCACTGAGAGCAAACGTGATTGATAAAATATTCAGTTTTCATCTAAAATTGACTAAATTTATTAGTAAAAGTGTAAGCACAGGTCTACCTTTCCAGATATCACAACATTGGAACCCACATGGAACCAAATGTAATAGTGTATGCATAAAGCACATGGTCGCTATATATGTACTGCCATGATATATGTGTGTTTCATTGGTATACAAAAAATAATAAAAAAAATCACAGAATTATGATTAATCCAGCCTGGGATATAATAAGCAACACATTTCAGAACCTTCATTTATCAGAGAAATTGCACAATTACATATTTTCATAAAATTTAGAAAAAAAATCAAATAAGTCGATTTAAATGAAACAAATCTTGATTTAAATCAAATAAATCGATTTTTTTGATTTATTTTAAAAAATCAAAAAAATCACCAACCCTGGAAAGGAGAATAATCTTGCTCAAAGAAGTTATTTTTATGAATATTAATCCAAATTTACAACACACACCGTCATATTTATTAAATGCAATGAGTATCGATGGCGAAATCATTTGCGTTAATTTATCGCCGATTGTTGCGTCCCGAATCAAGATGTAAATATTTACAATTGAGCATAGTTCAGGCGGTGTTTTTTATGGAGTTGTACGTTCGATTTCTTGGGATTTTTGGCGATGTTAGTAGAATGCTACATTTCCCCCAGTTGGCATAGCGTTTGAGTACTAATTTATTAGTTTCATGCCTTAACCCTTTATCCAACAAAACGGCCAAAACCGGCCAAATAAAGCTTCAACAGCCTAAAATATCTTCGGTCTGTCTCAATAGAACCATACAAATATGGATATCATTGGAACCGGCTCCTTCACCACATTGTGATTGTTACAGTTATGCCCTGTGCCAATGCATTCTCTTATATATGCGAGAATGCATATATAAGAGAATGCATTGGCCTAAAACAATCTTTTTTTAACACTTTTTACCATTTTTCTTACATTCTTTAAAAATTTTATAATTTTTAATGTGTTAAGCCAATGCATTCTCTTATATATGTGAGGCGACCTATGGTCGACTCGCATATATAAGAGAATGCATTGGCACATGGCCCTTCTGTTGGGTAAAAGGTTAATAAGACCATAATATGTCTTTAAGAACTAGTCGATGAAGCTTTAGCAAAGGAAGGTTAAACTTAATTTCTGAATATTTCATATGTGATAACTACTCGTCAATGATGCTTTAGTATAGCAAGGGTACATTTATTATCTGAATATTTATATGGGATAACTACTCGTCAATGATGCTTTAGTACAGAAAGGGTTACAATTATTATCTGAACATTTCCGATTGGACAACTACTCATCAATGATGCTTTAATATAGAACGGGTTAAACTTATTGTCTGAATATTTAATATAGGATAACTACTCGTCAATGATGCTTTAGTATAGAAATGGTACATTTATTATGTGAACATTTCCCATGGGATGACAACTCGCCAATGATACTTTACTATAGAAAGGGTTAATTTATTATCTGAACATTTCCTATTGGACAACTAGTCGTTAATGATGCTTTAATATAGAAAGGTTTAAACTCAATATCTGAATATTTCATATGGGATAACTACTCGTCAATGAAGCTTTAGCAAAGGAATGTTAAACTTAATTTCTGAATATTTATATGGGATAACAACTCGTCAATGATGCTTTAGTACAGAAAGGGTTACAATTATTATCTGAACATTTCCTATTGGACAACTACTCATCAATGATGCTTTAATATAGAAAAGATTAAACTTATTGTCTGAATATTTAATATAGGATAACTACTCGTCAATGATGCTTTAGTATAGAAATGGTTAAACTTATTATCTGAACATGTCCCATGGGATAACTACTCGTTAATGATGCTTTAGTATAGAAAGGGTTAAAGTTATTATCTGAAGATTTCATATGGGATAACTACTCGTCAATGATGCTTTAGTATAGAAAGGGTTAAAGTTATTATCTGAACATGTCATATGGGATAACTCTCGTCAATGATGCTTTAGTATAGAACGGGTTAAACTTATTATCTGAGCATTCCCTATGGGATAACTACTCACCAATGATGCTTTAGTATGGAAAGGGTTAATTTATTATGTGAACATTTCGTATGGGATAAATACTCATCAATGGTGCTTTAGTATAGAAAGGGTTAAACTTATTATCTGAACATGTCCGATGGGATAACTACTCATTAATGATGTTTTAGTATAGAAAGGGTTAAATTTGTTATGTGAACATTTCCTATGGGATAACTACTCATCAATGATGCTTTAATATAGAAAGTGATAAATTTATTATCTGAACATTTCCTATGGGATGACTACTCGTGAATGATGCTTTAGTATATAAAGGGTAAAACTTATTATCTGAACATTTCCTATGGGATGACTACTCGTCAATGATGCTTTAGTATAGAAAGGGTACACTTATTATGTGAACATTTCCCATGGGATGACTACTCGCCAATGATACTTTAGTATAGAAATGGTCAAACTTATTATCTGAACATTTCCTATGGGATGACTACTCGTCAATGATGCTAAATTTAGCATAGAAAGGATACCCTTATTATGTGAACATTTCCCACGGGATGACTACTCGCCAATGATATTTTAGTATAGGAAGGGTTAATTTATTATCTGAACATTTCCTATTGGACAACTACTCATTAATGATGCTTTATCATAGAAAGGTTTAAACTTACAATCTGAATATTTATATGGGATAACTACTCGTCAATGATGCATTAGTATAGAAAGGGTTACAATAATTATCTGAACATTTCCTATTGGACAACAACTCATCAATGATGCTTTAATATAGAAAAGTTTAAACTTATTATCTGAGCATTCCCTATGGGATAACTACTCACCAATTATGCTTTAGTATAGAAAGGGTTAAACTTATTATCTGAACATGTCCTATGGGATAACTACTCATTAATGTTGCTTTAGTATAAAAAGGGTTAAATTTGTTGTGTGAACATTTCGTATGGGATAGCTACTCGTCAATGTTGCTTTAGTACAGAAAGTGATACATTTAGTATCTGAACATTTCCTATGGGATAACTACTCGTCAACGATGCTTTAGTATAGAAAGGGTTAAACATATTATCTGAACATTCCTATGGAATAACTACTCCCCAATGATGATTTAGTATAGAAAGGGTAAAACTTATTATCTGAACATTTCCTATGGGATGACTACTCGTCAATGATGCTTTAGTATAGAAAGGGTAAAACTTATTATCTGAACTTGTCCTATGGGATAACTATTAATCAATGATGCTTTAGTATAGAAAGGGTTAAATGTATTATGTGGACAATTCGTATGGGATAACTACTCGTCAATGATGCTTTAGTATAGAAATGGTAAACCTTATTATCTGAACACTTCTTATGGGATGACTACTCGTCAATGATGCTAAATTTAGTATAGAAAGGGTTAAATTTATTATCTGAATATCTCCCATGGGATAACTACTCGTCAATGATGCTTTAGTATAGAAAGGGTTATATTTATTATGTGAACATTTCGTATGGAATAACAACTCGTTAATGATGTGTTAGTATAGAACGGGTTAAACTTATTATGTGATCATTTCCTATGGATAACTACTCATTAGTGATGCTTTAGTATAGAAAGTGATAAACTTATTATATGAACATGTCCTATGGGATAACTACTCGTCAACGATGCTTTAGTATAGAAAGGGTAAAGCTTATTATCTGAACATTTCCTGAAAGATAACTACTCATCAATTATACTTTATTATAGAAAGGGTTAAACTTATTATCTGAACATTTCCTATGGGATAACTACTCGTCAATGATGCTTTAGTATAGTAAGGGTTAAACTTATTAACTGAACATTTCCTATGTGATAACAAATCATCAATGATACTTTATTATAGAAAGGGTTAACTTATTATCTGAACGTGTCCTATGGGATAACTACCCACCAATGATGCTTTAACCCATATCGAGCCCCACAGAACGGTGAGCAGACGACACTCAGCAGTACATTCATTTGTTTGTTTGGGGATCCATATGGGATAACTACTCAAACATATTATCGAAAATGGCCAAATAAAATTTCATATAGCCAAAGTTTTTTTTTATTACCCCCCCCCCCAATCGGAAATCTAATTCAAAAACTGGAATATGAGTTTTAAATATATAGTATGATCATCTAATTGACAAGGTGCATTATACATATAATGAGCAACACAAGGCAATATCAAACAATGTGCAACCAAGTACAATATATCAGTAACAATGGTGGGTCAGGTAACAATGGTAGATGGTGGGTCAGGTAACAATGGTAGATGGTGGGTCAGGTAACATTGGTAGATGGTGGGTCAGGTAACAATGGTAGGTGGTGGGTCAGGTAACAATGGTAGATGGTGGGTCAGGTAACAATGGTAGATGGTGGTCAGGTAACAATGGTAGATGGTGGGTCAGGTAATAATGGTAGATGGTGGGTCAGGTAACAATGGTAGATGGTGGGTCAGGTAACATTGGTAGATGGTGGGTCAGGTAGCAATGGTAGATGGTGGGTCAGGTAACAATGGTAGATGGTGGGTCAGGTAACAATGGTAGATGGTGGGTCAGGTAACAATGGTAAATGGTGGGTCAGGTAACAATGGTAGATGGTGGGTCAGGTAACAATGGTAGATGGTGGGTCAGGTAACAATGGTAGATGGTGGTCAGGTAACAATGGTAGATGGTGGGTCAGGTAACAATGGTAGATGGTGGGTCAGGTAACAATGGTAGATGGCGGGTCATGTAACATTGGTAGATGGTGGGTCAGGTAACAATGGTAGATGGTAGGTCAGGTAACAATGGTAGATGGTGGGTCAGGTAACAATGGTAGATGGTGGGTCAGGTAACAATGGTAAATGGTTGGTCAGGTAACAATGGTAGATGGTGGGTCAGGTAACAATGGTAGGATTAAATAAGTCTAGACACGGTATTTGAAGGTATAGAATGTCACATGTTAAAAAAAGAAAAAAATAGGCATTAATCGTGAGAGCATAAACTGATGATTTATCATTTAATTTGGCAAAAGTTTTTTTAATCAATTGCCATGGGGGAAGTTGCAAATCAATATAATATTAAAACACAATGTTTGAATATAATACAAAATGATCGAATCCACATGCAGACTATAAGACCTAGTGTTACCGGACTCATAGTCTATAAATAAGTTAGTTTGAAACTGGGATAAAGATGATATAGATCCTAACTAGATACTAGATACCACATTATTAAATATACGGTGAATTACACATAAACACACAAGCGGACTTTACGCGTAATCTAAGATAGGCTTTATGACCAACTTAGATTAACATATTAAAGGGATGCACACTAATAACTTTAAAATAGCCTTACGCCAAACCTAAAGTAAGTTATTAAAAGGACATTTACTAATAACTACAATGACTGTAATAGTAATTTTACATAAGCAATAATAACAAGCAGTTATCCTAATAACAAATTTGATATTTTGAGATATTTGACTTCCAGGGTGCTCTATAATTTTATTTATTTCTACTTCCTTTTTATTTTCGACTGGCTAAAAGTTCTCTGACGGCAGACTATATGTTCATCATTAGCATAATATAGCTTCCGGTGAGCAAGGCAGGGTACCTTTTTTTTGCGGGCCCAGGACACTGTGGTATCCCCCATTGCTCACTATGAATGTGGGCACCATAAAACAATAAATTGGCCAAAATAATTTTTGGCTCAGCGTGAACACAGCGTTAATAAGCGACGAAAGTTATTGTCGTCTTCATAGTTTACGTCGCATGGGCGTGTCGTTAACCGTGTTATGATGGGAGCTGCGCTGCTGTAGCATTAAGGATCATGTGCCACTACATTCTCTTATATATGTGAGTATCCCATAGGGAGCCT
Source organism: Siphonodentalium dalli (assembly GCA_032622095.1). Classification (NCBI taxonomy): domain Eukaryota; kingdom Metazoa; phylum Mollusca; class Scaphopoda; order Gadilida; family Siphonodentaliidae; genus Siphonodentalium; species Siphonodentalium dalli. The sequence continues at coordinate 208,667,455 of CP136067.1, forward strand.
CCCATATATAAGAAAATGCACTGGCTTACAAGGTCAAGGTAAATATTGTTTGGCCAATGTATTCTCTTATATATGCGAGGCTCCCTTTGGAGAATCGTATATATAAGATACTAGTAATGCATTGGCACAGGTTTATCGCAAAATTTCAGGAAGCTCCCGTCATGAAAGAGTTAACAACTAGTTAAAATATAAAGCGCGCCACTTTAACAAACAATATAATATGTTACAACAATAACGATGCGTTTATTAAAGTGGTGCGTTCGTATTAATTTATGTTTTATTTCTAGTTCTACACGCCCCTGTGGTTCACGGCATTATCTCTAACATAACATGTGTGCAACAATTATAGCTACGTTCAGCCACACGCAAGTACAGAGGGCTAGCTCATCTTCTCTGGAAAATATCTTTATTTCCAAATTAACAAGTTGTTTAGTTTCTTTAGAAACTTCGTCACGCACATTATTTTCTTTTTTTAGTTTAGTTTCTCTATTCCCCAAACTGGCAGACGACACATTGCATAATCGAGGTGCCCAATGGGTGTAAATCACAATATTCACCATCTGTGAACGTATAGGGGGGCGCATGTTTTGCATAACTCCAGCCAAAAATGCCAAGAGATTTTCAACAATGAATCCTCTGGAACTATCTGGCAAAAAACTTGAATCTCAGATATCATCATCTTCATTGTTTGTAGAATCTGAGCAATTATTAAGATACAACAAAAACAATGGATTTTAATAGAGAGGTTAAACATTTATTTAATTTTTTGCCCCTTTCGGTACTAAGAACTGCTAGAAAAATAAAATAAAATCACACAAAACTCCAATAACCAAATAGTTGAGTTAGATTTTTAATTGCATAATATAGCGCCATACCCCAATATATTACAATGAAGAATCAAGCAGTCATAAATATTCCAGCCCAATGAAAACAAATGTTTATATGCAGTGTGGTCCACTCAAACAGGGAGCAAATAGGAATTAGGCCACATTGTTAAGATACTCATCTCGGCCCAATTGTTCATTGATCAACAAGCATGGCATGACAATCCTCAAATATAGAAAATTTATTCTGGGTAGTTGCCTTTCTGAATGAAAATAATCATTACATTTCACAAATAAAGAATAATTAAGTCTCCTCTCATGATTTTGAGATATGATATGATGGATATATGAACTGCACTTTTGAAAAAAATATATATTACAAAAGTTCTTGGTACCTGAAAACAGTGAAATTTTTAGATATTTTTCATGCCATAAAAGTAAAGTAAATGAGGTTATAATATCAAATTGGTCGATGGTTCTTAAAGATTGTGTCACAATAAAAGAACTTGTACCAAATTTCATAAAGATATTCCTAACAGATTTTGAGAAAATCCATTTTGAAATACCAGGAAATTTTAGCAAAACGTGATCTGACCCATAGATCTGAGCCCAGGTCTCCCATAGCAGACAGGGCCATGCACAATGAGGTCCCCGGTGGATGAATTTGGTGACGCTAGCCCACTGTGCGCGGTAGCGTCATTAACCCTTTACCCAACAAACCGGCCAAAAACGGCCAAATAAAGCTGCAACAGCCTAAATTATCTTGGGTCTGTCTCAATAAAACCATACAAATATGGATATCATTGGAACCGGCTCATTGACCACATTGTGATGGTTACAGTTATGCCCTGTGCCAATGCATTCTCTTATATATGCGAGTCGACCATGTGTTAAGCCAATGCATTCTCTTATATATGCGAGGCGACCTATGGTCGACTCGCATATATAAGAGAATGCATTGGCACAGGGTAAAAAAAGGGCCATTCTGTTGGGTAAAGGGTTAAATTCACTCTCTGTGGACCTCATTCTACACTTGCCCGGCACGATACTCCCAATCGTGTGCGGACGTGATGGTAGTCGATGGCGAACATGTCCAGTTTTACCTACCTTTATCGTACGAGTGAGAACAATAACATCCACATATACACATGTCGATAAGAGTAAGATATATACCCGGAACAAATCGGGTAACCAATTACAGCTACGTCTCCCGCGAATACAGCTAAAACGGGTACTATGCGTGCAGCGAGTGCATATATTATATTTGCCCACAACAACAACTGCACATGACAACAAACACATGACTATAAAACTTCAACATGTTATTTCCCAGCAATATATCAATTTAACGGGTTACTCGTGACATCCTTCCAGTAAATACCCGGATGGACATATAGACAATGAACCCATGCATGTGGGGGGGGGGGGGGGTCTCTTTTCTTTTGAAGTCTAGGATTGAATGCTCGCATTTGTATCACAAGGGAAAGACACAAATGTAACAGCGTGACGAGGCAGTTCTTGTGGGTATGACTTGTGATTTCTTAGAAAATGACAACTTCTTAGGAGAAAAAAAAGGTGCGGATATGATTACCTCGATATGAATATATACTGTATGGAGCCTCACACGGATCCAAGCAGACGACATTCATCAGTGCATTGTTCTGTATATCTGGGGCTCCATAAAGGGTTAACCAAGGCTATAACTTCTTTGGAAGAAAAAAAGGTGCGGATATGATTATTAATTCACCCGGAAATAGACGCGTGTTTATCTTAACCGCCTGATAACCGCAACATGACACAACAATGATTTAATACAATTAGACCACTCCATGCGTAACTTGCCTCGCCCTTAAATAATTATTGTTTGCCACCCGAATCCAAATAAATAATAATTGAGGGGCGCTTAATCGGATTATATATACATCTTTAAATTCTTAATGTGAACTAATTGCATTGAATGAAACAAATCAGCTAGTATCTAAACGCTATACCCATAAAACACATTGGAAGAATATAAAAATATACTAAGATTGTCGAAAATATTAACCTCATCGACTTTACTATTTCTTTGAACACACTGGCTAACCCACTCACAAAATTAATGTAAATATGATTTGACAACAAAAAATTTGTTTGCATTTAGACACGTTAACCCTTTCATGTCTGGAGCGTCCTGCAGGGAGCCCCATACAGGTGGCCGCTTGTATTGTTGAGTGTCGTCTGCTCACGGCTGTGGGGGGGGGGGGGGGGCTCCATAAGGGTAGTCTAACCCTTTCATGCCTGGAGCTTCCTGAAATGTTGGGAAAACCCAGAGCCAATGCATTTTCTTATAGGGAGCCTCGCATATATGAGAGAATGCATTGGCCTAACAATATGTACCTTGTATGTACCAGTGCATTCTCTTATATATGCGAGGCTCCATATGGGAGGCACCCTATGGGAGACTCGCATATAAAAGAGCATGCACTACCACAGGGCCTATAATGCTGCACCAGCACAGCTCCCGCCAAGATAAGCTCTCACCATCTGAAGGTGACTGCATATACGTCTTTGGTAAGGCCATTAATGGAATATGCACCGACTGCATGGACCCATATACAGACAAGAATGTAGATGCATTGGAGAAAGTTCAGCGACGCGCTGCTAGATATGCCCTCAACAGATACAGAAGAACATCCAGCGTATCAGACATGATAGATCAACTGAGATGGCACTCTTTACAGTCCAGGAGGCACCAGGCTCGATTATTCATAATGCACAAAATCCACCATCTACATGCTGCAGTCAAAATAGATGAATATGCCAAAAGAACACAGGAATCCAGGCACACTAATGCGGCTGGCTACCTAATTCCACAATCCAACTACGATTACCACAAATGTTCTTTCTTTCCCCGGACCATAAGACAATGGAATGCTATACCAACTGAAATAGTCACCACCATTCCAGTCAATGAGTTCAGGACCAGGATGATGAACCAACTAAATCCATGCTGGACGTCCCAGAAAACCCAATAGACCCAGTAAAGAATCCAATCAACTAATCATGACCCCCAAATTCAAATCAAATTCAAATCAAATCAATTATATTATTACAAACACTAACCATGAAGAGAAATAATCGCCAGTGGACTGTAATCGGAAGAAGAAGAAGAAGAAGAAGAGTTTTAACAACCGAGGCGATATATAAAGTTTAATGTCTAACCCACATGGAGCCTCTCACATATGGAAACAGACGACACTCAGCAATACAAGCTGTCACGTATATGGGGATCCATGTAGGAGCTGTGAAATGGTTAACACTGAAATTATGCATGGATATCAGCGGGTGATCAAAGCATTTTCAGTGCAGCAAACGGTCGGCTCAGTCGCTGATTGGTAGAATATATTTGCCTATCATTTGATTGACAATTTTGGAAATGTCCATTGGGTAGGGGGTGATCCTAGCAGGCCCCTTGTTCAAGGGGTGACACTGAACAGAACTGCTGTGTTTTTCCCAGACTGTTCTCTGCACCACTATGTGCGAGTGGTAGCCCAGTGGTTAGAGTGTCGGACTTGTAATGGTGTTAGTGCACCGGCGAAAGTTCGTGAATTCAGGATCTTTTATTATAACGAAGGCACGGTGCCTAACATTATTGATGCAGCATACATGGGCTTACATATATAACTAAGCTGTCCGATCAGTGTCATATACGTCTTACAAATGAAAATTATCCCTCAACGAGTCGCATAATCATCGTTGTCATTGTCTAACCGGGGCGTTTCCAAATATTCGACATTGTTACTGAATTTCTGCGGTTGAGTTTAATCGAGTATCGCGTCAACAGAGGAACTAATTGGACAAATCCTACATTTATGCATAGCAAAACTTACGTTGGATGTTAAGTTTAACACTGTTAATATCCCCTTGTCGCCAAAGAAATGACTTTTGCGATCGGTTCGCGGTTTGATCTGATGGTCCCGATTTGAGCAAGTCGATTGTGACTCATTGTTTTTTATAGATCTCATCCCCGTATGTATTCCGTGCGTCAATTTGGTGGAATTGCAAAGTCTACTCTATACAATGAACACAAAAAGATTAAAACTTGTATCGTCCCAATTCAGTAAAAAGCCCCTTCATCAAAGTTTTTCATAAAATACCAAGAATAATACGGGCGCTGAATCGTTAAAAGTGCCGATGCACGGTTGTTATCAAGCCACTGAATCGTGAAATTTGTCGTGAAAACGATTGTGCCGTGTGTCATTGGACTGAAATATGCCGTCATCCTCATCATCGGAGTCGATAATACATGTAGGTACGATTCTTCTTCGTTTTGTCGGATTATTAACTGCTTCATGTCGTTAGAATGTCGTTTATGTTCTTCAACTTCAACCATGTTTGAGCCATATATAAAGTGAAAATAGTTCCGGCTTAAGGCGGAACTGTCAAACATTGCGTGGTCTCACCGGTGACATAATTCACAGGTGTGACATTATCACTTATAATTCACCGAGAAATCCTTATAAATCACAGCTAAATGTGTAATAAAAAGTTGTACTCCCAAGTGTCGTCTGCTCATCTATGCGCCCATAAGGGTGGCATGATTGTACATACATGCACGAGCGGTGTCATTCATAAATAACGATGTATTCCGAAGTGTCGTCTGGTCTAGTCTGTGAGGGCACGTAATTCGAGATTGCATGACTGAATTCAGCTTAAAGCTGAGGACATAATTTAGATATTGACATTGTTGACTGCGCACTTTGTTTAATGTGCGATACAATGCTCATATATGAGGGGATCACATTCTGTCATACGTTTGGTATTTGATATACTCATACCACAGACCCACACTCAACTCAATTGCGCGCTATGTGACTTTCACTGACGTAGTTCTATATAGTATAAAACTCACGTGGAGTGCTACAGATTCGTGTTGAAGGGATGGGCACCCGATCAACCTAAATATAACATGATTGAAGCGTAAATATACTATATATACTAATGTTTTATTCCGTATTAATCTGGTCGTTGAAATCAAAATGTAGAGTCAATCTAAACCCAATTGGTGACAAATTGGTGTGTCATGCGCACGGAATGGTGTGTTAAAACATGCGCAAATCTCCACGTAACAACATATCCAAAATCCGTTTAAATCCGCTTTCGGCGAACAGCATGGTTGTGTATATTACGTCAGTTCTCGAAAGTCATTGTGTATTGTGGCATAGGAATTACGCAGTTGTACCAGTTTGTGTGAAATTTGAGTACGCGAGCGAATAGAGTGACACGGAAAGAAAATAATAAAATCGCGGCCATGAAATGACTGTCAAAATGGCCGCAACTCCAAGCCTTGCCACGACGAAAGCAACATATTGGACAACCATCTGGGAGTGAAAATACGTGTCGGTACTCTAACATAATAATCTTAAACGAACAGATCATTAAAACAGATCCATCTGCAGGGTGTATCGGTCACTGAAACGCAAGTTAAGCCCAATGCTTTAAGTACAGAGCATTAAAACAGATCCATCTGCAGGGTGTATCGGTCACTGCAACGCAAGTCACGCCCAATGATTTGCGTACATAGCATTAAAACAGATACATCTGCAGGGTGTATCGGTCACTACAACGCAAGTCAAGCCCAATTCTTTACGTACAGCGCATTAAAACAGATCCATCTGCAGTGTGTGTCGGTCACTACAACGCAAGTCAAACCCAATCATTTACGTACAGAGCATTAAAACAGATACAACTGCAGTGTGTGTCGGTCACTGCAACGCAAGTCAAACCCAATCATTTACGTACAGAGCATTAAAACAGATACAACTGCAGTGTGTGTCGGTCAATACAACACAAGTCAATCCAAATGCTTCACGCACAGAGCATTAAAACAGATCCACTTGCAGTGTGTGTCGGTCACTACAACGCAAGTCAAACCCAATTCTTTACGCACAGAGCATTAAAACAGATACAACTGCAGTGTGTATCGGTCATTGCAACGCAAGACAAGCCCAATGCTTTACGTACAGAGCATTAAAACAGATACAACTGCAGGGTGTATCGGTCATTGCAACGCAAGTCAAGCCCAATGCTTTATGTACAGAGCATTAAAACAGATCCAACTGCAGGGTGTTTCGGTCACTGCAACGCAAGTCAAACCCAATCATTTACGTACAGAGCATTAAAACAGATCCAACTGCAGTGTGTGTCGGTCACTGCAACGCAAGACAAGCCCAATGCTTTACGTACAGAGCATTAAAACAGATACAACTGCAGTGTGTGTCGGTCACTGCAACGCAAGTCAAGCCCAATGCTTTACGTACAGAGCATTAAAACAGATACAACTGCAGGGTGTATCGGTCATTGCAACGCAAGTCAAGCCCAATGCTTTATGTACAGAGCATTAAAACAGATCCAACTGCAGGGTGTTTCGGTCACTGCAACGCAAGTCAAACCCAATCATTTACGTACAGAGCATTAAAACAGATCCAACTGCAGTGTGTGTCGGTCACTGCAACGCAAGACAAGCCCAATGCTTTACGTACAGAGCATTAAAACAGATACAACTGCAGTGTGTGTCGGTCACTGCAACGCAAGTCAAGCCCAATGCTTTACGTACAGAGCATTAAAACAGATCCAACTGCAGGGTGTTTCGGTCACTGCAACGCAAGTCAAACCCAATCATTTACGTACAGAGCATTAAAACAGATACAACTGCAGTGTGTGTCGGTCACTGCAACGCAAGTCAAGCCCAATGCTTTACGTACAGAGCATTAAAACAGATCCAACTGCAGGGTGTATCGGTCACTGCAACGCAAGTCAAACCCAATGCTTTACGTACATAAGAAGAATAGGGGTCTCGTTACTCTCACTTCTAAAAATAGAATCTTTGGGGTCTAAAATTGGTTGTACTAAAATATTCCCAAAATAACAAAACCCAAAAAAAAATTCAAAACTTCAAAAATTTATTTTTTCCAAAAATAATTTTTTCCAAAAAATTTCCAAACTTCCAAATTATCAAAACCCCAAAATTTCCAAACTTCCAAATTATCAAAACCCTCAAAATTATTTCTCCAAAAAAAGTTTAAATAAAAAATTTATAACGAGTTTTCGGTTTCTGATAATCTCGATATTAAAATGTCGAATGTTAAATTATTTGCGTGTAATATCTTTCGTTATTTTTTTTTTGTTCAAATATTTTTCATGAAATTATTAATCGATGTTTAGAAAATAGCTTTATTGGACATTGTGACCATCGATATGAATGCATACATTCCAGTGTTTTATCGGACGCAGTTCATATAATTGTCATACCTGAAAATAGACACTATTACTTTTACATAAATAATAAAGAGCGTTTATTCTTTACACTCTCTCTATCCCATATGACAGGTGTGTATTATCGTGAATTATTGGAAGTATTGAGACTAACGGTCGAAAATTGTAATGTGAAATTAGAACCCTCCAGAATGAATTGTTCGCTGTACACGCAATCACACGCGACATTGGTCGTGTGTCACACCTTTGCTTTACCAAATGAATTATATTATTTCCTCGGTCACAGTTATATGCTATTCAGAAAACATATCGATTTAATGTCTGAACAAACGAGTTAGTATCAATTAAGGTTGATAAACTGTGTCATTCACACGATAATTAGTTAGCCAAAAAACATGCATACATATTACGTCAGGTCGTGAGACACTCAATTATAGAAATTGCTTTGATGACATTGTTATAACAACATTACGTAATAACCCCTTATCACTCCAGTCACACTTACGACCATTTTGTATGCCGAAAACTACAGGTAGCACCGATGATGTAACATTATATCACTGCTATTGTACCAATGATAGGTTCAGACATGTTCTATGTTTAGAGAAATAGATAATCTGCAGGTGTTCACTTGACAAGAGATTTTGTACACTCAATCACAGACCAACGTGATGATACCAGCCCACACCCCAACCCCCCTCAACATCCACCGATGCCTGCAATATATTATTTATAATAATTGGACTCATTGATCTCACGTGAATAATACTCTTAGTTGTTCCAATAAAATAGTTATCAAATTCGATCACCAATAGATTTGACTGTGGAATGTAATGACCTTTTAACTTATTTATCGATCTAAAGGGTCACTCATTATGAATGAATGTTAACAATACAAGCGCACGAATGAAGAGCGTTGAACATATACGAAATTACTACACGAATGAATTGAACCTTGAAATTTATATTTCACATCTTACCAACAACAGTTACAGACATAATCATAGTATTATACTGTCTTGCATGTACACACGCTATGACATCATTAAAGGCGGACAATCCACTCACGGTGTGACAACAGATACGGACATAGGCATAGTGTTATACAGTCTTCTATGTACCCACGCTATGACACCATTAACGTACATTGGATGTTAGGTCTATGACTCTTGAGTATGCACCAATCAATGAGCAAATGAGCAAAAAAAATGAGCAAATGAGCAAAAAAATGAGCACATGAGCAATAAAAATGAGCAAATGAGCAAAAAAATGAGCAAATGAGCAAGAAAATGAGCAAATGAGCAATAAAAATGAGCAAATGAGCAAAAAAATGAGCAAATGAGCAAGAAAATGAGCAAATGAGCAAGAAAATGAGCAAATGAGCAATAAAAATGAGCAAATGAGCAAATAAATGAGCAAATGAGCAAAAAAATGAGCAAATGAGCAAGAAAATGAGCAAATGAGCAATAAAAATGAGCAAATGAGCAAGAAAATGAGCAAATGAGCAATAAAAATGAGCAAATGAGCAAAAAAATGAGCAAATGAGCAAGAAAATGAGCAAATGAGCAATAAAAATGAGCAAATGAGCAAAAAAATGAGCAAATGAGCAAGAAAATGAGCAAATGAGCAAGAAAATGAGCAAATGAGCAATAAAAATGAGCAAATGAGCAAATAAATGAGCAAATGAGCAAATAAATGAGCAAATAAGCAAGAAAATGAGCAAATGAGCAATAAAAATGAGCAAATGAGCAAAAATATGAGCAAATGAGCAAGAAAATGAGCAAATGAGCAAGAAAATGAGCAAATGAGCAATAAAAATGAGCAAATGAGCAAAAATATGAGCAAATGAGCAAGAAAATGAGCAAATGAGCAAGAAAATGAGCAAATGAGCAATAAAAATGAGCAAATGAGCAAATACATGAGCAAATGAGCAAAAAAATGAGCAAATGAGCAAGAAAATGAGCAAATGAGCAAGAAAATGAGCAAATGAGCAATAAAAATGAGCAAATGAGCAAAAAAATGAGCAAATGAGCAAGAAAATGAGCAAATGAGCAATAAAAATGAGCAAATGAGCAAATAAATGAGCAAATGAGCAAAACAATGAGCAAATGAGCAATAAAAATGAGCAAATGAGCAAATAAATGAGCAAATGAGCAAAAAAAATGAGCAATAAAATGAGCAAATGAGCAATAAAAATGAGCAAATGAGCAAAAAAATGGGCATACCTGTATGTAGGCCTATCAGTGGATGAATAGTCTGCCGGAGAAGTACTGTGTAGACAGGTCTTGACGGTAAGAGAGTCAGACGAGAAGTGAAGGCTTGGCTATTAAAACATAGTAATGCGATAGCGAACATCAAACGAGTCTGCGCACACATATCTGTCAAAAGGATACAATAGCAGTCATTGGTCAATTTATCCCCGGTGTCAGCTCAGTACCCAATCGGGACGAAGCCGAAGGTCAACTCATTTTTTTTTTTGCTCATTATAGTACGTCACTTGGACATTTTATCAGTTTATCACGTGATCACTAAATGTGGAAATCGGGTATCCACCGATGCCTGCAATTTATTATTTATAATAATTGGACTCATTGATCTCACGTAAATAATACTCTTAGTTGTTCCAATAAAATAGTTATCAAATTCGATCACCAATAGATTTGACTGTGGAATATAATGACCTTTAACTTATTTATCGATCTATGTTAGAACATGGTCTTAACAAAAAACTTGACCATAACAAAAATTACCTTACATTTAGGCATGAATCTAATTAGACCATACGTAAATATTGTCAGCTTATCGTCTGATGAGCAAATCCGATGTTTATCAAAAATAGTACAACTTCCAGTTGGTAATTACTCTTACGAATGAAGAGCGTTGAACATATACGAAATTACTACACGAATGAACTGAAATTTATATTTTCACATCTTACCAACAACAGATACAGACATAGTCATAGTGTTATACTATCTTACATGTACCCATGCTATGACATCATTCGAATGGGCAATACACTCAAGGAGTTAAAGTGACACGAAACAAGGGACGTGATGTAATATTGGTGTATGAATCTTAAAGGAACACAAGACACTCTAAAGGGACACTCATTATGAAGGAATGTTAACAATACAAGCGCACGAATGAAGAGCGTTGAACATATACGAAATTACTACACGAATGAATTGAACCTTGAAATTTATATTTCACATCTTACCAACAACAGCTACAGGCATTATCATAGGGTTATACTGTCTTGCATATACACACGCTATGACATCATTAAAGGCGGACAATCCACTCACGGTGTGACAACAGATACAGACATAGGCATAGTGTTATACAGTCTTCTATGTACCAATGCTATGACATAATTAAAGGGGGGATAATACACGCACGGTGTGGAATGTTAAAATGACACGCGGTAAGGGACGTGATGTAATATTGGTGAAACCCCCTCCCCCCACTTATAGATATATAACGAAGACGAGAATAACATGTTGATGAAGTTTATTGAAATTTAATCATTGTCTGAATCTTCGCCCGTTAGATTTACTTCTAAGAGTTTCTTGAATTTTCTCATCGCTTCATCCGCAGCCCATTCATTATTATATCCGTGTTTGGTCAGTTTGACCATTTTCTTCATGATAGCGTTATGTATGCGGGATGTTTTCAATCGATGCTGGTATTCTAGAAGTTTATTGAAATTTAATCATTGTCTGAATCTTCGCCCGTTAGATTTACTGCTAAGAGTTTCTTGAATTTTCTCATCGCTTCATCCGCAGCCCATTCATTATTATATCCGTGTTTGGTCAGTTTGACCATTTTCTTCATGATAGCGTTATGTATGCGGGATGTTTTCAATCGATGCTGGTATTCTATCAATCGTCTGTAACTTTTGAGAAAGAGAGAAAACTCTGTGTCGATGCGTTCTAGCTGAGCTTTTCCATCATCCTCTTCTCCCGACACGCCCTCTTCTTCCATCAGTTGATCAAACTTATCAGACAATGCTTTCACATCATCGATGACTCGTTTCATCATACTTTTGAATGTGTTCATCTCATTGACGCATCGCGCAGCTTTCTTACGGCCGAATACCGTTCTACTACCGGCGATAGTATCATCCTCTGAATCTGATAGAGTTCCCCGTTCATCTTCATCTGAATCTAGACCCGCTTCGTCAGATTCATCGGTATCTTCTCCGAAGAGAGTTGGTTTTGTCTCGGACATAACTCCGTGTTTAATCTGTTTATGTCTTTGTAGATTGTAGTTCGTCGATAAAATAATGCCACATAAATCACACCCGTGCATTATCGCGAATTATTGGAAGAACCATCACTCTTATAAGTAGTTGTTGTTGTTGTTGTGGCTGATGTGGCTGATGATACTGTTGTTGTTGTTGTTGTTGTTGTTCTGAAGGTGTGTGTTTAACTTTGATATGACGCTTCAAACTATCTTGCCAAGCATAGACACTTAAGCACTCTTCACATTGATACTTCATTTTCCTATATAATCAGTGAAATCGAGCGTTCTTCTATGCACCTATATTTATATAGAACAGAAACGAGGGAAACGTGGTGGACTAGTTAACTAGTTCAGGCTGTCGTTCACAACGTCTCTTATTGTTGTTTGTACTGGATACAAATTTATCACATTAGCTACAATACAACCTACCTATCCAAATGTCAATGCAATTATGAGTGATTTCAATATGAACACTCTGTTATATAGATATGTGTAACCTGGTGACTGACATGATGATACAGTTATGCACTAAATAATGGACTGCTTAACCACAGCAGAATTATAGGTAACTTTTCAGGAGTTAGTCGGAAATATGGCTTGTTGCCATTCATCGGAAAGCTCTCACCGCCGCCGGCGGCGGCGGCGGCGGCGGCGGTATTGCGATATTTTACTGCGGCGGCGGTGTCGCCACCGCCGGCCGTGGCGACACCGACCCCACAGTAAAATACTGCAATGCCGCCGCCGCCGCCGCCGCCGCCGCCGGCGGCGGTGAGAGCTTTCCGATGAATGGCAACAAGCCATATTTCCGACTAACTCCTGAAAAGTTACCTATAATTCTGCTGTGGTTAAGCAGTCCATTATTTAGTGCATAACTGTATCATCATGTCAGTCACCAGGTTACACATATCTATATAATAGAGTGTTCATATTGAAATCACTCATAATTGCATTGACATTTGGATAGGTAGGTTGTATTGTAGCTAATGTGATAAATTTGTATCCAGTACAAACAACAATAAGAGACGTTGTGAACGACAGCCTGAACTAGTTAACTAGTCCACCACGTTTCCCTTGTTTCTGTTCTATATAAATATAGGTGCATAGAAGAACGCTCGATTTCACTGATTATATAGGAAAATGAAGTATCAATGTGAAGAGTGCTTAAGTGTCTATGCTTGGCAAGATAGTTTGAAGCGTCATATCAAAGTTAAACACACACCTTCAGAACAACAACAACAACAACAACAACAACAGTATCATCAGCCACATCAGCCACAACAACAACAACAACTACTTATAAGAGTGATGGTTCTTCCAATAATTCGCGATAATGCACGGGTGTGATTTATGTGGCATTATTTTATCGACGAACTACAATCTACAAAGACATAAACAGATTAAACACGGAGTTATGTCCGAGACAAAACCAACTCTCTTCGGAGAAGATACCGATGAATCTGACGAAGCGGGTCTAGATTCAGATGAAGATGAACGGGGAACTCTATCAGATTCAGAGGATGATACTATCGCCGGTAGTAGAACGGTATTCGGCCGTAAGAAAGCTGCGCGATGCGTCAATGAGATGAACACATTCAAAAGTATGATGAAACGCGTCATCGATGATGTGAAAGCATTGTCTGATAAGTTTGATCAACTGATGGAAGAAGAGGGCGTGTCGGGAGAAGAGGATGATGGAAAAGCTCAGCTAGAACGCATCGACACAGAGTTTTCTCTCTTTCTCAAAAGTTACAGACGATTGATAGAATACCAGCATCGATTGAAAACATCCCGCATACATAACGCTATCATGAAGAAAATGGTCAAACTGACCAAACACGGATATAATAATGAATGGGCTGCGGATGAAGCGATGAGAAAATTCAAGAAACTCTTAGCAGTAAATCTAACGGGCGAAGATTCAGACAATGATTAAATTTCAATAAACTTCTAGAATACCAGCATCGATTGAAAACATCCCGCATACATAACGCTATCATGAAGAAAATGGTCAAACTGACCAAACACGGATATAATAATGAATGGGCTGCGGATGAAGCGATGAGAAAATTCAAGAAACTCTTAGAAGTAAATCTAACTGGCGAAGATTCAGACAATGATTAAATTTCAATAAACTTCATCAACATGTTATTCTCGTCTTCGTTATATATCTATAAGTGGGGGGAGGGGGTTTCACCAATATTACATCACGTCCCTTACCGCGTGTCATTTTAACATTCCACACCGTGCGTGTATTATCCCCCCCTTTAATTATGTCATAGCATTGGTACATAGAAGACTGTATAACACTATGCCTATGTCTGTATCTGTTGTCACACCGTGAGTGGATTGTCCGCCTTTAATGATGTCATAGCGTGTGTATATGCAAGACAGTATAACCCTATGATAATGCCTGTAGCTGTTGTTGGTAAGATGTGAAATATAAATTTCAAGGTTCAATTCATTCGTGTAGTAATTTCGTATATGTTCAACGCTCTTCATTCGTGCGCTTGTATTGTTAACATTCCTTCATAATGAGTGTCCCTTTAGAGTGTCTTGTGTTCCTTTAAGATTCATACACCAATATTACATCACGTCCCTTGTTTCGTGTCACTTTAACTCCTTGAGTGTATTGCCCATTCGAATGATGTCATAGCATGGGTACATGTAAGATAGTATAACACTATGACTATGTCTGTATCTGTTGTTGGTAAGATGTGAAAATATAAATTTCAGTTCATTCGTGTAGTAATTTCGTATATGTTCAACGCTCTTCATTCGTAAGAGTAATTACCAACTGGAAGTTGTACTATTTTTGATAAACATCGGATTTGCTCATCAGACGATAAGCTGACAATATTTACGTATGGTCTAATTAGATTCATGCCTAAATGTAAGGTAATTTTTGTTATGGTCAAGTTTTTTGTTAAGACCATGTTCTAACATAGATCGATAAATAAGTTAAAGGTCATTATATTCCACAGTAAAATCTATTGGTGATCGAATTTGATAACTATTTTATTGGAACAACTAAGAGTATTATTTACGTGAGATCAATGAGTCCAATTATTATAAATAATAAATTGCAGGCATCGGTGGATACCCGATTGCCACATTTAGTGATCACGTGATAAACTGATAAAATGTCCAAGTGACGTACTATAATGAGCAAAAAAAAAAATGAGTTGACCTTCGGCTTCGTCCCGATTGGGTACTGAGCTGACACCGGGGATAAATTGACCAATGACTGCTATTGTATCCTTTTGACAGATATGTGTGCGCAGACTCGTTTGATGTTCGCTATCGCATTACTATGTTTTAATAGCCAAGCCTTCACTTCTCGTCTGACTCTCTTACCGTCAAGACCTGTCTACACAGTACTTCTCCGGCAGACTATTCATCCACTGATAGGCCTACATACAGGTATGCCCATTTTTTTGCTCATTTGCTCATTTTTATTGCTCATTTGCTCATTTTATTGCTCATTTTTTTTGCTCATTTGCTCATTTATTTGCTCATTTGCTCATTTTTATTGCTCATTTGCTCATTTTTTTGCTCATTTGCTCATTTATTTGCTCATTTTTATTGCTCATTTGCTCATTTTCTTGCTCATTTGCTCATTTTTTTGCTCATTTGCTCATTTTTATTGCTCATTTGCTCATTTTCTTGCTCATTTGCTCATTTTCTTGCTCATTTGCTCATTTTTTTGCTCATTTGCTCATTTATTTGCTCATTTGCTCATTTTTATTGCTCATTTGTTCATTTTCTTGCTCATTTGCTCATTTTCTTGCTCATTTGCTCATTTTTTTGCTCATTTGCTCATTTTTATTGCTCATTTGCTCATTTTCTTGCTCATTTGCTCATTTATTTGCTCATTTGCTCATTTATTTGCTCATTTGCTCATTTATTTGCTCATTTGCTCATTTTTATTGCTCATTTGCTCATTTTCTTGCTCATTTGCTCATTTTCTTGCTCATTTGCTCATTTATTTGCTCATTTGCTCATTTATTTGCTCATTTGCTCATTTTTATTGCTCATTTGCTCATTTTCTTGCTCATTTGCTCATTTTCTTGCTCATTTGCTCATTTTTTTGCTCATTTGCTCATTTTTATTGCTCATTTGCTCATTTTCTTGCTCATTTGCTCATTTTTTTGCTCATTTGCTCATTTTTATTGCTCATTTGCTCATTTTCTTGCTCATTTGCTCATTTTTATTGCTCATTTGCTCATTTTCTTGCTCATTTGCTCATTTTTTTGCTCATTTGCTCATTTATTTGCTCATTTGGTCATTTTTATTGCTCATTTGCTCATTTTCTTGCTCATTTGCTCATTTTCTTGTTCATTTGCTCATTTTTTGGCTCATTTGCTCATTTTTATTGCTCATTTGCTCATTTTCTTGCTCATTTGCTCATTTTTTTGCTCATTTGCTCATTTTTATTGCTCATGTGCTCATTTTTTTGCTCATTTGCTCATTTTTTTGCTCATTTGCTCATTGATTGGTGCATACTCAAGAGTCATAGACCTAACATCCAATGTACGTTAATGGTGTCATAGCGTGGGTACATAGAAGACTGTATAACACTATGCCTATGTCCGTATCTGTTGTCACACCGTGAGTGGATTGTCCGCCTTTAATGATGTCATAGCGTGTGTACATGCAAGACAGTATAATACTATGATTATGTCTGTAACTGTTGTTGGTAAGATGTGAAATATAAATTTCAAGGTTCAATTCATTCGTGTAGTAATTTCGTATATGTTCAACGCTCTTCATTCGTGCGCTTGTATTGTTAACATTCATTCATAATGAGTGTCCCTTTAGATCGATAAATAAGTTAAAAGGTCATTACATTCCACAGTCAAATCTATTGGTGATCGAATTTGATAACTATTTTATTGGAACAACTAAGAGTATTATTCACGTGAGATCAATGAGTCCAATTATTATAAATAATATATTGCAGGCATCGGTGGATGTTGAGGGGGGTTGGGGTGTGGGCTGGTATCATCACGTTGGTCTGTGATTGAGTGTACAAAATCTCTTGTCAAGTGAACACCTGCAGATTATCTATTTCTCTAAACATAGAACATGTCTGAACCTATCATTGGTACAATAGCAGTGATATAATGTTACATCATCGGTGCTACCTGTAGTTTTCGGCATACAAAATGGTCGTAAGTGTGACTGGAGTGATAAGGGGTTATTACGTAATGTTGTTATAACAATGTCATCAAAGCAATTTCTATAATTGAGTGTCTCACGACCTGACGTAATATGTATGCATGTTTTTTGGCTAACTAATTATCGTGTGAATGACACAGTTTATCAACCTTAATTGATACTAACTCGTTTGTTCAGACATTAAATCGATATGTTTTCTGAATAGCATATAACTGTGACCGAGGAAATAATATAATTCATTTGGTAAAGCAAAGGTGTGACACACGACCAATGTCGCGTGTGATTGCGTGTACAGCGAACAATTCATTCTGGAGGGTTCTAATTTCACATTACAATTTTCGACCGTTAGTCTCAATACTTCCAATAATTCACGATAATACACACCTGTCATATGGGATAGAGAGAGTGTAAAGAATAAACGCTCTTTATTATTTATGTAAAAGTAATAGTGTCTATTTTCAGGTATGACAATTATATGAACTGCGTCCGATAAAATACTGGAATGTATGCATTCATATCGATGGTCACAATGTCCAATAAAGCTATTTTCTAAACATCGATTAATAATTTCATGAAAAATATTTGAACAAAAAAAAAATAACGAAAGATATTACACGCAAATAATTTAACATTCGACATTTTAATATCGAGATTATCAGAAACCGAAAACTCGTTATAAATTTTTTATTTAAACTTTTTTTGGAGAAATAATTTTGAGGGTTTTGATAATTTGGAAGTTTGGAAATTTTGGGGTTTTGATAATTTGGAAGTTTGGAAATTTTTTGGAAAAAATAATTTTTGGAAAAAATAATTTTTGGAAAAAATAATTTTTGGAAAAAATAAATTTTTGAAGTTTTGAATTTTTTTTTGGGTTTTGTTATTTTGGGAATATTTTAGTACAACCAATTTTAGACCCCAAAGATTCTATTTTTAGAAGTGAGAGTAACGAGACCCCTATTCTTCTTACATAGCATTAAAACAGATCCACCTGCAGTGCGTGTCGGTCACTGCAACGCAAGTCAAACCCAATGGTTCACGCACAGAGCATTAAAACAGATCCAACTGTATTGTGTATCGGTCACTGCAACGCAAGTCAAACCCAATCATTTACGTACAGAGCATTAAAACCGATCCATCTGCAGGGTGTATCGGTCACTGCAACGCAAGTCAAACCAACAATATTAAGTTTCGCCACACAGTGCAGGATAGTTTCATTCGGCATTGTTGTTGATTATTATAGGTATAATGCTTCAACGACCAGACTATATAATGATCGACTGAAGTTTCTCAGAAATTCTGAGGTGTGGAAATTCAAAATGCACATTTCCGTTCATCCCATTCTCCTCTCTTCTGATTGGCTGAGGGTGTGTCACACGGTAGGCCGCGAATCACTTGTTACCCTCGAGGGTTACATTTCGAAAGTTGTTTTCCTAAATACTCACTGATGAGTAGTTACCTTATTATCCATTTCTATCCTAAATACTCATTGATGAGTAGTTACCTTATTAACAATTTATATACTAAAAATGTGTAACCTTATTAACCATTAATATCATAAATACTCATTGATGAGTTGTTACCTTATTAACCATTTATATATTAAATACTCATTTATGAGTAGTTACCTTATTAACCATTTCTGTCCTAAATACTCATTGATGAGTAGTTACCATATTAACCATTTCTATACCAAATACTCATTGATGAGATGAGTAGTTACATTATTAACCTTTCTGTACTAAATACTCATTGATGAATAGTTACCTCATTAACCAAGTATATACTAAATTATTATTGATGAGTAGTTAACTTATTGACCATTTCTATACTAAATATTCATTGATAAGTAGTTACCTTATTAACAATTTCTATAATAAATACTGATTGATGAGTAGTTACCTGATTAACATTTCTATACTAAATTCTCATTGATCAGTAGTTACCTTAGTAACCATTTCTATGCTAAATACTCATTGATGAGTAGTTACCATTTCTATACCAACTAATCATTGCTGAGTAGTTACATTATTAACTATTTCTGTACTAAATATTAATTGATGAGTAGGCAATGACTGAATCCGTTTAACATAGCAAGAGTTATAATGAAAATAAAAAAACAATGTTGATATATATTCCCACCCTGTGTGGAGCCTCACACATATATAATGATCCATTGCTGAGTGACATCTTCTCGTTTCTGCAAGGGGCACCGTGTGGGTTAAGGCTCAATCTTCTCAGTTGGCAAAGAAAGAGTTAAAGGCACGACTGGCGTTCATCATAGGTTACAATTTAGAATTAACAGTTATCAAATTATTAACATTTCCTCAAAAATATACTAATAGTATAGTATACTTATAGTATGAATGCGATATAATCCACAAAATACACTTTGTGTGAGCCGAGCGTTTGTTTATATACAGTACGTAAATAGTGATCAATTAGCAAAACACTCAACACCGTGGCGATTTTTTAGGAGAGTGATTCACGTTGACCATTCAATACCGAAATCTTGATTGGCGATGATTAGCAAACGCTATACCGGTATGTTGTAAACAACTTGGTGGCATTTCGAGTCAAAGGGTCTCCCTGGTGTTGAGTGTTTTGCTTATTGCATACTCTTTACGTACTGTTTGTTTGGGGGGTGTCAATGGTGTCAAGCACCATATGACTGAGGTTATAATTGATGTAAAGTGCATTGAAATAATTCATTGTGGAATATGCTATATAACTGGATCGATTATATTATAATTGTTAACACAAGGCCTTTGTTAGGCCCTGTAAAATTTACAAATTACTATCTTGGAACATGTCATTTGTTTACATACTACAGAGAACTAGCATGACAATAACAGGCAATTTACGCGATATAGGAACACACTATGTCTATATAAGAACACACTATGTCTATATTTTAATATTCTTTCTCTTTATGACAGTGATAATGGATCTGATTATTTTAACAGCAAAACCCACCGCCAACGCTTACCGGGGCACAACATCCTGGTGAACATTTACATTTTTAATTTCATCATCTCTCCCGGTACATGGCACGGATCGAGTCGGTTAAACCCATGGGGTGCCCCTCATAGTCTGGAGCAAACTATACTTAGTAGCGTATGGTTCTACCCGCTTGGTTGTAATGTTTATACCGTTTGGGGCTCTCTGTGTGATAAAATGTTCAATATAGACATATTCCGGGGAACATCCTGGTCTCTCTCAAATTGCATGGCACGGATCGTGCCGATTAAACACATGGGGTGCACCTCATAGCCTGGAGCAAACGATACTTAGTAGTGTATGTTGCTATTCTACCCTTTTTGTGGCTCTCTGTGGGATAAAATGTTCACTCGAGACATATACTGGGGAACATCCTGTCTCTCTCCATGTGTATGGCACGGATGTTTGAGGATTAGAGGCGTCCTGTTTGAAATTATAATATTCACGATGACGATGCGAATCTATCCATGAAGGTGTGCAACAATGGATCAGTGGTCGTCTGTCATTTGCAATCTCCCACAGAGGGTGAATTTAGTGATGCTATATCGCACAGCGGGCTATTATAATCAAATTCACCCTCTTGGGACCTCATTCTGCATGGCCTCATCTGCTATGGAAGACTTAGACTCAGACTGAAGTTCCCAAATGGTGAATAATGTGATGTACACCCATTGGGAACCTCAATTATGCAATGTGTCGTCTGCCAATTAGTTACCAGGTCTGACTCATCCTAAATTCAACTAGTATACTTCAGCTATGATAGTTAACCCTTTATAGAGCCCCACATAGACTGGAGCAGACGACACTCTGCAGTGCATGCTTCCATCTGTGTGAGGCTCCCTGTGGGATAAATCTCTTAATTAACCCTTTACCCAACAAACCGGCCAAAAACGGCCAAATGAAGCTGCAACAGCCTAAATTATCTTGGGTCTGTCTCAATAAAACCATACAAATATGGATATCATTGGAACCGGCTCATTGACCACATTGTGATGGATACAGTTATGCCCCGTGCCAATGCATTCTCTTATATATGCGAGCCGACCATAGGTCGCAGTTATATCATTGGATAAAACCAGTCAGTTAGTATCCAAATACTATCCCAATTGGAAGGATGTAGCAATGAACTAAGATTGTCGAAAGGTCCAACCAATTCGGCTATATAACATTTCAGTGAACAGAACGTTTGAACAACGCATACATGTAAATATTCACCATAATAATAATGGAACTTATATAGCGCCTATCCCCGCGAGGGCCCTAAGCGCTTTACATTATTACCCCAGCTGTTGAGTAATGCCGTTTCTTCTGCATGCAGCCATACATTTGTATAGGCGCTTCACAAAAGTGGCTTACACATACCCAACAACCAGGTGCCCATTTCTCGTCTAGGGGTACGACGAAGCGAGTACAGTACGAGTGACCTTGCCCAAAGGTTACAACCCTGGCGCGAGATTTGAAACAGCATGTGTCTATATATAGCACACTCACCGCTTAATCTGGCCAAGCGACTGTTGTGGATACGATAGTCCACCGGCGGGGCGCGAACTCATGCCGGTGCGTTTACACCATTACAAGTACCACACTCTTCAACTACTTCATTGGGGACGCTTTATTCGGAATAAAAATTACAGCAATGTTTGCGCCAATAATAATTACATCCATTACCCTGCAGGGAGCCCCACACATATATAGAAGCATATAGAATAGTGTCGTCTGCTCATGTTTGTCTGGGGCTCTGTATGGGTGAAATTATAAAATTGTTAAAGAATACAAGAACAAATTATTAAAATTGTAAAAAATTGTTAGGCCAATGCAATCTCTTATATATGCGAGGCGACCTATGGTCGACTCGCATATATAAGAGAATGCATTGGCACAGGGTATAACAATGAAACTGTTGTCTGACTATCTGGAGATCAAATGTATGAAAACAACTTGCTTTGGAATGATTATGTCTTAATCTGAACTCCTCAGCGGAGTGTTTCACATCCCTTTAAATACGGCCGAATAAAATGTTCTGTTTTATGCAGAAATTGAGATATGTCGCATCACGTCACAGCCACATTGTAATGTTAACAAAATAGTGCAACAAAGAACAGGATTTTACAAATTTTACTTTGAAACAATTTCCGCAAGATTATTTAAAGGGGGACTATGCCTAAATTGAACCATTTATAAGACGCCAGAATGAGGTCCCCTGAGGGTGAATATGATGATGCTAGCTGATGATACCGACCCTGTTTGGGGGGTATTTCAGGAACGATAACTCTATCCGACCTATATGCAGTACTCCCGTTGGAGTTTGACCTATATTCTCCGCCCACGCATCATGGTATATTTGTATACCGGTTGGACATGTCCGGACATGACCCTCTGGTTATATCCAGACTTCTACATATGAATGGTATATTATCTACATGTATATCACATGATGATCTCGGTGGGGGTAGTTTCAGTCTTGAATATTAAAGGGATACTAGGCTCTCACTGGGGGGTGGATTGTGAAAGTGACACAAGGCACTCACTATGGATGAATGTTAAAGTAACACATGGCGCACACTGTGGGATAATGTTAAAGTGACACTCGCATTGAAAATTTCAAAAACTTCAAAAACTTCAAAAATTTCAAAAACTTCAAAAATTTCAAAAACTTCAAAAATTTCAAAAATTTCAAAAACTTCAAAAATTTCAAAAATTTCAAAAACTTCAAAAACTTCAAAAACGTCAAAAACTTCAAAAATTTCAAAAATTTCAAAAACTTCAAAAACTTCAAAAAACTTCAAAAACTTCAAAAATTTCACAAATTTCACAAATTTCAAAAAACTTCAAAAATTACACAAATTTCAAAAAACTTATGGCTTGTTGCCATTCATCGGAAAAAGCAAGTGAGCGAGGGAAAAAAGAGAAAAATAACATGACAAGTGGTACATAGTACAATTTATTATATTAACTATTCACTGTCACTTTCGTCCGAATTGTCATCACTTTCGCCAGATGTGTCATTTGTTTCGTCCATGAACTTTTCTAGCAATGGTCTGTACTTTAATATTGACATTTTCACTGCATCACGATCTTCAAAACCATTCTTCATATATTTCTCCACTTTATCCATGACACTGTTGTGCAGAGTACCATTGCGCAGCCACATATTCTTTATTATTGTCCAAGCATAAACATTCATAAATAGCCTCATGCCTTCAGTTTTAAGATCTGTACTTTTAAGGTCCTTGTCAGCTTGTACTTTTGCCTCTTTTTCTGTCGAGCCATTTTCCATATACGTTTCCACGTTATCACTCCATGCTTCTTGTGCTTTATCTCTACTCTCATCACACAAACTTTTGAAGTATTCATCTTCATTCGATTTAATTTTCTTATTCTGACTATCATCCGTGTCCTCAGTTAATTTTCGTTTTAACATATTTTCTTGACACCAGTTTTTTACGTGTCTCTGGACATCATGCTGATCTTCGAACAAAAGCCCACAGTCATTGCAAGGGTACGACATGTCTTCTCGAATGCCTATGTTTTTATGGTTTTCTTTATTAATTTCATTGATCTCACCAGGTGTCCTTATGTCCTTAGTATAGCCATTATGTTGACCCTGGGGCACAATATAATTATATGTCATGCCCTCCCGTTGACCAGGGATATCTCTGTTATCATATTTCATCTCATTCCGTTGATCCGGGCTATTGTTGTCATCACATTTCACCACATTCTGTTCATCTGGGAGCTCGCTGTCCTTATGGAGATTATATTTCATGCCATTCCATTCACCCATATGTTGGTTCGTGTCCTCTTTTAGCACATTCTGTCGCAGCCGTAATGTGTCCGGGGTTGCGGCTTTTAAATCCACCAGTAGGTAACCATACGGTTCCCTCGTCGCTTCCGAAAACTCTCGCATCATACGTTGAGGGCATTCAGGATACATCTGTCTTGATAATGTTGAAATTAAACCCTTGTCAATTGGATTATTGAACAATACCAAATATTGACAATTTCGTCGTTGCGTCGGATCTTTGTTGTAGTAGAAATTCTGGTTCAAACTTATCAAAGATAAGTTCAAATGGTGACTTCCTTCGGAATGTAAATCATTAACTCTCTGGTCTTTTGATGAAGTTTGCATCAAGTCATCGAGTACAACTAGATTTTTATACTGGGGGTTGATAAGAGAATCCAAGTTTGCTGGTATTCCCCGTATAAAGTTGACCTGAGGGGTGACGGTATACTTTATGTCATCATATAGGGGCTGCCAATATTTATAAAACCATATTATTCTGTCAGGTGCGGGTGATATTTTTGAGGCAGACTTTTGTAGCAATGTTTTCACGAAGTATGTCTTCCCACTAGATGTCGGTCCACTTACGCATGCCGTGAATGGATGCTTGAAAATAAAATCTTCTTGGACATTAGCCATTGGATCATCAAAGCAGGATGTTATGTCGCTTTGTTGCTGTTTCCCCTGCTGGTGTTGTTGTTGTTGTTGTGGATGTTGTTGTTGTTGTGGTTGTTGTTGTTGTTGTTGTGGATGTTGTTGTTGTTGTGGTTGTTGTGGTTGTTGTTGTTGTGGTTGTTGTTGTTGCTGATGATGCTGCTGTTGTTGTTGTTGTGGCTGATGCTGATGCTGTTGTTGTTCTGAAGGCGTGTGTTTAACTTTGATATGACGCTTCAAACTATCTTGCCAAGCATAGGCACTTAAGCACTCTTCACACTTATACTGCATTTTCCTATATAATCAGTGAAATCGATCGTTCTTCTATACACCTATATTTATATAGAACAGAAACAAGGGAAAGTGGTGGACTAGTTCACTAGTTCAGGCTGTCATTCACAACGTCTCTTCGTGTTGTTTGTACTGGATACAAATTTATCACATTGGCTACAATACAACCTACCCATCCAAATGTCAATGCAATTATGAGTGATTTCAACATGCACACTCTATTATATAGATATGTGTAACCTGGTGACATGATGAAATCCATTGTGTACTGAGTTGACCTCCGGCTTCGTGCCGATTGGGTACTGAGCTGACCAATGACTGCTATTGTATCTTTTGACAGATAAGTCTTTACTTTTCTTACGCCGGGGTGTTGTTGATGTTGTTGTTGTTGTTGTTGTTGTTGTTGCGGCGGCTGATGGTGCTGTTGTTGTTGTTGTTGTTGTGGCTGCTGTTGTGGAGTTATTGTTCTTAGGTAAAAATGATGATACCCACCCTGTTTGGCCCCCCAGATCAGGAACGATAACTCCATCCGAAGTACACGACCTACATTCTCTGCAGTACTCCTGTTGGTGTTAGTCTAGACAGTTTGACCTATATTCTCCGCCCACGCGTCGGTTTATTTGTATACCGGTTGGGCATGTCCAAAAAATTTCAAAAAACTTCAAAAATTAAACAAAATTCAGGATTTAGTCAAAAATATGGCTTGTTGCCATTCATCGGAAAGCTATGGGGGTACGGTGGTGAGCGCCACCGAAAAAAGCAAGTGAGCGAGGGAAAAAAGAGAAAAATAACATGACATGTGGTACATACTACAATTTATTATATTAACTATTCACTGGCACTTTCGTCCGAATTGTCATCACTTTCGTCAGATGTGTCATTTTTTTCGTCCATGAACTTTTCTAGCAATGGTCTGTACTTTAATATTGACATTTTCACTGCATCACGATCTTCAAAACCATTCTTCATATATTTGTCCACTTTATCCACCGGCCTTTCAATAGCCTTCGAAAATTTAGGTAAATTACTCATTTTAGTTCAGTGAATATGTCATCTGGAGTTTCCTTTTTAACTTTTCCAATGTTTGTCTTCTTCGCTCTTCCTTCTTTTATCTCTTTAACTTTTATCTTCTTAGCTACGGGTTTCCTTATATCAGGTTTCGCTTCAGTCTTGGGTAGGTCCTTCGAGTCATCATAGGGTACATATTTATTAAGATCAAAGTCATAATAGTACGGAGTCCCCATTCCGGCTAAAGTTCAAAGTGTACTCTGAAGTAGTAATTTTTATAGGCGCCAAATTACCATCCAAGACGTATACGTTGTTGTTGATACAAATGTCAATGCAATTATGAGTGATTTCAATATGCACACTCTATTGTATAGGTAAAAAATTGGCGCGCGGCCGTGATTACTTTTCTTATGCCTTTGTAGATTGTAGTTCGTCGATAATATATTTCTGCACAAATGGCACCCGTGTATTGTCTCGAATCACGGGAAGAACTATCGTCCTTATACCAGCGAAAAGATGAGCGAATATGGGGTGGTATTTGTGCAGAAATATATTATCGACGAACTACAATCTACAAAGGCATAAGAAAAGTAATCACGGCCGCGCGCCAATTTTTTACCTATACAATAGAGTGTGCATATTGAAATCACTCATAATTGCATTGACATTTGTATCAACAACAACGTATACGTCTTGGATGGTAATTTGGCGCCTATAAAAATTACTACTTCAGAGTACACTTTGAACTTTAGCCGGAATGGGGACTCCGTACTATTATGACTTTGATCTTAATAAATATGTACCCTATGATGACTCGAAGGAGCTACCCAAGACTGAAGCGAAACCTGATATAAGGAAACCCGTAGCTAAGAAGATAAAAGTTAAAGAGATAAAAGAAGGAAGAGCGAAGAAGACAAACATTGGAAAAGTTAAAAAGGAAACTCCAGATGACATATTCACTGAACTAAAATGAGTAATTTACCTAAATTTTCGAAGGCTATTGAAAGGCCGGTGGATAAAGTGGACAAATATATGAAGAATGGTTTTGAAGATCGTGATGCAGTGAAAATGTCAATATTAAAGTACAGACCATTGCTAGAAAAGTTCATGGACGAAAAAAATGACACATCTGACGAAAGTGATGACAATTCGGACGAAAGTGCCAGTGAATAGTTAATATAATAAATTGTAGTATGTACCACATGTCATGTTATTTTTCTCTTTTTTCCCTCGCTCACTTGCTTTTTTCGGTGGCGCTCACCACCGTACCACCATAGCTTTCCGATGAATGGCAACAAGCCATATTTTTGACTAAATCCTGAATTTTGTTTAATTTTTGAAGTTTTTTGAAATTTTTTGGACATGCCCAACCGGTATACAAATAAACCGACGCGTGGGCGGAGAATATAGGTCAAACTGTCTAGACTAACACCAACAGGAGTACTGCAGAGAATGTAGGTCGTGTACTTCGGATAGAGTTATCGTTCCTGATCTGGGGGGCCAAACAGGGTGGGTATCATCATTTTTACCTAAGAACAATAACTCCACAACAGCAGCCACAACAACAACAACAACAACAGCACCATCAGCCGCCGCCGCAACAACAACAACAACAACAACAACAACATCAACAACACCCCGGCGTAAGAAAAGTAAAGACTTATCTGTCAAAAGATACAATAGCAGTCATTGGTCAGCTCAGTACCCAATCGGCACGAAGCCGGAGGTCAACTCAGTACACAATGGATTTCATCATGTCACCAGGTTACACATATCTATATAATAGAGTGTGCATGTTGAAATCACTCATAATTGCATTGACATTTGGATGGGTAGGTTGTATTGTAGCCAATGTGATAAATTTGTATCCAGTACAAACAACACGAAGAGACGTGAATGACAGCCTGAACTAGTGAACTAGTCCACCACTTTCCCTTGTTTCTGTTCTATATAAATATAGGTGTATAGAAGAACGATCGATTTCACTGATTATATAGGAAAATGAAGTATAAGTGTGAAGAGTGCTTAAGTGCCTATGCTTGGCAAGATAGTTTGAAGCGTCATATCAAAGTTAAACACACGCCTTCAGAACAACAACAGCATCAGCATCAGCCACAACAACAACAACAGCAGCATCATCAGCAACAACAACAACCACAACAACAACAACCACAACAACCACAACAACAACAACATCCACAACAACAACAACCACAACAACAACAACATCCACAACAACAACAACAACACCAGCAGGGGAAACAGCAACAAAGCGACATAACATCCTGCTTTGATGATCCAATGGCTAATGTCCAAGAAGATTTTATTTTCAAGCATCCATTCACGGCATGCGTAAGTGGACCGACATCTAGTGGGAAGACATACTTCGTGAAAACATTGCTACAAAAGTCTGCCTCAAAAATATCACCCGCACCTGACAGAATAATATGGTTTTATAAATATTGGCAGCCCCTATATGATGACATAAAGTATACCGTCACCCCTCAGGTCAACTTTATACGGGGAATACCAGCAAACTTGGATTCTCTTATCAACCCCCAGTATAAAAATCTAGTTGTACTCGATGACTTGATGCAAACTTCATCAAAAGACCAGAGAGTTAATGATTTACATTCCGAAGGAAGTCACCATTTGAACTTATCTTTGATAAGTTTGAACCAGAATTTCTACTACAACAAAGATCCGACGCAACGACGAAATTGTCAATATTTGGTATTGTTCAATAATCCAATTGACAAGGGTTTAATTTCAACATTATCAAGACAGATGTATCCTGAATGCCCTCAACGTATGATGCGAGAGTTTTCGGAAGCGACGAGGAAACCGTATGGTTACCTACTGGTGGATTTAAAAGCCGCAACCCCGGACACATTACGGCTGCGACAGAATGTGCTAAAAGAGGACACGAACCAACATATGGGTGAATGGAATGGCATGAAATATAATCTCCATAAGGACAGCGAGCTCCCAGATGAACAGAATGTGGTGAAATGTGATGACAACAATAGCCCGGATCAACGGAATGAGATGAAATATGATAACAGAGATATCCCTGGTCAACGGGAGGGCATGACATATAATTATATTGTGCCCCAGGGTCAACATAATGGCTATACTAAGGACATAAGGACACCTGGTGAGATCAATGAAATTAATAAAGAAAACCATAAAAACATAGGCATTCGAGAAGACATGTCGTACCCTTGCAATGACTGTGGGCTTTTGTTCGAAGATCAGCATGATGTCCAGAGACACGTAAAAAACTGGTGTCAAGAAAATATGTTAAAACGAAAATTAACTGAGGACACGGATGATAGTCAGAATAAGAAAATTAAATCGAATGAAGATGAATACTTCAAAAGTTTGTGTGATGAGAGTAGAGATAAAGCACAAGAAGCATGGAGTGATAACGTGGAAACGTATATGGAAAATGGCTCGACAGAAAAAGAGGCAAAAGTACAAGCTGACAAGGACCTTAAAAGTACAGATCTTAAAACTGAAGGCATGAGGCTATTTATGAATGTTTATGCTTGGACAATAATAAAGAATATGTGGCTGCGCAATGGTACTCTGCACAACAGTGTCATGGATAAAGTGGAGAAATATATGAAGAATGGTTTTGAAGATCGTGATGCAGTGAAAATGTCAATATTAAAGTACAGACCATTGCTAGAAAAGTTCATGGACGAAACAAATGACACATCTGGCGAAAGTGATGACAATTCGGACGAAAGTGACAGTGAATAGTTAATATAATAAATTGTAGTATGTACCACTTGTCATGTTATTTTTCTCTTTTTTCCCTCGCTCACTTGCTTTTTCCGATGAATGGCAACAAGCCATAAGTTTTTTGAAATTTGTGTAATTTTTGAAGTTTTTTGAAATTTGTGAAATTTGTGAAATTTTTGAAGTTTTTGAAGTTTTTTGAAAAAATTTGAAGTTTCTGAAAATTTTGAAGTTTTTGAAATTTTTGAAATTTTTGAAGTTTTTGAAATTTTTGAAATTTTTGAAGTTTTTGAAGTTTTTGAAATTTTTGAAGTTTTGGAAATTTTTGAAGTTTTTGAAATTTTTGAAATTTTCAATGCGAGTGTCACTTTAACATTATCCCACAGTGTGCGCCATGTGTTACTTTAACATTCATCCATAGTGAGTGCCTTGTGTCACTTTCACAATCATCCCCCCAGTGAGAGCCTAGTATCCCTTTAATATTCAAGACTGAAACTACCCCCACCGAGATCATCATGTGATATACATGTAGATAATATACCATTCATATGTAGAAGTCTGGATATAACCAGAGGGTCATGTCCGGACATGTCCAACCGGTATACAAATATACCATGATGCGTGGGCGGAGAATATAGGTCAAACTCCAACGGGAGTACTGCATATAGGTCGGATAGAGTTATCGTTCCTGAAATACCCCCAAACAGGGTCGGTATCATCAGCTAGCTCACTGTGCGTAATATCATCACTAAATTCACCCTATGGGGTCCTCACCCTATAATATATTCAACGGTAAGTATACAACAAATATTTAATTTGAGTCGAGGATATATGCTAAATACACACGCATATGCAAAGAACTGCAAATAATAATATAATAATTATACCTAAAATAGTATTTGACTCACAAGGTTATGTTCTGGATGATACTTCCGTATACGTGACGTATCCACAATTAATTAACGGATGTGGATAATGTAACATTTAACACATCGTGACGTATCCACAATTAATTAACGGATGTGGATAATGTAACATTTAACACATCGTGACGTATCCACAATTAATTAACGGATGTGGATAATGTAACATTTAACACATCGTGACGTATCCACAATTAATTAACGGATGTGGATAATGTAACATTTAACACATCGTGACGTATCCGCAATTAATTAACGGATGTGGATAATGTAACATTTAACACATTCACATCGTGACGTATCCACAATAAATTAACGGATGTGGATAATGTAACATTTAACACATTCACATCGTGACGTATCCGCAATTAATTAACGGATGTGGATAATGTAACATTTAACACATCGTGACGTATCCACAATTAATTAACGGATGTGGATAATGTAACATTTAACACATTCACATCGTGACGTATCCGCAATTAATTAACGGATGTGGATAATGTAACATTTAACACATTCACATCGTGACGTATCCACAATTAATTAACGGATGTGGATAATGTAACAGTTAACACATGCACATCGTGACGTATCCACAATTAATTAACGGATGTGGATAATGTAACAGTTAACACATGCACATCGTGACGTATCCACAATTAATTAACGGATGTGGATAATGTAACAGTTAACACATGCACATCGTGACGTATCCACAATTAATTAACGGATGTGGATAATGTAACATTTAACACATCGTGACGTATCCACAATTAATTAACGGATGTGGATAATGTAACATTTAACACATCGTGACGTATCCACAATTAATTAACGGATGTGGATAATGTAACATTTAAAACATTCACATCGTGACGTATCCACAATTAATTAACGGATGTGGATAATGTAACATTTAACACATCGTGACGTATCCACAATTAATTAACGGATGTGGATAATGTAACATTTAACACATCGTGACGTATCCACAATTAATTAACGGATGTGGATAATGTAACAGTTAACACATGCACATCGTGACGTATCCACAATTAATTAACGGATGTGGATAATGTAACATTTAACACATGCACATCGTAACGTATCCACAATTAATTAACGGATGTGGATAATGTAACATTTAACACATTCACATCGTGACGTATCCACAATTAATTAACGGATGTGGATAATGTAACATTTAACACATGCACATCGTGACGTTTCCACAATTAATTAACGGATGTGGATAATGTAACATTTAACACATGCACATCGTGACGTATCCACAATTAATTAACGGATGTGGATAATGTAATATTTAACACATTCACATCGTGACGTATCCACAATTAATTAACGGATGTGGATAATGTAGCAATTAACACATGCACATCGTGACGTATCCACAATTAATTAACGGATGTGGATAATGTAACATTTAACACATGCACATCGTGACGTATCCACAATTAATTAACGGATGTGGATAATGTAACATTTAACACATCGTGACGTATCCACAATTAATTAACGGATGTGGATAATGTAACATTTAACACATCGTGACGTATCCACAATTAATTAACGGATGTGGATAATGTAACAGTTAACACATCGTGACGTATCCACAATTAATTAACGGATGTGGATAATGTAACATTTAACACATTCACATCGTGACGTATCCGCAATTAATTAACGGATGTGGATAATGTAACATTTAACACATCGTGACGTATCCACAATTAATTAACGGATGTTGATAATGTAACATTTAACACATGCACATCGTGACGTATCCACAATTAATTAACGGATGTGGATAATGTAACATTTAACACATGCACATCGTGACGTATCCACAATTAATTAACGGATGTGGATAATGTAACATTTAACACATTCACACCGTGACGTATCCGCAATTAATTAACGGATGTGGATAATGTAACATTTAACACATTCACATCGTGACGTATCCACAATTAATTAACGGATGTGGATAATGTAACATTTAACACATCGTGACGTATCCACAATTAATTAACGGATGTGGATAATGTAACATTTAACACATCGTGACGTATCCACAATTAATTAACGGATGTGGATAATGTAACATTTAACACATCGTGACGTATCCACAATTAATTAACGGATGTGGATAATGTAACATTTAACACATGCACATCGTGACGTATCCACAATTAATTAACGGATGTGGATAATGTAACATTTAACACATTCACATCGTGACGTATCCACAATTAATTAACGGATGTGGATAATGTAACATTTAACACATGCACATCGTGACGTATCCACAATTAATTAACGGATGTGGATAATGTAACATTTAACACATGCACATCGTGACCTATCCACAATTAATTAACGGATGTGGATAATGTAACATTTAACACATCGTGACGTATCCACAATTAATTAACGGATGTGGATAATGTAACAATTAACACATGCACATCGTGACGTATCCACAATTAATTAACGGATGTGGATAATGTAACATTTAACACATGCACATCGTGACGTATCCACAATTAATTAACGGATGTGGATAATGTAACATTTAACACATCGTGACGTATCCACAATTAATTAACGGATGTGGATAATGTAACATTTAAACCATCGTGACGTATCCACAATTAATTAACGGATGTGGATAATGTAACAGTTAACACATCGTGACGTATCCACAATTAATTAACGGATGTGGATAATGTAACATTTAACACATTCACATCGTGACGTATCCGCAATTAATTAACGGATGTGGATAATGTAACATTTAACACATCGTGACGTATCCACAATTAATTAACGGATGTTGATAATGTAACATTTAACACATGCACATCGTGACGTATCCACAATTAATTAACGGATGTGGATAATGTAACATTTAACACATGCACATCGTGACGTATCCACAATTAATTAACGGATGTGGATAATGTAACATTTAACACATTCACACCGTGACGTATCCGCAATTAATTAACGGATGTGGATAATGTAACATTTAACACATTCACATCGTGACGTATCCACAATTAATTAACGGATGTGGATAATGTAACATTTAACACATCGTGACGTATCCACAATTAATTAACGGATGTGGATAATGTAACATTTAACACATCGTGACGTATCCACAATTAATTAACGGATGTGGATAATGTAACATTTAACACATCGTGACGTATCCACAATTAATTAACGGATGTGGATAATGTAACATTTAACACATTCACATCGTGACGTATCCACAATTAATTAACGGATGTGGATAATGTAACATTTAACACATTCACATCGTGACGTATCCACAATTAATTAACGGATGTGGATAATGTAACATTTAACACATTCACATCGTGACGTATCCGCAATTAATTAACGGATGTGGATAATGTAACATTTAACACATCGTGACGTATCCACAATTAATTAACGGATGTGGATAATGTAACATTTAACACATGCACATCGTGACGTATCCACAATTAATTAACGGATGTGGATAATGTAACATTTAACACATTCACATCGTGACGTATCCACAATTAATTAACGGATGTGGATAATGTAACATTTAACACATGCACATCGTGACGTATCCACAATTAATTAACGGATGTGGATAATGTAACATTTAACACATGCACATCGTGACGTATCCACAATTAATTAACGGATGTGGATAATGTAACATTTAACACATTCACATCGTGACGTATCCACAATTAATTAACGGATGTGGATAATGTAACAATTAACACATGCACATCGTGACGTATCCACAATTAATTAACGGATGTGGATAATGTAACATTTAACACATGCACATCGTGACGTATCCACAATTAATTAACGGATGTGGATAATGTAACATTTAACACATCGTGACGTATCCACAATTAATTAACGGATGTGGATAATGTAACATTTAACACATCGTGACGTATCCACAATTAATTAACGGATGTGGATAATGTAACAGTTAACACATCGTGACGTATCCACAATTAATTAACGGATGTGGATAATGTAACATTTAACACATTCACATCGTGACGTATCCGCAATTAATTAACGGATGTGGATAATGTAACATTTAACACATCGTGACGTATCCACAATTAATTAACGGATGTTGATAATGTAACATTTAACACATGCACATCGTGACGTATCCACAATTAATTAACGGATGTGGATAATGTAACATTTAACACATGCACATCGTGACGTATCCACAATTAATTAACGGATGTGGATAATGTAACATTTAACACATTCACACCGTGACGTATCCGCAATTAATTAACGGATGTGGATAATGTAACATTTAACACATTCACATCGTGACGTATCCACAATTAATTAACGGATGTGGATAATGTAACATTTAACACATCGTGACGTATCCACAATTAATTAACGGATGTGGATAATGTAACATTTAACACATCGTGACGTATCCACAATTAATTAACGGATGTGGATAATGTAACATTTAACACATCGTGACGTATCCACAACTAATTAACGGATGTGGATAATGTAACATTTAACACATTCACATCGTGACGTATCCACAATTAATTAACGGATGTGGATAATGTAACATTTAACACATTCACATCGTGACGTATCCACAATTAATTAACGGATGTGGATAATGTAACATTTAACACATTCACATCGTGACGTATCCGCAATAAATTAACGGATGTGGATAATGTAACATTTAACACATCGTGACGTATCCACAATTAATTAACGGATGTGGATAATGTAACATTTAACACATGCACATCGTGACGTATCCACAATTAATTAACGGATGTGGATAATGTAACATTTAACACATTCACATCGTGACGTATCCGCAATTAATTAACGGATGTGGATAATGTAACATTTAACACATCGTGACGTATCCACAATTAATTAACGGATGTGGATAATGTAACATTTAACACATGCACATCGTGACGTATCCACAATTAATTAAGGATGTGGATAATGTAACAGTTAACACATGCACATCGTGACGTATCCACAATTAATTAACGGATGTGGATAATGTAACATTTAACACATGCACATCGTGACGTATCCACAATTAATTAACGGATGTGGATATTGTAACATTTAACACATGCACATCATGTAAAATCTATGTCGATACCGGGCGTCAACTCACTTAAATCAGTAAATGGGACATGAACCTAACAGCGGCTTCTGTGAGAGGCCCCCACCCCCACCCCTGGAATACGGAATACCACTTAACACAGAGGGTGGATTACGGAATACCAGTTAACAGCCATATGGAATTTTCCGGATAAATTTTCTATTGCCGTACGAACGCCGGTCACCCCGCAGTGTCCACGTCTAAAATGATCTAAATTGACGATAATCGACGATCTGTATGTCAAACCGTGAATTTTATTGTGACAAAAATCGCATTTATATTGTTACTAGAAGGTGACCCGACTTCGTCCGGGCTTTGACCTTGAATTGTCTATTTTGAAGGCCAAGGTCAAGTGGGGTCACGATTTGACCCGTCCAAAACACAGTGCCCGAACAAAAGTACCCGACAAAAGTACCCGTCGAAATCCATCCGGTTTTACCCGATTTGACCTTGAATTTACCATTTTGAAGGTCAAGGTCAGGTGGACCAACACCCCAAAAATGGTGGAAATCGGCCAAGCGGATACCGGGAAATCGGCCCATCGGATACCGAGATACCCTATGCATCAAATTTCGTCCGTAAAAATCCGCCAGTTTAACCCGATTTGATTTCCACTGAAGTATATAAACGCACCTCATATACACACGCTCATTAATTATCAAGTTTCAACGTAAAGATAAATTACCATCGGTGCCCGAGATATCGCCAAGACGTCTGAAACAGTCAAATGCATCGGCCGGAGAAGAGTTAACGTGATCTAACTTTATGACCTCTAACGACGTCATAGAAGTTACGCATTGTTTTTACCCTGATAGAAGATCGTACCACTTCTTCTTAATAATTGAGGCAGATAACTAAAACGGATACATACATATTATATATCGTTGGAAAGAGGAAACACGAAAGATTCTCATAGTGTCTTTATTATGACTGGCATGTTATTATTCGCGCTGTTTCGAATCGATTTGTAAGCACCGAACTGAAATATATTAGCGCAAAACGGCGTAAAAACAGATTTGACCTCGGCACGTGAAAAGTTGACCTCGCACGGACAAATTAATAGGCCTATGTTGGTCCTGAACCGAAAATACCCCCACATACCAAGTTTCATCGAAATCGGCTGGGCCATTTTCGAGTCCATCGATTACAAACACACAAACAAACAAACAAACAAACAGATCTTCCAAAATATATAATAGATTATTATCATTTTTTGGAAGGTGTCGAAGGTCGGCGTACGAATACCGGTATTTTTGGAATACCGAATACCTCATAACAGAGGGGCTGGAATACGGCGTACCTCATAACAGGGCATGGAATACGGCGTACGAAAGGGGTGGGGTGGGGGCCTCAGGTAAGGCATGCGATGACGTTTCACGTAACTATAACTCATTGACGTATTTAATGGCGTAAATTTAATAAATGTTCAAACTGTTCATGCAGACATTCTTCCCGTTCGTTGTATCTTCATGGAACAAACTACCCAAGTATATAACGGATGCTGAAAATCTTCTAGATTTCAAGGATAACCTAAATGTGAGAGAACCCACTAGAAAGCCGCCTAAATATTTTGAATTAGGAAATCGAAAATATAGTATTTTCCACTGTAGGCTACGAAACTCTTGTAGCGATCTCCGCTTAGATATATTCGAAAATTATATAGCAGATACCCCAAACTGTAGATGTGGATACGAATATGAAAGTGATATGCACTTTTTCCGTAATTGCCCACTATATATTGTACAAAGACTAGAACTATATCGTAAACTGGATGACCTCAACTTTCAAATGAGCCATTTCAAGCAATTACTTTGGGGAATTCCAAGTGAAGACTATATTGAATAAATAATTGCCACCACTGACTACATTAAAGCTACGACATGCAACCTCATCATGTATATTTTCTCTGTCATCTTATTTAAATTCATATATAGATTGTATCTGGGAGCGGGGACATTGTAAGTTGTTAAAACTTGTACCCCAATCCCGTTGTAAATGAATTTACAATAAACTATGTTTAACCCTTTCAGTGCCAGGGGCCGATCTGAGCGGCCCTAATTTACGGTCTGTAAAATCGGCCCTAAAAAATAAAAAAAAACATTTTTTTTGGGTTGAATTTTTTTTGGGTATGCTTAAGCATTCTATAGTAAATTTAAAAACAAACTGGATAAAACCTTAGGGGCATGTTATAACTGAAAACTATCACCAAGTATTCATATTAATAATTTTGATGCCCATGAAAAACGTAATATTCCCTGGCACTAAACCTACAAAATAAGTCTGTTAAAGAATATAAGAAAACATTATTAAAATTGTTAGGCCAATGCATTCTCTAATATATGCGAGGCGACCTATGATCGACTCGCATATATAAGAGAATGCATTGGCACAGGGTATATGGGTTGGCGCTGAAAGGTTTAAAGTAAGAGTTTGTTGGAAAAATAAGGCACGGATTCTTCTTCACCCGATTCCGAATCACGTTTGTGCATGCGCAGTAAGAATACATTTGGGTACACCTGGCACTATTTACTGTTATGCGCAGTAAGAATACATTTGGGTACACCTGGCGCTATTGCCTGTTATGCGCAGTAAGAATACATTTGGGTACACCTGGAACTATTTACTGTATGCGCAGTCAGATTACATTTGGGTACACCTGGAACTATTTACTGTTATGCGCAGTAAGAATACATTTGGGTACACCTGGCACTATTTACTGTTATGCGTAGTAAGAATACATTTGAGTACACCTGGCACTATTTACTGTTATGCGCAGTAAGAATACATTTGGGAACACCTGGCACTGTTTACTGTTATGCGCAGTAAGAATACATTTGGGTACACCTGGCACTATTTACTGTTATGCGCAGTAAGAATACATTTGGGTACACCTGGCACTATTTACTGTTATGCGCAGTAAGAATACATTTGGGTACACCTGGCACTATTTAATGTTATGCGCAGTAAGAATATATTTGGGTACACCTGGCACTATTTCCTGTTATGCAACGACGACTGGATTTGATTATTATAGAATGAATTTAAAGGGGTACTTTACACTAAATCCGGCCATTTATGGGACCATCTCCTTTTATACTGAAAAGAATATGTGCAACATATAAATTAATTTGAGCCACGGGTGAGTGCAAAATACCCACAATTTACGTATGAACGATGTAAAACAAGACGGTAATTATCACTGGTAATGAATTTATGGCTGGAGTCATAAATTCATTTTCATTATAATTACCATGTTGTTTGCATCATTCATAGAGCACATGAGCATATTTTGCCCTAATCCGTGGCTCAAATTCATTCATTAGTTGCATATATTCTGTTGAATATAAATAGAGATAGTCCCATAAATTGCCGGATTTAGTGTACAGTCCCCTTTTAATGAATGGAATAAATGTAACACACTATGGTCAAAACGGACGGAACAGCTTTAAAGTGATATGAAACACTCCCGTACGGAGCCTCACACGGATCCAAGCAGACGACAGTCATCACTACATTATTCTGTCTATCTGGGGCTCCATAAAGGGTTAACCAAGGCTAATCAAATAGAAATGTAGAATAATATTGTTCAAAGTAGTAATTTTTACAAACAGTATATCCAAATTGACAACACGCACCGTCATTCTTATATATTAATTAAATGCGGTGACTGTCGATGGCGAAATCGTTTTCATCAGTTTATCGCCGATGGATGCATCCCGAATCGAGGAGTAAATATTTACAATTGAGCTTAGTTCTGACGATGTTTTCTATTGTGGTACGGTCGATTTGCCTAAAATTTTCGGCGATGTTAGTAGAATGTTACATTCCTCCAGTTGCCATAGCGCCTGAATACTAACTGATCAATTTAACGCACCCGAACAAGTACATAGTATGTCTTTAATTGTTAGACTGGACACGTTTAGCCACCTGCCCCCTCAATAACAAGTACATAATATGTCTTTAATTGTTAGACTGGACATGTTTAGCCACCTGCCCCCTCAATAACAAGTACATAATATGTCTTTAATTGTTAGACTGGACACGTTTAGCCACCTGACCCCTCAATAACAAGTACATAATATGTCTTTAATTGTTAGACTGAACACGTTTAGCCCCCCGCCCCCTCAATAACAAGTACATAATATGTCTTTAATTGTTAGACTGGACACGTTTAGCCACCCGCCCCCTCAATAACAAGTACATAATATGTCTTTAATTGTTAGACTGGACACGTTTAGCCAC
Source organism: Siphonodentalium dalli (assembly GCA_032622095.1). NCBI lineage: Eukaryota > Metazoa > Mollusca > Scaphopoda > Gadilida > Siphonodentaliidae > Siphonodentalium > Siphonodentalium dalli. The sequence continues at coordinate 208,707,841 of CP136067.1, forward strand.
CTGCCCCCTCAATAACAAGTACATAAAATGTCTGTAATTGTTAGACTGGACACGTTTAGCCACCTGCCCCCTCCCCCACCGCCCCCCACCCGCCACCCGCCCCCATCAATAACAAGTACATAATATGTCTTTAATTGTTAGACTGGACACGTTTTAGCCACCCCCTCCCCCGTGTATATAACACATATTTATAAACATTTTATTCAACGAATTTTTGCCGGTTTGTCAAATATCTGACACAAAAAAGCCACTTGATTTTAGAGTTATCCATCTTTATCCGCAATTTGGTCCGAGATCATCTTCTCGTGGACTTTTACTGGGCCAATTTAAAAACTCGATATCCGATCACTCTGAGCTTTGATGTGTTGTTTCCTCGACTCGAATGAACTATTTTCTACCTCCCAAAGGAAATAGTAATTTACGAGCGTTAATTCGGATTATGCATCTTTAACAATGTACATTAAAAAATCAGTAATCGTTAGAACTCATATTTATAACTGACATTTACAAGGAAATAGGTACAAATCATTTAATATAATGATGTTCGTAAAATAAACATAACCAGTAAATAAACTAACTCCTGCAACAATTATCTAGCTCGTCCACGGCATGTGTTCCATTTAAGCGTTTTCCGAAGCGACGGTTTATAGATTACATTAGTGACGTAGGTTCCCGAACGTCTGAAGCGACGGTTTAGAGATTACATTAGTGACGTAGGTTCCCGAACGTCTGAAGCGACGGTTTAGAGATTACATTAGTGACGTAGGTTCCCGAACGTCTGAAGCGACATTTAGAGATTACATTATTGACATATAGGTTCCTGTCCCTGAATAAGTAACATACCTGAGTATGTCTGCATGGTCAGACAATGTTGAGTTAATATCTCCCCTGTGGTCAAACAATGGTGAGTTATCTCCCTTTGAATCCTATCGACGCCGCATAATCTTTTCAGCATTTCCCGTCCGGCTAAGCACCGGGCACTCCGATATTTGGGACAGGAAACTTGCCGCTGTCAAAGAGAAAAGATTCACGTGACTATCGGGACTTCCGGACAGCGTGCACTGTGTCATGTGACTAGCGGGACTTCCGTACATCGTGCACTGTGTCATGGGGTCAGGTATTCACATGATTCATGTTTAAATAGCGCCTTCCTGGTGGATCTATACATTTCCTGTTAATCTCGCGCAGACGGCATACCGTTCACGTGCGAAGTCGTTTCTCCACATGGTTCCTGTAGTGAGTCTCATACAGCTTGTATTGCTGAGTGTCGTTTGCTCACGTAGTTTAACCCTTCCATGACGGAAGCTTCCTAAATTTTTGCGAAAACCCTGTGCCAATGCATTCTCTTATACATGCGAGTCGACCAGTGGCCTAAAAAATGTATATTATTTTTTATAATTGTTAAAGAATATAAGAAAAAAATAAGAAGATTTTTCAAAGAATGTAAGAAATAATGATAGGCCAATGCATTCTCTTATATATGCGAGGCGACCTATGGTCGACTCGCATATATAAGAGAATGCATTGGCACAGGCACAGGGTCTTTTATGTTTCTCCCGTATACATAGCATGAGGGGACGTGCGAAGTCGTTACTCCACATATTCACCCCGATTGGTGGGGTAACTAAAGACCCTGTGTCAGTGAATTCTCTTATATATGCTTTATATATCGCCTCAGTTATTATCCCTTCAATGACTGGAGCTTCCGGAATTTTGCGAAAACCCTGCATGTGCCAATATATTCTCTTATAAATGCCAGTTTCCCTATATGGGGCGCCTCGCATATACGAGAATGCACTAGCTTACACGATCAAGGAAAATATTGTTAGTGCAATGTATTCTCTTATATATATGTGTGGCGCCCTATTGAGACTCGCATATATAAGAGAATGCATTGGCGCAGGGCTTTCGCGAAAAATCAGGACGTTCAAGTCATGGGAAGGATAATATAACTGAGGCGATCTACAGTAATGCCCAAAGTAATTGACCACTTAACCACAATATAATTATGGGTAATTTTTCAGGATTTAGTCGGAAATATGGCTTGTTGCCATTCATCGGAAAGCTCCCGGGGAGATGCATGGCAACAAGATATTTCCGACTAAATCCTGAAAAATTACCCATAATTCTGCTGTGGTTAAGTGGTCAATTACTTTGGGCATTACTGTATGAAGTTTAATGTTTACTCTACAGGGAGCCTCACACAGATGGAAGCATGCACAACGGAGTCATACTGTTGTAACCAAAATTAACTGAAAATGCATCAAAACAAGCTCGGACAAAGTTGCGCCCATGGACTGCTAGACAGATGAGCAGACGCCACTCCCGAATACTTTCTTCTTACTGTGTGAGCGGACGGCTAGACAGGTGAGCAGACGCCACTCCCGAATAGCTTCTTATTACTGTGTGAGCGGACGGCTAGACAGGTGAGCAGACGCCACTCCCAAATAGCTTCTTCTTACTGTGTGAGCGGACGGCTAGACAGGTGAGCAGACGCCACTCCCGAATAGCTTCTTATTACTGTCTGAGCGGACGGCTAGACAGATGAGTAGACGCCACTCCCGAATAGTTTCTTATTACTGTCTGAGCGGACGGCTAGACAAATGAGCAGACGCCACTCCCGAATAGCTTCTTATTACTGTGTGAGCGGACGGCTAGACAGATGAGTAGACGCCACTCCCGAATAGTTTCTTATTACTGTCTGAGCGGACGGCTAGACAGATGAGCAGACGCCACTCCCGAATAGCTTCTTATTACTGTATGAGCGGACGGCTAGACAGATGGGCAGACGCCACTCCCGAATAGCTTCTTATTACTGTATGAGCGGACGGCTAGACAGATGAGCAGACGCCACTCCCGAATAGCTTCTTATTACTGTGTGAGCGGACGGCTAGACAGATGAGCAGACGCCACTCCCGAATAGCTTCTTATTACTGTGTGAGCGGACGGCTAGACAGATGAGCAGACGCCACTCCCGAATAGCTTCTTATTACTGTGTGAGCGGACGGCTAGACAGATGAGCAGACGCCACTCCCGAATAGCTTCTTATTACTGTGTGAGCGGACGGCTTGACAAATGAGCAGACGCCACTCCCGAATAGCTTCTTATTACTGTGTGAGCGGACGGCTAGACAGATGAGCAGACGCCACTCCCGAATAGCTTCTTATTACTGTGTGAGCGGACGGTTAGACAGATGAGCAGACGCCACTCCCGAATAGCTTCTTATTACTGTGTGAGCGGACGGCTAGACAGATGAGCAGACGCCACTCCCGAATAGCTTCTTATTACTGTGTGAGCGGACGACTAGACAGATGAGCAGACGCCACTCCCGAATAGCTTCTTCTTACTGTGTGAGCGGACGACTAGACAGATGAGCAGACGCCACTCCCGAATAGCTTCTTCTTACTGTGTGAGCGGACGACTAGACAGATGAACAGACGCCACTCCCGAATAGCTTCTTATTACTGTGTGAGCGGACGGTTAGACCGATGAGCAGACGACACTCCCGAATAGCTTCTTATTACTGTGTGAGCGGACGACTAGACAGATGAGCAGACGCCACTCCCGAATAGCTTCTTCTTACTGTGTGAGCGGACGACTAGACAGATGAGGAGACGCCACTCCCGAATAGCTTCTTATTACTGTGTGAGCGGACGACTAGACAGATGAGGAGACGCCACTCCCGAATAGCTTCTTATTACTGTGTGAGCGGACGACTAGACAGATGAGGAGACGCCACTCCCGAATAGCTTCTTATTACTGTGTGAGCGGACGGCTAGACAGACGAGCAGACGCCACTCCCGAATAGCTTCTTATTACTGTGTGAGCGGACGGTTAGACCGATGAGCAGACGCCACTCCCGAATAGCTTCTTATTACTGTGTGAGCGGACGACTAGACAGATGAGCAGACGCCACTCCCGAATAGCTTCTTCTTACTGTGTGAGCGGACGACTAGACAGATGAGCAGACGCCACTCCCGAATAGCTTCTTCTTACTGTGTGAGCGGACGACTAGACAGATGAGCAGACGCCACTCCCGAATAGCTTCTTATTACTGTGTGAGCGGACGGCTAGACAGATGAGCAGACGCCACTCCCGAATAGCTTCTTATTACTGTGTGAGCGGACGGCTAGACAGATGAGCAGACGCCACTCCCGAATAGCTTCTTATTACTGTGTGAGCGGACGGCTAGACAGATGAGCAGACGCCACTCCCGAATAGCTTCTTATTACTGTGTGAGCGGACGACTAGACAGATGAGCAGACGCCACTCCCGAATAGCTTCTTATTACTGTGTGAGCGGACGGCTAGACAGATGAGCAGACGCCACTCCCGAATAGCTTCTTATTACTGTGTGAGCGGACGACTAGACAGATGAGCAGACGCCACTCCCGAATAGCTTCTTATTACTGTATGAGCGGACGGCTAGACAGATGAGCAGACGCCACTCCCGAATAGCTTCTTCTTACTGTGTGAGCGGACGACTAGACAGATGAGCAGACGCCACTCCCGAATAGCTTCTTCTTACTGTGTGAGCGGACGGCTAGACAGATGAGCAGACGCCACTCCCGCATAGCTTCTTCTTACTGTATGAGCGGACGGCTAGACAGATGGGCAGACGCCACTCCCGAATAGCTTCTTCTTACTGTGTGAGCGGACGGCTAGACAGATGAGCAGACGCCACTCCCGAATAGCTTCTTATTACTGGGTGAGCGGACGGTTAGACAGATGAGCAGACGACACTCCCGAATAGCTTCTTATTACTGTGTGAGCGGACGGCTAGACAGATGAGCAGACGCCACTCCCGAATAGCTTCTTATTACTGTGTGAGCGGACGGCTAGACAGATGAGCAGACGCCACTCCCGAATAGCTTCTTCTTACTGTGTGAGCGGACGGCTAGACAGATGAGCAGACGCCACTCCCGAATAGCTTCTTATTACTGTGTGAGCGGACGGCTAGACAGATGAGCAGACGCCACTCCCGAATAGCTTCTTCTTACTGTGTGAGCGGACGGCTAGACAGATGATCAGACGCCACTCCCGAATAGCTTCTTATTACTGTGTGAGCGGACGGCTAGACAGATGAGCAGACGCCACTCCCGAATAGCTTCTTATTGCTGTGTGAGCGGACGGCTAGACAGATGAGCAGACGCCACTCCCGAATAGCTTATTATTACTGTGTGAGCGGACGGCTAGACAGGTGAGCAGACGCCACTCCCGAATAGCTTATTATTACTGTATGAGCGGACGGCTAGACAGATGAGCAGACGCCACTCCCGAATAGCTTCTTATTACTGTGTGAGCGGACGGCTAGACAGATGAGCAGACTCCACTCCCGAATAGCTTCTTATTACTGTATGAGCGGACGGCTAGACAGATGAGCAGACGCCACTCCCTAATAGCTTCTTCTTACTGTGTGAGCGGACGGCTAGACAGATGAGCAGACGCCACTCCCGAATAGCTTCTTATTACTGTATGAGCGGACGGCTAGACAGATGAGCAGACGCCACTCCCGAATAGCTTCTTATTACTGTGTGAGCGGACGGCTAGACAGATGAGCAGACGCCACTCCCTAATAGCTTCTTATTACTGTGTGAGCGGACGGCTAGACAGATGAGCAGACGCCACTCCCGAATAGCTTCTTATTACTGTATGAGCGGACGGCTAGACAGATGAGCAGACGCCACTCCCGAATAGCTTCTTATTACTGTGTGAGCGGACGGCTAGACAGATGAGCAGACGCCACTCCCGAATAGCTTCTTCTTACTGTGTGAGCGGACGGCTAGACAGATGAGCAGACGCCACTCCCGAATAGCTTCTTCTTACTGTATGAGCGGACGGCTAGACAGATGAGCAGACGCCACTCCCGAATAGCTTCTTATTACTGTATGAGCGGACGGCTAGACAGATGAGCAGACGCCACTCCCGAATAGCTTCTTATTACTGTATGAGCGGACGGCTAGACAGATGAGCAGACGCCACTCCCGAATAGCTTCTTATTACTGTATGAGCGGACGGCTAGACAGATGAGCAGACGCCACTCCCGAATAGCTTCTTATTACTGTATGAGCGGACGGCTAGACAGATGAGCAGACGCCACTCCCGAATAGCTTCTTATTACTGTATGAGCGGACGGCTAGACAGATGAGCAGACGCCACTCCCTAATAGCTTCTTATTACTGTGTGAGCGGACGGCTAGACAGATGAGCAGACGCCACTCCCGAATAGCTTCTTATTACTGTATGAGCGGACGGCTAGACAGATGAGCAGACGCCACTCCCGAATAGCTTCTTATTACTGTATGAGCGGACGGCTAGACAGATGAGCAGACGCCACTCCCGAATAGCTTCTTCTTACTGTGTGAGCGGACGGCTAGACAGATGAGCAGACGCCACTCCCGAATAGCTTCTTATTACTGTATGAGCGGACGGCTAGACAGATGAGCAGACGCCACTCCCGAATAGCTTCTTCTTACTGTGTGAGCGGACGGCTAGACAGATGAGCAGACGCCACTCCCGAATAGCTTCTTATTACTGTGTGAGCGGACGGCTAGACAGATGAGCAGACGCCACTCCCGAATAGCTTCTTCTTACTGTATGAGCAGACGGCTAGACAGATGAACAGACGCCACTCCCGGATAGCTTCTTATTACTGTATGAGCGGACGGCTAGACAGATGAGCAGACGCCACTCCCGAATAGCTTCTTATTACTGTATGAGCGGACGGCTAGATAGATGAGCAGACGCCACTCCCGAATAGTTTCTTCTTACTGTGTGAGCGGACGGCTAGACAGATGAGCAGACGCCACTCCCGAATAGCTTCTTATTACTGTGTGAGCGGACGGCTAGACAGATGAGCAGACGCCACTCCCGAATAGCTTCTTATTACTGTATGAGCGGACGGCTAGACAGATGAGCAGACGCCACTCCCGAATAGCTTCTTATTACTGTGTGAGCGGACGGCTAGATAGATGAGCAGACGCCACTCCCGAATAGCTTCTTATTACTGTGTGAGCGGACGGCTAGACAGATGAGCAGACGCCACTCCCGAATAGTTTCTTATTACTGTGTGAGCGGACGGCTAGATAGATGAGCAGACGCCACTCCCGAATAGCTTCTTATTACTGTGTGAGCGGACGGCTAGACAGATGAGCAGACGCCACTCCCGAATAGCTTCTTATTACTGTATGAGCGGACGGCTAGACAGATGAGCAGACGCCACTCCCGAATAGCTTCTTCTTACTGTGTGAGCGGACGGCTAGATAGATGAGCAGACGCCACTCCCGAATAGCTTCTTATTACTGTGTGAGCGGACGGTTAGATAGATGAGCAGACGCCACTCCCGAATAGCTTCTTATTACTGTATGAGCGGACGGCTAGACAGATGAGCAGACGCCACTCCCGAATAGCTTCTTCTTACTGTGTGAGCGGACGGCTAGATAGATGAGCAGACGCCACTCCCGAATAGCTTCTTATTACTGTGTGAGCGGACGGTTAGACAGATGAGCAGACGACACTCCCGAATAGCTTCTTATTACTGTGTGAGCCGACGGCTAGACAGATGAGCAGACGCCACTCCCGAATAGCTTCTTCTTACTGTATGAGCCGACGGCTAGACAGATGAACAGACGCCACTCCCGAATAGCTTCTTATTACTGTGTGAGCGGACGGCTAGACAGATGAGCAGACGCCACTCCCGAATAGCTTCTTATTACTGTGTGAGCGGACGGCTAGACAGATGAGCAGACGCCACTCCCGAATAGCTTCTTATTACTGTATGAGCGGACGGCTAGACAGATGAGCAGACGCCACTCCCGAATAGCTTCTTATTACTGTATGAGCGGACGGCTAGACAGATGAGCAGACGCCACTCCCGAATAGCTTCTTATTACTGTGTGAGCGGACGGCTAGACAGATGAGCAGACGCCACTCCCGAATAGCTTCTTATTACTGTATGAGCGGACGGCTAGACAGATGAGCAGACGCCACTCCCGAATAGCTTCTTATTACTGTATGAGCCGACGGCTAGACAGATGAGCAGACGCCACTCCCGGATAGCTTCTTATTACTGTATGAGCGGACGGCTAGAGAGATGAGCAGACGCCACTCCCGAATAGCTTCTTCTTACTGTATGAGCGGACGGCTAGACAGATGAGCAGACGCCACTCCCGAATAGTTTCTTCTTACTGTATGAGCGGACGGTTAGACAGATGAGCAGACGCCACTCCCGAATAGCTTCTTATTACTGTGTGAGCGGACGGCTAGACTGATGAGCAGACGCCACTCCCGAATAGTTTCTTCTTACTGTATGAGCGGACGGTTAGACAGATGAGCAGACGCCACTCCCGAATAGCTTCTTATTACTGTGTGAGCGGACGGCTAGACTGATGAGCAGACGCCACTCCCGAATAGTTTCTTCTTACTGTATGAGCGGACGGCTAGACAGATGAGCAGACGCCACTCCCGAATAGCTTCTTATTACTGTGTGAGCGGACGGCTAGACAGATGAGCAGACGCCACTCCCGAATAGCTTCTTATTACTGTGTGAGCGGACGGTTAGACAGATGAGCAGACGCCACTCCCGAATAGCTTCTTATTACTGTGTGAGCGGACGGCTAGACTGATGAGCAGACGCCACTCCCGAATAGCTTCTTATTACTGTGTGAGCGGACGGCTAGACTGATGAGCAGACGCCACTCCCGAATAGCTTCTTCTTACTGTGTGAGCGGACGGCTAGACAGATGAGCAGACGCCACTCCCTAATAGCTTCTTCTTACTGTGTGAGCGGACGGCTAGACAGATGAGCAGACGCCACTCCCGAATAGCTTATTATTACTGTGTGAGCGGACGGCTAGACAGATGAGCAGACGCCACTCCCTAATAGCTTCTTCTTACTGTGTGAGCGGACGGCTAGACAGATGAGCAGACGCCACACCCGAATAGCTTCTTCTTACTGTGTGAGCGGACGGCTAGACAGATGAGCAGACGCCACACCCGAATAGCTTCTTATTACTGTGTGAGCGGACGGCTAGACAAATGAGCAGACGCCACACCCGAATAGCTTCTTATTACTGTGTGAGCGGACGGCTAGACAGATGAGAAGACGCCACTCCCGAATAGCTTCTTATTACTGTGTGAGCGGACGGCTAGACAGATGAGCAGACGCCACTCCCTAATAGCTTCTTCTTACTGTATGAGCGGACGGCTAGACAGATGAGCAGACGCCACTCCCGAATAGCTTCTTATTACTGTGTGAGCGGACGGCTAGACAGATGAGCAGACGCCACTCACGAATAGCTTCTTATTACTGTGTGAGCGGACGGCTAGAGAGATGAGCAGACGCCACTCCCGAATAGCTTCTTCTTACTGTATGAGCGGACGGCTAGAGAGATGAGCAGACGCCACTCCCGAATAGCTTCTTATTACTGTATGAGCGGACGGCTAGACAGATGAGCAGACGCCACTCCCGGATAGCTTCTTATTACTGTATGAGCGGACGGCTAGAGAGATGAGCAGACGCCACTCCCGAATAGCTTCTTATTACTGTGTGAGCGGACGGCTAGACTGATGAGCAGACGCCACTCCCGAATAGCTTATTATTACTGTGTGAGCGGACGGCTAGACAGATGAGCAGACGCCACTCCCTAATAGCTTCTTCTTACTGTATGAGCGGACGGCTAGACAGATGAGCAGACGCCACTCCCGAATAGCTTCTTATTACTGTGTGAGCGGACGGCTAGACAGATGAGCAGACGCCACTCACGAATAGCTTCTTATTACTGTGTGAGCGGACGGCTAGACAGATGAGCAGACGCCACACCCGAATAGCTTCTTCTTACTGTGTGAGCGGACGGCTAGACAGATGAGCAGACGCCACACCCGAATAGCTTCTTATTACTGTGTGAGCGGACGGCTAGACAAATGAGCAGACGCCACACCCGAATAGCTTCTTATTACTGTGTGAGCGGACGGCTAGACAGATGAGCAGACGCCACTCCCTAATAGCTTCTTCTTACTGTATGAGCGGACGGCTAGACAGATGAGCAGACGCCACTCCCGAATAGCTTCTTATTACTGTGTGAGCGGACGGCTAGACAGATGAGCAGACGCCACTCACGAATAGCTTCTTATTACTGTGTGAGCGGACGGCTAGACAGATGAGCAGACGCCACACCCGAATAGCTTCTTCTTACTGTGTGAGCGGACGGTTAGACAGATGAGCAGACGCCACACCCGAATAGCTTCTTATTACTGTGTGAGCGGACGGCTAGACAGATGAGCAGACGCCACACCCGAATAGCTTCTTATTACTGTATGAGCGGACGGCTAGACAGATGAGCAGACGCCACTCACGAATAGCTTCTTCTTACTGTATGAGCGGACGGCTAGACAGATGAGCAGACGCCACTCCCGAATATCTTCTTCTTACTGTGTGAGCGGACGGCTAGACAGATGAGCAGACGCCACACCCGAATAGCTTCTTCTTACTGTGTGAGCGGACGGCTAGACAGATGAGCAGACGCCACTCCCGAATAGCTTCTTCTTACTGTGTGAGCGGACGGCTAGACAGATGAGCAGACGCCACACCCGAATAGCTTCTTCTTACTGTGTGAGCGGACGGCTAGACAGATGAGCAGACGCCACTCTCGAATAGCTTCTTATTACTGTATGAGCGGACGGCTAGACAGATGAGCAGACGCCACTCCCGAATAGCTTCTTATTACTGTATGAGCGGACGGCTAGACAGATGAGCAGACGCCACTCCCGAATAGCTTCTTATTACTGTGTGAGCGGACGGCTAGACAGATGAGCAGACGCCACTCCCGAATAGCTTCTTATTACTGTATGAGCGGACGGCTAGACAGATGAGCAGACGCCACTCCCGAATAGCTTCTTATTACTGTGTGAGCGGACGGCTAGACAGATGAGCAGACGCCACTCCCGAATAGCTTCTTCTTACTGTATGAGCGGACGGCTAGACAGATGAGCAGACGCCACTCCCGAATAGCTTCTTATTACTGTGTGAGCGGACGGTTAGACAGATGAGGAGACGCCACCCCCGAATAGCTTCTTATTACTGTGTGAGCGGACGGCTAGACAGATGAGCAGACGCCACTCCCGAATAGCTTCTTATTACTGTATGAGCGGACGGCTAGACAGATGAGCAGACGCCACTCCCGAATAGCTTCTTATTACTGTATGAGCGGACGGCTAGACAGATGAGGAGACGCCACTCCCGAATAGCTTCTTCTTACTGTATGAGCGGACGGCTAGACAGATGAGCAGACGCCACTCCCGAATAGCTTCTTATTACTGTGTGAGCGGACGGCTAGACAGATGAGCAGACGCCACTCCCGAATAGCTTCTTATTACTGTGTGAGCGGACGGCTAGACAGATGAGCAGACGCCACTCCCGAATAGCTTCTTATTACTGTGTGAGCGGACGGCTAGACAGATGAGCAGACGCCACTCCCGAATAGCTTCTTCTTACTGTGTGAGCGGACGGCTAGACAGATGAGCAGACGCCACTCCCGAATAGCATCTTATTACTGTATGAGCGGACGGCTAGACAGATGAGCAGACGCCACTCCCGAATAGCATCTTATTACTGTGTGAGCGGACGGCTAGACAGATGAGCAGACGCCACTCTCGAATAGCTTCTTATTACTGTATGAGTGGACGGTTAGACAGATGAGCAGACGCCACTCTCGAATAGCTTCTTATTACTGTATGAGTGGACGGTTAGACAGATGAGCAGACGCCACTCTCGAATAGCTTCTTATTACTGTATGAGTGGACGGTTAGACAGATGAGCAGACGCCACTCTCGAATAGCTTCTTATTACTGTGTGAGCGGACGGCTAGACAGATGAGCAGACGCCACTCTCGAATAGCTTCTTATTACTGTATGAGTGGACGGTTAGACAGATGAGCAGACGCCACTCTCGAATAGCTTCTTATTACTGTATGAGTGGACGGTTAGACAGATGAGCAGACGCCACTCTCGAATAGCTTCTTATTACTGTGTGAGCGGACGGCTAGACAGATGAGCAGACGCCACTCTCGAATAGCTTCTTATTACTGTATGAGTGGACGGTTAGACAGATGAGCAGACGCCACTCTCGAATAGCTTCTTATTACTGTATGAGTGGACGGTTAGACAGATGAGCAGACGCCACTCTCGAATAGCTTCTTATTACTGTGTGAGCGGACGGCTAGACAGATGAGCAGACGCCACTCTCGAATAGCTTCTTATTACTGTATGAGTGGACGGTTAGACAGATGAGCAGACGCCACTCTCGAATAGCTTCTTATTACTGTATGAGTGGACGGTTAGACAGATGAGCAGACGCCACTCTCGAATAGCTTCTTATTACTGTGTGAGCGGACGGCTAGACAGATGAGCAGACGCCACTCTCGAATAGCTTCTTATTACTGTATGAGTGGACGGTTAGACAGATGAGCAGACGCCACTCTCGAATAGCTTCTTATTACTGTATGAGTGGACGGTTAGACAGATGAGCAGACGCCACTCTCGAATAGCTTCTTATTACTGTGTGAGCGGACGGCTAGACAGATGAGCAGACGCCACTCTCGAATAGCTTCTTATTACTGTATGAGCGGACGGCTAGACAGATGAGCAGACGCCACTCCCGAATAGCTTCTTCTTACTGTATGAGCGGACGGCTAGACAGATGAGCAGACGCCACTCCCGAATAGCATCTTATTACTGTATGAGCGGACGGCTAGACAGATGAGCAGACGCCACTCCCGAATAGCTTCTTCTTACTGTGTGAGCGGACGGCTAGACAGATGAGCAGACGCCACTCCCGAATAGCTTCTTCTTACTGTGTGAGCGGACGGCTAGACAGATGAGCAGACGCCACTCCCGAATAGCTTCTTCTTACTGTGTGAGCGGACGGCTAGACATATGAACAGACGCCACTCCCGAATAGCTTCTTATTACTCTGTGAGCGGACGGCTAGACAGATGAGCAGACGCCACTCCCGAATAGCTTCTTATTACTGTGTGAGCGGACGGCTAGACAGATGAGCAGACGCCACTCCCGAATAGCATCTTATTACTGTATGAGTGGACGGCTAGACAGATGAGCAGACGCCACTCCCGAATAGCTTCTTCTTACTGTATGAGCGGACGGCTAGACAGATGAGCAGACGCCACTCCCGAATAGCTTCTTCTTACTGTATGAGCGGACGGCTAGACAGATGAGCAGACGCCACTCCCGAATAGCTTCTTATTACTGTATGAGCGAACGGCTAGACAGATGAGCAGACGCCACTCCCGAATAGCTTCTTATTACTGTGTGAGCGGACGGCTAGACAGATGAGCAGACGCCACTCCCGAATAGCTTCTTATTACTGTGTGAGCGGACGGCTAGACAGATGAGCAGACGCCACTCCCGAATAGCTTCTTCTTACTGTATGAGCGGACGACTAGACAGATGAGCAGACGCCACTCCCGAATAGCTTCTTATTACTGTGTGAGCGGACGGCTAGACAGATGAGCAGACGCCACTCCCGAATAGCTTCTTCTTACTGTATGAGCAGACGGCTAGACAGATGTGCAGACGCCACTCCCGAATAGCTTCTTCTTACTGTGTGAGCGGACGGCTAGAGAGATGAGCAGACGCCACTCCCGAATAGCTTCTTATTACTGTGTGAGCGGACGGCTAGACAGATGAGCAGACGCCACTCCCGAATAGCTTCTTCTTACTGTGTGGGCGGACGGCTAGACAGATGAGGAGACGCCACCCCCGAATAGCTTCTTCTTACTGTGTGAGCGGACGGCTAGACAGATGAGCAGACGCCACTCCCGAATAGCTTCTTCTTACTGTGTGAGCGGACGGCTAGACAGATGAGCAGACGCCACTCCCGAATAGCTTCTTCTTACTGTGTGAGTGGACGGCTAGACAGATGAGCAGACGCCACTCCCGAATAGCTTCTTCTTACTATATGAGCGGACGGCTAGACAGATGAGCAGACGCCACTCCCGAATAGCTTCTTATTACTGTATGAGCGGACGGCTAGACAGATGAACAGACGCCACTCCCGAATAGCTTCTTATTACTGTGTGAGCGGACGGCTAGACAGATGAGCAGACGCCACTCCCGAATAGCTTCTTATTACTGTGTGAGCGGACGGCCAGACAGATGAGCAGACGCCACTCCCGAATAGCTTCTTATTACTGTATGAGCGGACGGCTAGACAGATGAGCAGACGCCACTCCCGAATAGCTTCTTATTACTGTGTGAGCGGACGGCTAGACAGATGAGAAGACGCCACTCCCGAATAGCTTCTTATTACTGTGTGAGCGGACGGCTAGACAGATGAGCAGACGCCACTCCCGAATAGCTTCTTATTACTGTGTGAGCGGACGGCTAGACAGATGAGCAGACGCCACTCCCGAATAGCTTCTTATTACTGTGTGAGCGGACGGCTAGACAGATGAGCAGACGCCATTCCCGAATAGCTTCTTATTACTGTGTGAGCGGACGGCTAGACAGATGAGTAGACGCCACTCCCGAATAGCTTCTTATTACTGTATGAGCGGACGGCTAGACCGATGAGCAGACGCCACTCCCGAATAGCTTCTTATTACTGTGTGAGCGGACGGCTAGACAGATGAGCAGACGCCACTCCCGAATAGCTTCTTATTACTGTGTGAGCGGACGGCTAGACAGATGAACAGACGCCGCTCCCGAATAGCTTCTTATTACTGTGTGAGCGGACGGCTAGACAGATGAGCAGACGCCACTCCCGAATAGCTTCTTATTACTGTATGAGCGGACGGCTAGACAGATGAGCAGACGCCACTCCCGAATAGCTTCTTATTACTGTGTGAGCGGACGGCTAGACAGATGAGCAGACGCCACTCCCGAATAGCTTCTTATTACTGTGTGAGCGGACGGCTAGACAGATGAACAGACGCCACTCCCGAATAGCTTCTTATTACTGTATGAGCGGACGGCTAGACAGATGAGCAGACGCCACTCCCGAATAGCTTCTTATTACTGTATGAGCGGACGGCTAGACAGATGAGCAGACGCCACTCCCGAATAGCTTCTTATTACTGTGTGAGCGGACGGCTAGACAGATGAGCAGACGCCACTCCCGAATAGCTTCTTATTACTGTGTGAGTGGACGGCCAGACAGATGAGCAGACGCCACTCCCGAATAGCTTCTTATTACTGTATGAGCGGACGGCTAGACAGATGAACAGACGCCACTCCCGAATAGCTTCTTATTACTGTGTGAGCGGACGGCTAGACAGATGAGCAGACGCCACTCCCGAATAGCTTCTTATTACTGTATGAGCGGACGGCTAGACAGATGAGCAGACGCCACTCCCGAATAGCTTCTTATTACTGTGTGAGCGGACGGCTAGACAGATGAACAGACGCCACTCCCGAATAGCTTCTTATTACTGTGTGAGCGGACGGCTAGACAGATGAACAGACGCCACTCCCGAATAGCTTCTTATTACTGTATGAGCGGACGGCTAGACAGATGAGCAGACGCCACTCCCGAATAGCTTCTTATTACTGTATGAGCGGACGGCTAGACAGATGAACAGACGCCACTCCCGAATAGCTTCTTATTACTGTATGAGCGGACGGCTAGACAGATGAGCAGACGCCACTCCCGAATAGCTTCTTATTACTGTGTGAGCGGACGGCTAGACAGATGAGCAGACGCCACTCCCGAATAGCTTCTTATTACTGTGTGAGCGGACGGCTAGACAGATGAGCAGACGCCACTCCCGAATAGCTTCTTATTACTGTGTGAGCGGACGGCTTGACAAATGAGCAGACGCCACTCCCGAATAGCTTCTTATTACTGTGTGAGCGGACGGCTAGACAGATGAGCAGACGCCACTCCCGAATAGCTTCTTCTTACTGTGTGAGCGGACGGCTAGACAGATGAGCAGACGCCACTCCCGAATAGCTTCTTATTACTGTGTGAGCGGACGGCTAGATAGATGAGCAGACGCCACTCCCGAATAGCTTCTTATTACTGTGTGAGCGGACGGCTAGACAGATGAACAGACGCCACTCCCGAATAGCTTCTTATTACTGTGTGAGCGGACGGCTAGACAGATGAGCAGACGCCACTCCCGAATAGCTTCTTCTTACTGTGTGAGCGGACGGCTAGACAGATGAGCAGACGCCACTCCCGAATAGCTTCTTATTACTGTGTGAGCGGACGGTTAGACAGATGAGCAGACGCCACTCCCGAATAGCTTCTTATTACTGTATGAGCGGACGGTTAGACAGATGAGCAGACGCCACTCCCGAATAGCTTCTTATTACTGTATGAGCGGACGGCTAGACAGATGAGCAGACGCCACTCCCGAATAGCTTCTTCTTACTGTATGAGCGGACGGTTAGACAGATGAGCAGACGCCACTCCCGAATAGCTTCTTATTACTGTGTGAGCGGACGGTTAGACAGATGAGCAGACGCCACTCCCGAATAGCTTCTTATTACTGTATGAGCGGACGGTTAGACAGATGAGCAGACGCCACTCCCGAATAGCTTCTTCTTACTGTGTGAGCGGACGGCTAGACATTTGAGCAGACGCCACTCCCGAATAGCTTCTTATTACTGTGTGAGCGGACGGCTAGACAGATGAGCAGACGCCACTCCCGAATAGCTTCTTCTTACTGTGTGAGCGGACGGCTAGACATTTGAGCAGACGCCACTCCCGAATAGCTTCTTATTACTGTGTGAGCGGACGGCTAGACAGATGAGCAGACGCCACTCCCGAATAGCTTCTTATTACCGTATGAGCGGACGGCTAGACAGATGAGCAGACGCCACTCCCGAATAGCTTCTTATTACTGTGTGAGCGGACGGCTAGACAGATGAGCAGACGCCAGTCCCGAATAGCTTCTTATTACTGTATGAGCGGACGGCTAGACAGATGACCAGACGCCACTCCCGAATAGCTTCTTATTACTGTGTGAGCGGACGGCTCGACAGATGAGCAGACGCCACTCCCGAATAGCTTCTTATTACTGTGTGAGCGGACGGCTAGACAGATGAGCAGACGCCACTCCCGAATAGCTTCTTCTTACTGTGTGAGCGGACGGCTAGACAGATGGGCAGACGCCACTCCCGAATAGCTTCTTATTACTGTGTGAGCGGACGGCTAGACAGATGAGCAGACGCCACTCTCGAATAGCTTCTTATTACTGTGTGCGCGGACGGCTAGACAGATGAGCAGACGCCACTCCCGAATAGCTTCTTCTTACTGTGTGAGCGGACGGCTAGACAGATGAGCAGACGCCACTCCCGAATAGCTTCTTATTACTGTCTGAGCGGACGGCTAGACAGATGAGCAGACGCCACTCCCGAATAGCTTCTTCTTACTGTATGAGCGGACGGCTAGACAGATGAGCAGACGCCACTCCCGAATAGCTTCTTATTACTGTATGAGCGGACGGCTAGACAGATGAGCAGACGCCACTCCCGAATAGCTTCTTCTCACTGTGTGAGCGGACGGCTAGACAGATGAGCAGACGCCACTCCCGAATAGCTTCTTATTACTGTGTGAGCGGACGGCTAGACAGATGAGCAGACGCCACTCCCGAATAGCTTCTTCTTACTGTGTGAGCGGACGGCTAGACAGATGAGCAGACGCCACTCCCGAATAGCTTCTTCTTACTGTGTGAGCGGACGGTTAGACAGATGAGCAGACGCCACTCCCGAATAGCTTCTTATTACTGTGTGAGCGGACGGCTAGACAGATGAGCAGACGCCACTCCCGAATAGCTTCTTCTTACTGTGTGAGCGGACGGCTAGACAGATGAGCAGACGCCACTCCCGAATAGCTTCTTCTTACTGTATGAGCGGACGGCTAGACAGATGGGCAGACGCCACTCCCGAATAGCTTCTTATTACTGTGTGAGCGGACGGCTAGACAGATGAACAGACGCCACTCCCGAATAGCTTCTTATTACTGTGTGAGCGGACGGCTAGACATATGAGCAGACGCCACTCCCGAATAGCTTCTTATTACTGTACGAGGCTTGCTCATGATGTCAACCTTAGCATAAGATAAGATAAGATAAGTTTAATAGGCAAAACATCCTTATAAGGACAGTATGCAAACATAATAATAAATAGTTGTACATTGAACAATATAATAAATGATATAATAATAGATGATAATATATAACCATTTAAGTAAAGCTGAATGTGCATAGGGTCGTCTCGTCTTCATTTATTCATTGCTTATGAGGCGATGCTCATCGCGTGCGAAAAATAATTTTCGGATTATATGACATATTGAAGTGCATGAATTTGAAATATTGTTGGATAGGATTTTGACAAGCTGTTCAGTTTGTGTCATGTTTTCAAAGTCTGGGAACTGTGTCTTCATAAGAGTTATTAGTTCGAGCCGCGGTGTGCGGTAAGCACTACATTCCAAAAGAAAGTGTTTTTCATCTTCAATAGCATCATCGGAACAAAATATACATGCATATGTTGGTTGGAAAATCATTGAAACCCCCATTTTTTCCAACTAGTATGTCAAACTTCCAACTCGCTGAACATTCCAACCTCATACGATGGTTGGAAATGTCCAATTGATTACTATTTCATCAGTTCAACCATTTGACCGGAACAGAACAAATATTCTACTTTTGGTATAAAAGAAAATCAACACATTTATATAATTTAATAAATACATATTTGAGCAACAAACTATCAGAACCGTCACAACTAATGAATGCCCCCTGTATGGTGCCCCTAACATACATGTACATGAGCAGACGACACTCCTGAATAGATCATTCTATCTGTGTGAGGCTCGGTACAGTATTAGCCAGAGTAGAGAGTCCTGGTATATATGACATCCAAGGAATATGAATCCTTCTGAACTTTATATGTATCTGTTCGTGTGTCACTTGTCTGCTTCGTTGACACCCATCAAATTGGATAATAGCAACCACCAAGGGTGCTAATACCTAAGACAGGTGAATGACGTCATATAATTTTGTCTATATCCATCAGTGATTTTTCAAGATCGCGGGTATAGATTTTGGAGAAATTGTTACGTGACTTCCGGTTAGCAACCGTGTGGAGATTGCAAAAACGCGGAATTGGAAATGAAGCATCGCGATAAAAATAAAAGTAACTACTTCACAACTTACGAAGAATTCACATGTGATTTAAGTCTATTAATTTCATTTAGACCATTTTCGTTGGTCAGATTAATGAAACCGCAAAATGAAGAAGTCGTGACGATAATCCAGACAAGATTTACAATCCACGACACGTCTTGTCAATTTGGCATGTCATCTCCGTCGTGACCACTGCATAGTGTTACATAAAATATTCTTAGCGTTTTGTCGCCGAAAAAGGGCAAATTTGAGGCACATCATGTGTGGTTGCTCCACTACGTGTCACGTACGATTCATATTAGAACACTCCAAAGTGAGATAAGTTATTTATTAAAAAGGGTTAACAAGGGTTAAAAAGGGTTAAAAAGGGTTAACTCACGGGAAATGAACACAAATCCAAAGAAGGAATGCACGGGAACAGCCCACGTGACGCAGCGGAAGGAATCATTTCGGAAGATTTTCCAAGTGACAACCGAACTAATTCCCCGCAAATCTCGAAGATTCGCGCGTAAATTCACGAGCATGCACGTCATCAACGAATCAACTATCGTGATATATTGTCGAGCATTTCTCATGAATGGACAGTGTGACGTTGCACGACAAGCCTGTTTACTGCGCGAGAATCGCTGACTAAGGCAGCAATCGTGAATTTGTTTGACAAATATGGCTTCCCAGCAGACGTCAATTAAAAATACGGAAGTCGTATGTTATAGCGGCGAGACGAAATGTAGACATGTGTGATCTTTTTGCCATTAGATGCAACTGCGTCTTTAAATAAAGACATTTGTGTCAGCTGGGTGACAATTAATCTACAGGCACCATGCTAAAGTTATGTTTTGCTCGTGAGGTGAATAGTCGAATCAAAACCCAAGTTCGCACAGCCAGAAATTATCAACCGAATGATGAGGGTACCCGGTGTCACCCCCCTTTCGAACGCGGATTTCGGGTATATATATACCCGGTGCTACCCCAATTTGGTACACGATGATGAGGGTATACCCGGTGTCACCCCACCCCTTTGGTACACGATGATGAGGGTAAACCCGGTGTCATCCCACCCCTTTGGTACATGTACGCGGGATTCGGGTGATTTTGAAGCTCTACGCAGGATTCCCACCCCTCTGCTAACGGGTACTTTGGATTCATATTCCCATCTTAACTGGTTAAAAGATTCAACAACAAGGTTTGGACGCTGCTTTTATAGCAGCATATAAGCGAGATCATTGAGTCGCGGCCATATTGCACCCTTAGAACAAATGTGTATAAATTCTACACAATATGTATTAATTTTTATAATAAACAAAAATGTTCATAAATGACACATGCCACATTTCTCAACATTGAATATGAGTGTATATATGAGAATAGTATATGTGAGTACATTGTAGTTAGTTGATGAGATATGTTCTATTTGAGACACAAACCTCGTAAAATGCTACCATATTAAAAATATGGCAACAACTTAAAAACTTTGTGCTACACAATTTTGTGCTGTTCAGTTTTTGTAGCACAACGTTTTGAAGCTGCTGCCAGATTTTTAATATGGTAGCTAATTCTTACGATGTTTGTGTCTCAAATAAAGCATATCTCATCTACTAACCATAATATACTCACATATTCACTCATATTCAATTTTGAGAAAATTCCACCGACACATTATATCATGTGTCATTTCTACACAATGTTGTTTAAGATCAAAATTAAAACATATTGTGTAGAATTATTTATACACATTTGTTCTAAGAATGTGGATCTATCCAGCCCCCGTTCCGCGGTTTAAGTGCTGCATGTTTAATATTCGTGTGTCATATGGAAGTCATGAAAAATCAAAAGAACCATATATGGAATCATGAATATTCAAAAGTTCAACATATGGAACGCACCTTCAAAAATGTGACCTATGGCATGCACTTAAACCGCGTAACACGGGGTGGGTGAATCCAATATGGCCGCGACTCAGTGATCTCGCTTATTGTTAAAATGTTGATTACTTCTTAAAGATACGGGAGGCCGTGGCGGTGGGTATGCTGTTAACATATTCATCTCCGTCGAAAACCGCCATAAACAGAAGGAATAGTAAAATATAGACAGACTTTGTTCTCATGCCAATCAGAAATATGGCATAAACAGTTTGTTATTGTCAACTTTTCCCCCTTTGTCATGTAAAAAAAAGTTACTTTTCCTGGCTTTTGTTTAGATCCGGATATGGTAAACATAAAGAGCGTTATTTGTTACTGTTTTCCTGATATGGAAATAATAAAGAGCGTTTATATAATTTGTGTGTGATTAACCAATAGAATTGCGCTGCGTTGTGTAAACAGAAGCACAACTTCTGTAACACGATCAGTCTCTTGTTTAAGTACACCAGTGTACGTCTTGACGACAATATACTATTTACGCGCTGATTAATAATCCTGGATGAAACACACAGTGTTATAATCCTGAATGAAATACACAGTGTTATAATCCTGAATGAATTTCCAATATCATGGAACGAATATGAATTTCAGTACATTATGATTTGACAACACACACAACACACACATTGTTTGAATTTAGGCAATTTTACACTGAAAGATTGCGCGGAAACAGGGGGGGGGGGGGGGGGTGGAAAAAAGTTTTTTCCGGGCACGTATGCCGGGTGGGTGGGTCGATAGGACCAACAAACAATTTTTTCCGTAACTCAAAAATATTTTTCCTGCCAGTCTTTTAGACTTTTTTTGCAATGAGTTTGGTTTAAAACACACCTATATGTCAATATTAACATAAATTACAAATTTCATGACGATCAGACACACAGTATAGCCTGTAGCCCATGCTAATGGATTCAATTTTGAAATCCAAGATGGCTGCTGGCAGCCATGTTTTTTTTTTTTACCGAATTACCCCAAAATGACTTGTTCCTATATATTTACATGTCAATGTTAACATACATGAATAATATTATGCGCAGAAATTCATATACAGCTGTTTACAGTTAAAATTTTCCCCACAAATCTGTTTTGGTGTTAAAAGGGGGTGGGTGTCCAACAATGGTCGGAAAAAACTGCCGAAAACGGAAAAACATTTGGACGCGGGGGTGGGTGGGTCCCAGCAAGGGTCGAAAGTCAAAAATCAGCATACGTGCCTGCAAATTTTTCCGACTCCCCTCTGGCGGAAATAGAAATTATGTGATAAAATAATTTTCATTGCATCAAGTGACCGGCTCAATTGCTAATTGATAGAAAATATCTTCTAATAATTATTTGATTGACATCTGCAAGAGAAAAGGTTCATTGGATAAATGGCATGTATATATAACATCGATATGTACATACATGTAACCCATAGAGAGCCCCACATAGGCTGGAGCAGACGACACTCCGTAGGGATTTCGTCCATATGAGCGAGGTTCCATGTGGGCTAAACATTTAAGAAATGCTGTGTTGACTCAGTGTAACATCGTTGTGTGCGTTCATGTAATCCATAGAGAGCCCCACATGCACAGACTGGAGCAGACTACACTCCGTTGTGCATGCTTCCATATGTGTGAGGCTCCTTATGGGGTAAGCATTTATGTCATTTATATAATGGTCGCGACAATCGTCTGCTCTTTTCGCCATTTTTGGGGAATAATGATGATATGTCATTCTGCGTGTCATGTTACAATTGACATTCCGGAAAATCCATTATGCCGTCTTATATATACATTTCACATTCCGGTCCATTCACGTTCTGCATCCGGATTTCCGCTCGATTCCCCCGGAAGTAGACGTCTTCTTCTGATTGGATGTGTCTAGGTGCATTCGTATGTACTCCCGTAGAGAGCCCCACACAGATAGAAGGATCT
Organism: Siphonodentalium dalli; assembly: GCA_032622095.1. Classification (NCBI taxonomy): domain Eukaryota; kingdom Metazoa; phylum Mollusca; class Scaphopoda; order Gadilida; family Siphonodentaliidae; genus Siphonodentalium; species Siphonodentalium dalli. The sequence goes on from CP136067.1 coordinate 208,730,813, forward strand.
ATTACTGAGTGTCGTCTGCTTGTGTCTGTGAGGGACACCATATGGGTGCATTCGTATGTACTCCCGTAGAGAGCCCCACACAGATAGAAGGATCTATTACTGAGTGTCGTCTGCTTGTGTCTGTGAGGGACACCATATGGGTGCATTCGTATGTAGTCGCGCGCACATGAACCGGGTAATGATCATGTCATTAACTGTCTCAGACCACATAATGTCCCATCCTATCTTCATGGATACTGTACCACCCCATTTAGTCAGGTTCAAAATGGAATAAAAGTGAAAGGTGCGGGCATTTTTCTTTCAAAAGCTTTTGAGAATTGTTTCTAATGGTATTTTTTATGCTGATTTCAAAAACCAATGTTGGCAAGTCGACAAATTATTATTTCTGACCCAAAATGACAATTCAAATTGGCCGCCATCAGAACAAAGTCTAGATTTTCGTTTACTGTTATATTTTGTTCTAAGACGTTTGAATATTATGCATTTCCGTACTTTCGAACGAATTGTGACAAGAGACACTATACACAGAACATATGCGGTAATTTAAAGTGAACATGTGTGACATTTAACCCAATTTATGCCCAAAAATGACAAAAAACGAATTTGATAAATTATTGCGGTCTTAAAAGGTAGAAAGTGAATTATGCCGGAAATATATCCTTCAAATGGTTTAGACAGCTGTGTGATGTAATTTGTATTCTGATTCCAAAAAACAATGTTGGCAACTCGACAAATAATTATTTCTTACCTAAAATGACAATTCAAAATGGCCAATGCGACACAATTTGCCATCATATAGCCACAAATGGTCACAAAAAAGCCTTATGTATTATTGCAGTCAGTTCCACAATTGCAGAGTGGTGTGCAGGGTAACTCTGATTTTCTGCATGTACACCTTGTTGTTACACACCCCTTCTTGCACCCAAATTTGATTATTTCGACCATTTTCTTCTTTCCATCCCATTGTCGAAGGATCCGGTAATGTTTGCACAGGAATGGTTACTTGTTTCCAAACTAAAACCTGGTAGTTTGTTCTCAAAAGTTGGTAATGAAATGAGTCACTGGTTGTTGGAAGCTTTTCAGGAGATTCAGTCCGAGTGAACATCCTGAATCTTGCATTGTTGAGTTTTGCATCGGAAACTCCATACATTATTGCTTCTTCTATATTGTTTATTGTGTAAATAGAGACAATGTTTTAGATATGTATATAATTATAGTTGTAAATGCTATATGACACTATATGTACACTATATGCACAGTATTTATCTAATATAAATATAACACTATCGGGTCTGTATGAAATTTAGCGCGCTTAGTATCGCAATATTTTGCGTTCAATATTGGAATAATAAGCACGACAGATTTTTGGTATTGTGCTATAATCATTCGTTTTTCTAAATTAAGCATGCTCAATACCGCAATAAAGGTGCGCTTAAAAATACCACTTCTTCTGACTGGTACTGTATTGTCATGATGTACGGATTCACCTGTTAAAACAAAAAACTGTGTTTACAAGTGCCTGGACAATTTCACGCCTTACGTGTTACCAAAAAGTATGACATTAAGATATTTTACTTTTGCATGTACATAAAATTGAGTTTTAACTGTGAAACATGTAGCTTTGTTCTTTTTATGGCTTAAAAGGGCATGCAGATTCATGTTTTAGAATGGTCGAAATTAGTATTACTCATAACTGAATAGTGATGGGTTGGCTTATCAGCTATTACTAGTATCATTTTTTATTTACGCCATATTTATACAGTTGTTAGTGAAAGGCAAACACATTACGCGCAGCCTTTTTCCGGATTAAATTCTATGACGCAGATAACATTCTGCAAACTGCAAAGTTTCATAAGTATTGTCTATCACTTTTATGCATTGAGGATTTACATCTCATCAAAACTATGATCGTAACATAAGAACTAAGATGTATTTTTCAGTTACGAATAATACTAGTTTCGACCATTCAAAAACATATGAATCGTAATGCCTACCATATTGTCACCATGGGAACCTGGCTAATTATATGGTAAATTAACAAATTAAGAGCAAAAAATTGGTGTTGACCCATGAAAAATACCATTGGTCTGACATTTATTAGTTACGGTCTTGATATTAATTAAACGGATTTATCCCGTGGAACATGCTACGGCCTGACCGTATGTTTAACGGTCAAATGTTGGCAGCGACGATGCGCGGTCTCAGACCGTTAAAGCGACGGTCTTTTTACGGTCTTGATATTAATTAAACGGTGTTGAACCGTAAAACATACAACGGTCTGACAGTTACTGGTTACGGTCTGCCAGTTACTTAAACGGTTTTATACCGTGGAACGTGCTACGGCCTGACCGTATGTTTAACGGTCAAATGTTGGCAGCGATGCTGCGTGGTCTCAGACCGTTAAAGCGACGGTCTTTTTACTAACAGTGTAGCATGGTAAGAGAAAATACTTCCTGTTTAATGACATGGTATAGTATCATACCGTGCGAGTAATTTCGCCATTTTGGCTGGAAAATACCCGCGCTAAATATAGAAAAACACAGACCAGTACCCAGTCGCTGACAGAAAGGAAGTATGACTTGTGCGCTCTGGTATAGATTGGCTTAAGTGGCAACTGACATGACTATTGCTCCAGTCAGTGTATTGACCAAGCATCTTGTCAATGAAGAAAAACTGTCTAAAAAAACAGGACAGCAATGAGGAAGTTATTCGAAGTGTGTCATGTATCTACATGTAGTAATCCAATGTAACTGTAACTCCTTTCACATGCATCGTTTGTTTGTCTCGGGTAGCCTCTGTTTATCTCGGATAGCCCCTGCTTGCTTTATTACCACCAACAAATTACTTATTTAATAGACCGGGAAAACATGCAAGAAATTCCAAGAGAAAATGTATACCTATGTCTTTTAATGGTATCGCTATATAGACAAGCCCCAGAACAAGACACAACAACAAAAAAACAAAAAACAAAAATGTTATTCATGTTGCGCCTTGCATCCAATAATAGATGATAAATATGGTGATGTTGATGACAATTGCGATGACGAATTCACACCGGGCTGGATGAGAAGAAAAATGGGAGTTGATATCTCATATATATTTTGAAGACCTCTGTCTGTATGTATGTTTGTTTGTTTGTTTGTTTGTTTGTCTGTCTGTCATTTATACAAATCTACGATTCCCGACCGATCGGGACGAAACTTGGTACGTGTGTGTAGTTTGACCGGGCGGTGAACGTTGTCGTATTGGCGAGCCCGTGCGGCGCCCGCTTCGCGCATGCGCAGACGAGATATCGGAAACGGGTGGAGCTATCGACTTGAAATTTGGTATGTGAATGTATCTTGCCCCGGATACGAATTTTATCGGGTCGCCGAGCCCGTGCGACGCCAGCTTCGCGCATGCTCATACCAGATCTCGGAAATGGGTAGAGCTATCGACTTGAAATTTGCTATGTGAATGTATCTTGCCCCGGATACGAATATTATCGGGTCGCCGAGCCCGTGCGACGCCAGCTTCGCGCATGCGCAGACCAGATCTAGGAAACGGGTAGAGCTATCGACTTGATATTTGGTTTTTGAATAGCCCGGACAACGTCGGGCTCATCGGCTAGTCTATTATATATTTTGAAAGATCTGTGTGTGTGTGTATCTGTCTGTGTGTGTGTAATAGATGAACTCAAAAATGGCTGAGCCAATTTCGATGAAACTTGGTATGTGGGGGTATTTTCGGGTCAGGAGTAACATAGGCCTATTGATTTTCAGATCCGAGGTCAACTTTTTACGTGCCGAGGTCAAATCTGTTTTTACGCCGTTTTGCGCTAATATATTTCAGTCATATAATTTGCACGGTTAGAATCTGTGTGGCTTCATCTCTCCAATGATGCATCACACGCCTGTGTACGTTTAAAGTTTCTACCTTAATTATCGGGAAGAACGCAGGACCATGCTTCGCTCATCGAAAATCATTGCGTAAATATATTACGCCATCAACATATCGTGACGTGTTCGCGTTAACTCTTTGCCGGCCGATGTCGCGTTAACTCATCACCGGCCGAGGTATCCGCAAATGACATTGGGCTATATATCTCGGAAACGGGTGGAGCTATCGACTTGAAATTTGGTATGTGAATGTATCTTGCCCCGGATACGAATTTTATCGGGTCGCCGAGCCCGTGCGACGCCAGCTTCGCGCATGCGCAGACCAGATCTCGGAAACGGGTGGAGCAATCGACTTGAAATTTGTTTTTTGAATACCCCGGACGAAGTCGGGTCACCTTCTAGTCTATTATATATTTTGAAAGATCTGTGTGTGTGTGTATCTGTCTGTGTGTAATCGATGGACTCGAAAATGGCCCAGCCGATTTCGATGAAACTTGGTATGTGGGGGTATTTTCGGGTCAGGAGTAACATAGGCCTATTGATTTTCAGATCCGAGGTCAACTTTTCACGTGCCGGGGTCAAATCTGTTTTTACGCCGTTTTGGGCTAATATATTTCAGTTCGGTGCTCACAAATCGATTCGATATAGCGCGAATAATAAATTGCCAGTCATATAATTTGCAGGGTTAGATTCTGTGGCGCTTCATCTTTCCAATGAAGCATCACACGCCTGTGTACGTTTAAAGTTTCTACCTTAATTATCGGGAAGAACGCAGGACCATGCTTCGCTCATCGAAAATCATTGCGTAAATATATTACGCCATCAACATATCGTGACGTGATCGCGTTAACTCTTTGCCGGCCGATGTCGCGTTAACTCATCACCGGCCGAGGTATCCGCAAATGACATTGGGCTATATATCTCGTAAACGGGTGGAGCTATCGATTTGAAATTTGGTATGTGAATGTATCTTGCACCGGATACGAATTTTATCGGGTCGCCGAGCCCGTGCGACGCCAGCTTCGCGTATGCGCAGACCAGATCTCGGAAACGGGTTAGAGCAATCGACTTGAAATTTGGTTTTTGAATAGCCCGGACGAAGTCGGGTCACCTTCTAGTATATATATATATGTATACTAATGTAGAATTTCTTGATACCTATGGGCGGGGGTAGGGTATTTATAGATATGGGTTTTTTCGCGACGCATTAAAAGTTGTAGTGCGACCCCGAGTCCGGTTGATTTGGGACGCATTAAAAGTTGTAGTGCGACCCCGAGTCCGGTAAAAGTTGTAGTTGTTATGTCAATAATGTTGATTTTTGGTTTGTGATAAGATATGCCAAAAAATAATCTGTAAGTCTTATAATGACGATCGTTATGTGCATCGATGTGTGCTTGTCCCTGTATCAATGCAATATGTAATATACGCGACGTATCGTGTGTCAGTATTTATCAGCAAGAACACTGCATACACACATACATCAATTTATATATTATGAAGTACATAGTTGTTATCTATGTCCACATATTTTACAATGAGTCCATTTTAGTTGGAATATATTTTATTTATTCTTTATAATACGATCTTGAGGGCGTTACCATTTCTGACTATGGTTTTCTTGTATATATGTGATGTCTTTCTTTATTCTCTGCTTTCCTCCTCTTATAAAAAAATACATTTTGTTTTCTCAATGTCCATATATGATATCTTGGATGAGATAATAAAGCATATATAAAGCATCAATTTCCATATATAATATCTTAGATGAGATAATAAAGCATATATAAAGAACTTTGTCGACCGGCCACCATTCTAATCTGGCGATTAAAAAAAAAAACAATTCTAAAGTTTGCTCCATTTTACAGCAGTTACTGAGATTCATGTACCCGTCCTGCTCGACTAATATCTAACTACCCCTTACAGCTACTGAGATTCATGTAACCGGCCTGCTCGACTAATATCTAACCACTTCTTACAGTTACTGAGATTCATGTACCCGGCCTGCTCGACTAATATCTAACCACCCCTTACAGTTACTAAGATTCATGTTCCCGGCCTGCTCGACTAATATATAACCACCCCTTACAGTTACTGAGATTCATGTACCCGTCCTGCTCGACTAATATCTAACCACCCTTTACAGCTACTGAGATTCATGTTACTGAGATTCATGTACCCGTCCTGCTCGACTAATATCTAACCACCCCTTACAGCTACTGAGATGCGTGTTCCCGGCCTGCTCGACTAATATCTAACCACCCCTTACAGCTACTGAGAATCATGTTCCCGGCCTGCTCGACTAATATCTAGCAACCCCTTACAGTTACTGGGATCCATGTACCCTGCCTGATCGACTAATATCTAACCACCCTTAGAGTTACTGAGTTCCATGTACCCGGCCTGCTCGACTAATATCTAACCACACCTTACAGTTACTGAGATCCATGTACCCGGCCTGCTCGACTAATATCTAACCACCCCTTACAGTTACTGAGATTCGTGTACCCGACCTGCTCGACTAATATCTAACCACACCTTACAGTTACTGAGATTCGTGTACCCGACCTGCTCGACTAATATCTAATAACCCCTTACAGTTACTGAGTTCCATGTACCCGGCCTGCTCGACTAATATCTAATAACCCCTTACAGTTAGTGAGATCCATGTACCCGGCCTGCTCGACTAATATATAACCACTCCTTACAGCTACTGAGATTCGTATACCCATCCTGCTCGACTAATATCTAACCACACCTTACAGCTACTGAGATTCGTGTACCCGACCTGCTCGACTAATATCTAACCACCCCTTACAGTTACTGAGATTCATGTACCCGTCCTGCTCGACTAATATCTAACCACCCCTTACAGTTACTAAGATTCATGTTCCCGGCCTGCTCGACTAATATATAACCACCCCTTACAGTTACTGAGATTCATGTACCCGTCCTGCTCGACTAATATCTAACCACCCTTTACAGCTACTGAGATTCATGTTACTGAGATTCATGTACCCGTCCTGCTCGACTAATATCTAACCACCCCTTACAGCTACTGAGATTCGTGTTCCCGGCCTGCTCGACTAATATCTAACCACCCCTTACAGCTACTGAGAATCATGTTCCCGGCCTGCTCGACTAATATCTAGCAACCCCTTACAGTTACTGGGATCCATGTACCCTGCCTGATCGACTAATATCTAACCACCCTTAGAGTTACTGAGTTCCATGTACCCGGCCTGCTCGACTAATATCTAACCACACCTTACAGTTACTGAGATCCATGTACCCGGCCTGCTCGACTAATATCTAACCACCCCTTACAGTTACTGAGATTCGTGTACCCGACCTGCTCGACTAATATCTAACCACACCTTACAGTTACTGAGATTCGTGTACCCGACCTGCTCGACTAATATCTAATAACCCCTTACAGTTACTGAGTTCCATGTACCCGGCCTGCTCGACTAATATCTAATAACCCCTTACAGTTAGTGAGATCCATGTACCCGGCCTGCTCGACTAATATATAACCACTCCTTACAGCTACTGAGATTCGTATACCCATCCTGCTCGACTAATATCTAACCACACCTTACAGCTACTGAGATTCGTGTACCCGACCTGCTCGACTAATATCTAACCACCCCTTACAGTTACTGAGATTCATGTACCCGTCCTGCTCGACTAATATCTAACCACACCTTACAGCTACTGAGATTCGTGTACCCGACCTGCTCGACTAATATCTAACAACACCTTACAGCTACTGAGATTCGTGTACCCGACCTGCTCGACTAATATCTAACCACGCCTTACAGTTACTGAGATTCATGTACCCGTCCTGCTCGACTAATATCTAACCACCCCTCACAGTTACTGATATCCATGTACCCGGCCTGCTCGACTAATATATAACCACCCCTTACAGTTACTGATATCCATGTACCCGGCCTGCTCTACTAATATATAACCACTCCTTACAGTTACTGATATCCATGTACGCGGCCTGCTCGACTAATATATAATCACCCCTAGAGTTACTGATATCCATGTACCCGGCCTGCTCGACTAATATATAACCACCCCTTACAGTTACTGATATCCATGTACCCGGCCTGCTCGACTAATATCTAACCACCCCTTACAGCTACTGAGATTCGTGTACCCGACCTGCTCGACTAATATCTAACCACACCTTACAGTTACTGAGATTCGTGTACCCGGCCTGCTCGACTAATATCTAACCACACCTTACAGTTACTGAGATTCGTGTACCCGACCTGCTCGACTAATATCTAACCACTCCTTACAGTTACTGATATCCATGTACCCGGCCTGCTCGACTAATATATAACCACCCCTTACAGTTACTGATATCCATGTACCCGGCCTGCTCGACTAATATCTAACCACCCCTTACAGTTACTGATATCCATGTACCCGGCCTGCTCGACTAATATCTAAACACCCCTTACAGTTACTAAGATCCATGTACTCGGCCTGCTCTACTAATATCTAAACACCCCTCACGGTTAGTGAGATTCATGTACCCGGCCTGCTCTACTAATATCTAACCACTCCTTACAGTTACTGATATCCATGTACCCGGCCTGCTCGACTAATATATAACCACCCCTTACAGTTACTGATATCCATGTACCCGGCCTGCTCGACTAATATCTAACCACCCCTTTCAGTTACTGAGATCCATGTACCTGGCTTGCTCGACTAATATCTAACCACCCCTTACAGTTAGTGAGATTCATGTACCCGGCCTGCTCGACTAATATATAACCACTCCTTACAGTTACTGATATCCATGTACCCGGCCTGCTCGACTAATATATAATCACCCCTTAGAGTTACTGAGATCCATGTACCCGGCCTGCTCGACTAATATCTAACCACCCCTTACAGTTACTGAGATCCATGTACCTGGCTTGCTCGACTAATATCTAACCACCCCTTACAGTTAGTGAGATTCATGTACCCGGCCTGCTCGACTAATATATAACCACTCCTTACAGTTACTGATATCCATGTACCCGGCCTGCTCGACTAATATATAACCACCCCTTAGAGTTACTGAGATCCATGTACCGGCCTGCTCGACTAATGTCTAATAACCCCTTACAGTTACTGAGATCCATGTACCCGGCCTGCTCGACTAATATCTAACCACCGCTTACAATTACTGAGATTCATGTACCCGGCCTGCTCTACTAATATCAAACCACCGCTTACAATTACTGAGATTCATGTATCCGGCCTGCTCGACTAATATATAATCACTCCTTACAGTTACTGAGATTCATGTACCCGGCCTGCTCGACTAATATCTAACCACCGCTTACAATTACTGAGATTCATGTACCCGGCCTGCTCGACTAATATCTAACCACCGCTTACAATTACTGAGATTCATGTACCCGGCCTGCTCTACTAATATCAAACCACCGCTTACAATTACTGAGATTCGTGTACCCGGCCTGCTCGACTAATATCTAACCACCGCTTACAATTACTGAGATTCATGTACCCGGCCTGCTCTACTAATATCAAACCACCGCTTACAATTACTGAGATTCATGTACCCGGCCTGCTCTACTAATTTCTAACCACCCTTTACAGCTACTGAGATTCATGTACCCGGCCTGCTCGACTAATATCTAACCACCGCTTACAATTACTGAGATTCATGTACCCGGCCTGCTCGACTAATATCTAACCACCGCTTACAATTACTGAGATTCATGTACCCGGCCTGCTCTACTAATATCAAACCACCGCTTACAATTACTGAGATTCGTGTACCCGGCCTGCTCGACTAATATCTAACCACCGCTTACAATTACTGAGATTCATGTACCCGGCCTGCTCTACTAATATCAAACCACCGCTTACAATTACTGAGATTCATGTACCCGGCCTGCTCTACTAATATCTAACCACCCTTTACAGCTACTGAGATTCATGTACCTGGCCTGCTCGACTAATATTTAACCACTCCTTACAGTTACTGATATCCATGTACCCGGCCTGCTCGACTAAAATCTAAACACCCCTTACAGTTACTAAGATCCATTTACTCGGCTTGCTCGACTAATATATAACCACCCCTCACGGTTAGTGAGATTCATGTACCCGGCCTGCTCTACAAATATCTAACCACACCTTACAGCTTCTGATATTCATGTACCCGGCCTGCTCTACTAATATCTAATAACCCCTTACAGTTACTGAGATACATGTACCCGGCCTGCTCTACTAATATCAAAACCACCTCCTACAGTTCATGAGATCCATTTACCCGGCCTGCTTTATTAATATCTAACCACACCTTACAGTTACTGAGATTCATGTACCCGGCCTGCTTTACTAATATCAAAACCACCTCATACAGTTCATGAGATCCATTTACCCGGCCTGCTCGACTAATATTTAACCACCCCTTACAGTTACTGAGATTCATGTACCCGGCCTGCTCGACTAATATCTAACCACCCCTTACAGTTACTGAGATTCATGTATCCAGCCTGCTCGACTAATATCTAACCACACCTTACAGTTACTGAGATTCGTGTACCCGGACTGCTCGAATAATATCTAACCACCTCTTACTGTTACTGAGATTCATGTACCCGGCCTGCTTTACTAATATCTAACCACCCCTTACAGTTACTGAGATCCATGTACCCGGCCTGCTCAACTAATATCTAACCACACCTTACAGTTACTGAGATTCATGTACCCGACTGCTCGACTAATATCTAACAACCCCTTACAGTTACCGAGATTCGTGTACCCGGCCTGCTCGACTAATATCGAACAACCCCTTACAGATGGGGATGATATTGTTATCATGTAGTTCAAATCATGATACTGTGCGAAGTGATACGTTTACTATTACTGAGATTCATTTACCCGGCCTGCTCGACTATATCTAACCACCCCTTACAGTCACTGAGATTCATGTACCCGGCCTGCTCGACTAATATCTAACCACCTCTTACAGTTACTGCCATTCATGTACCCGGCCTGCTTGACTAATATCTAACCACCCCTTACAGTTACTGCCATTCATGTACCCGGCCTGCTTGACTAATATCTAACCACCCCTTACAGTTACTGCCATTCATGTACCCGGCCTGCTTGACTAATATCTAACCACCCCTTACAGTTACCGAGATCCATGTACCCGGCCTGCTCGACTAATATCTAACCACCTCTTACAGTTACCGAGATTCGTGTACCCGGCCTGCTTGACTAATATCTAACCACCTCTTACAGCTACTGAGATTCGTGTACCCGGCCTGCTTGACTAATATCTAACCACCCCTTACAGTTACCGAGATCCATGTACTCGGCCTGCTCGACTAATATCTAACCACCTTTTACAGTTACCGAGATTCGTGAACCCGACCTGCTCGACTAATATCTAACCACCCCTTACAGTTACCGAGATTCGTGTACCCGGCCTGCTCGACTAATATCTAACAACCCCTTACAGTTACTGAGATTCATGTACCCAGCCTGCTCGACTAATATCTCACCACCCTTACAGTTTCTGGGATCCATGTACCCATCCTGCTCGACTAATATCTAACCACCTCTTACAGTTACTGAGATCCATGTACCCGGCCTGCTCGACTAATATCTAACCACCCCTAATAGTTACTGAGATTCGTGTACCCGGCCTGTTCGACTAATATCTAACAACCCTTACAGTTACTGAGATTCATGTATCCGGACTGCTCGACTAATATATAATCACCCCTTACAGTTACTGAGATTCGTGTATCCGGCCTGCTCTACTAATATCTAACCACCCCTTACAGTTACTGAGATACATGTACCTGGCTTGCTCGACTAATATCTAACCACCTCTTACAGTTACTGAGATCCATGTACCCGGCCTGCTCGACTAATATCTAACCACCCCTAATAGTTACTGAGATTCGTGTACCCGGCCTGTTCGACTAATATCTAACCACACCTTACTGTTACTGAGATACATGTACCCGGCCTGCTCGACTAATATCTAACCACCCTTAGAGTTACTGAGATCCATGTACCCGGCCTGCTCGACTAATATCTAATAACCCCTTACAGTTACTGAGATCCATGTACCCGGCTTGTTCGACTAATATCTAATAACCCCTTACAGTTACTGAGATCCATGTATCCGGCCTGCTCGACTAATATCTAATAACCCCTAACAGTTACTGAGATCCATGTACCCGGCCTGCTCTACTAATATCTAACAACCCCTTACAGTTACTGAGATCCATGTACCCGGCCTGCTCTACTAATATCTAACCACCCCTTACAGTTACTGAGATCCATGTACCCGGCCTGCTCTACTAATATCTAACAACCCCTTACAGTTACTGAGATCCATGTACCCGGCCTGCTCTACTAATATCTAACCACCCCTTACAGTTACTGAGATCCATGTACCCGGCCTGCTCTACTAATATCTAATAACCCCTTACAGTTACTGAGATCCATGTACCCGGCCTGCTCGACTAATATCTAACCACCCCTTACAGTTACTGAGATCCATGTACCCGGCCTGCTCGACTAATATCTAACCACCCCTTACAGTTACTGAGATCCATGTACCCGGCCTGCTCGACTAATATCTAACCACCGCTTACAGTTACTGAGATACATGTATCCGGCCTGCTCGACTAATATCTAACCACCCTTAGAGTTACTGAGATACATGTACCCGGCCTGCTCGACTAATATCTAATAACCCCTTACAGTAACTGATATCCATGTATCCGGCCTGCTCTACTAATATCTAATAACACCTTACAATAACTGATATCCATGTATCCGGCCTGCTCGACTAATATCTAACCACACCTTACAGTTACTGAGATCCATGTACCCATCCTGCTCGACTAATATCTAATAACCCCTTACAGTAACTGATATCCATGTATCCGGCCTGCTCTACTAATATCTAACAACACCTTACAGTTACTGAGATCCATGTATCCGGCCTGCTCGACTAATATCTAACAACCCCTTACAGTTACTGAGATCCATGTACCCGGCCTGCTCGACTAATATCTAATAACACCTTACAGTTACTGAGATACATGTATCCGGCCTGCTCGACTAATATCTAACCACCCCTTACAGTTACTGAGATACATGTTCCCGGCCTGCTCTACTAATATCTAATAACACATTACAGTTACTGAGATCCATGTATCCGGCCTGCTCTACTAATATCTAACCACCCCTTACAGTTACTGAGATTCATGTACCCGGCCTGCTCTACTAATATCTAACCACCCCTTACAGTTACTGAGATACATGTATCCGGCCTGCTCGACTAATATCTAACCACCCTTACAGTTACTGAGATTCATGTTCCCGGCCTGCTCGACTAATATCTAACCACCCCTTACAGTTACTGAGATTCATGAACCCGGCCTGCTCGACTAATATCTAACAAACCCTTACAGTTACTGAGATCCACGTATCCGGCCTGCTCTACTAATATCTAACCACCCCTTACAGTTACTGAGATACATGTATCCGGCCTGCTCGACTAATATCTAACCACCCCTTACAGTTACTGAGATTCATGTTCCCGGCCTGCTCGACTAATATCTAATAACACCTTACAGTTACTGAGATCCATGTATCCGGCCTGCTCTACTAATATCTAACCACCCCTTACAGTTACTGAGATCCATGTTCCCGGCCTGCTCGACTAATATCTAATAACCCCTTACAGTTACTGAGATACATGTATCCGGCCTGCTCTACTAATATCTAACCACCCCTTACAGTTACTGAGATCCATGTTCCCGGCCTGCTCGACTAATATCTAACCACCCCTTACAGTTACTGAGATCCATGTTCCCGGCCTGCTCGACTAATATCTAATAACCCCTTACAGTTACTGAGATACATGTATCCGGCCTGCTCGACTAATATCTAACCACACCTTACAGTTACTGAGATCCATGTATCCGGCCTGCTCGACTAATATCTAACCACCCCTTACAGTTACTGAGATCCATGTACCCGGCCTGCTCTACTAATATCTAATAACACCTTACAGTTACTGAGATCCATGTACCCGGCCTGCTCGACTAATATCTAACAACCCCTTACAGTTACTGAGATACATGTACCCGGCCTGCTCTACTAATATCTAATAACACCTTACAGTTACTGAGATCCATGTTCCCAGCCTGCTCGACTAATATCTAATAACACCTTACAGTTACTGAGATCCATGTTCCCGGCCTGCTCGACTAATATCTAATAACACCTTACAGTTACTGAGATACATGTACCCGGCCTGCTCTACTAATATCTAACCACACCTTACAGTTACTGAGATTCATGTACCCAGCCTGCTCTACTAATATCTAATAACACCTTACAGTTACTGAGATACATGTACCCAGCCTGCTCTACTAATATCTAATAACACCTTACAGTTACTGAGATCCATGTATCCGGCCTGCTCGACTAATATCTAATAACACCTTACAGTTACTGAGATTCATGTTCCCGGCCTGCTCTACTAATATCTAACCATCCCTTACAGTTACTGAGATTCATGTATCCGGCCTGCTCGACTAATATCTAATAACACCTTACAGTTACTGAGATCCATGAACCCGGCCTGCTCTACTAATATCTAATAACACCTTACAGTTACTGATATACATGTATCCGGCCTGCTCGACTAATATCTAACCACCCCTTACAGTTACTAATATACATGTATCCGGCCTGCTCGACTAATATCTAACCATCCCTTACAGTTACTGAGATCCATGTATCCGGCCTGCTCGACTAATATCTAACCATCCCTTACAGTTACTGAGATTCATGTTCCCGGCCTGCTCTACTAATATCTAATAACACCTTACAGTTACTGAGATTCATGTACCCGGCCTGCTCGACTAATATCTAATAACACCTTACAGTTACTGATATCCATGTACCCGGCCTGCTCGACTAATATCTAATAACACCTTACAGTTACTGAGATCCATGTACCCGGCCTGCTCGACTAATATCTAACAATCCCTTACAGTTACTGATATCCATGTACCCGGCCTGCTCGACTAATATCTAGTAACACCTTACAGTTACTGAGATCCATGTACCCGGCCTGCTCGACTAATATCTAATAACCCCTTACAGTTACTGATATCCATGTTCCCGGCCTGCTCGACTAATATCTAATAACCCCTTACAGCTACTGAGATTCATGTATCCGGCCTGCTCTACTAATATCTAATAACACCTTACAGTTACTGAGATTCATGTACCCGGCCTGCTCGACTAATATCTAACAACACCTTACAGTTACTGAGATCCATGTTTCCGGCCTGCTCTACTAATATCTAATAACCCCTTACAGTTACTGAGATCCATGTATCCGGCCTGCTCGACTAATATCTAATAACACCTTACAGTTACTGAGATCCATGTACCCAGCCTGCTCGACTAATATCTAATAACACCTTACAGCTACTGAGATTCATGTACACGACCTGCTCGACTAATATCTAATAACACCTTACAGTTACTGAGATCCATGTATCCGGCCTGCTCGACTAATATCTAACCACCCCTTACAGCTACTGAGATCCATGTATCCGGCCTGCTCGACTAATATCTAATAACACCTTACAGCTACTGAGATTCATGTATCCGGCCTGCTCGACTAATATCTAACCACCCCTTACAGCTACTGAGATACATGTATCCGGCCTGCTCTACTAATATCTAACCACCCCTTACAGTTACTGAGATACATGTATCCGGCCTGCTCTACTAATATCTAATAACACCTTACAGCTACTGAGATTCATGTATCCGGCCTGCTCGACTAATATCTAACCACCCCTTACAGCTACTGAGATACATGTATCCGGCCTGCTCTACTAATATCTAATAACACCTTACAGCTACTGAGATTCATGTATCCGGCCTGCTCGACTAATATCTAACCACCCCTTACAGCTACTGAGATACATGTATCCGGCCTGCTCTACTAATATCTAATAACACCTTACAGCTACTGAGATACATGTACCCGGCCTGCTCTACTAATATCTAATAACACCTTACAGTTACTGATATCCATGTATACAGCCTGCTCTACTAATAACTAATAACCCCTTACAGTTACTGAGATTCATGCACCCGGCCTGCTCGACTAATATCTAATAACACCTTACAGCTACTGAGATTCATGTATCCGGCCTGCTCGACTAATATCTAACCACCCCTTACAGCTACTGAGATACATGTATCCGGCCTGCTCTACTAATATCTAATAACACCTTACAGTTACTGAGATACATGTATCCGGCCTGCTCGACTAATATCTAATAACACCTTACAGTTACTGAGATTCATGTATCCGGCCTGCTCGACTAATATCTAATAACACCTTACAGTTACTGAGATACATGTATCCGGCCTGCTCGACTAATATCTAATAACACCTTACAGTTACTGAGATTCATGTACACGACCTGCTCGACTAATATCTAATAACACCTTACAGTTACTGAGATCCATGTATCCGGCCTGCTCTACTAATATCTAATAACACCTTACAGTTACTGAGATACATGTATCCGGCCTGCTCGACTAATATCTAATAACACCTTACAGTTACTGAGATCCATGTACCCGGCCTGCTCGACTAATATCTAACCACCCTTAGAGTTACTGAGATACATGTACCCGGCCTGCTCGACTAATATCTAACCACCCTTAGAGTTACTGAGATACATGTATCCGGCCTGCTCGACTAATATCTAATAACCCCTTACAGTTACTGAGATCCATGTACCCGGCCTGCTCGACTAATATCTAACCACCCTTAGAGTTACTGAGATACATGTACCCGGCCTGCTCGACTAATATCTAACCACCGCTTACAGTTACTGAGATCCATGTACCCGGCCTGCTCTACTAATATCTAACCACCGCTTACAGTTACTGAGATACATATACCCGGTCTGCTCTACTAATATCTAATAACACCTTACAGTTACTGAGATTCATGTATCCGGCCTGCTCTACTAATATCTAACCACCCCTTACAGTTACTGAGATCCATGTATCCGGCCTGCTCTACTAATATCTAATAACACCTTACAGTTACTGAGATCCATGTTCCCAGCCTGCTCTACTAATATCTAATAACACCTTACAGTTACTGAGATCCATGTATCCGGCCTGCTCTACTAATATCTAATAACACCTTACAGTTACTGAGATCCATGTTCCCAGCCTGCTCTACTAATATCTAATAACACCTTACAGTTACTGAGATCCATGTATCCGGCCTGCTCGACTAATATCTAATAACACCTTACAGTTACTGAGATCCATGTATCCGGCCTGCTCGACTAATATCTAATAACCCCTTACAGTTACTGAGATCCATGTATCCGGCCTGCTCTACTAATATCTAATAACACCTTACAGTTACTGGGATCCATGTACCCGGCCTGCTCGACTAATATCTAATAACACCTTACAGTTACTGAGATCCATGTTCCCAGCCTGCTCTACTAATATCTAATAACACCTTACAGTTACTGAGATTCATGTACCCGGCCTGCTCTACTAATATCTAATAACACCTTACAGTTACTGAGATTCATGTTCCCGGCCTGCTCTACTAATATCTAATAACACCTTACAGTTACTGAGATCCATGTATCCGGCCTGCTCGACTAATATCTAATAACACCTTACAGTTACTGAGATTCATGTACCCGGCCTGCTCGACTAATATCTAATAACCTCTTACAGTTACTGAGATTCATGTTCCCGGCCTGCTCTACTAATATCTAATAACACCTTACAGTTACTGAGATCCATGTATCCGGCCTGCTCGACTAATATCTAATAACACCTTACAGTTACTGAGATTCATGTTCCCGGCCTGCTCTACTAATATCTAATAACACCTTACAGTTACTGAGATCCATGTATCCGGCCTGCTCGACTAATATCTAATAACCCCTTACAGTTACTGAGATCCATGTTCCCGGCCTGCTCTACTAATATCTAACCACCCCTTACTGTTACTGAGATACATGTACCCGGCCTGCTCGACTAATATCTAATAACACCTTACAGCTACTGAGATTCATGTACCCGGCCTGCTCTACTAATATCTAACAACCCCTTACAGTTACTGAGATTCATGAACCCGGCCTGCTCTACTAATATCTAACCACCCCTTACAGTTACTGAGATCCATGTACACGACCTGCTCTACTAATATCTAATAACACCTTACAGTTACTGAGATTCATGTACCCGGCCTGCTCGACTAATATCTAACCACCCCTTACAGTTACTGAGATCCATGTACCCGGCCTGCTCTACTAATATCTAACCACCCCTTACTGTTACTGAGATTCATGAACCCGGCCTGCTCTACTAATATCTAACCACCCCTTACTGTTACTGAGATCCATGTACCCAGCCTGCTCTACTAATATCTAACCACCTCTTACAGTTACTGAGATCCATGTTCCCGGCCTGCTCGACTAATATCTAATAACACCTTACAGCTACTGAGATCCATGTACCCAGCCTGCTCGACTAATATCTAATAACCCCTTACAGTTACTGAGATCCATGTACCCAGCCTGCTCTACTAATATCTAATAACCCCTTACAGTTACTGAGATCCATGTACCCAGCCTGCTCTACTAATATCTAACCACCCCTTACAGTTACTGAGATCCATGTACCCAGCCTGCTCTACTAATATCTAACCACACCTTACATTTACTGAGATCCATGTACCCGGCCTGCTCGACTAATATCTAATAACACCTTACAGTTACTGAGATCCATGTTCCCAGCCTGCTCTACTAATATCTAATAACACCTTACAGTTACTGGGATCCATGTACCCGGCCTGCTCGACTAATATCTAATAACACCTTACAGTTACTGAGATTCATGAACCCGGCCTGCTCGACTAATATCTAATAACCCCTTACAGTTACTGAGATCCATGTACCCGGCCTGCTCGACTAATATCTAACCACCCCTTACTGTTACTGAGATCCATGTACCCGGCCTGCTCTACTAATATCTAACCACCCCTTACCGTTACTGAGATACATGTACCCGGCCTGCTCGACTAATATCTAACCACCCCTTACTGTTACTGAGATTCATGAACCCGGCCTGCTCGACTAATATCTAATAACACCTTACAGTTACTGAGATTCATGTACCCCGCCTGCTCGACTAATATCTAATAACCCCTTACAGTTACTGAGATTCATGTACCCCGCCTGCTCGACTAATATCTAATAACACCTTACAGCTACTGAGATTCATGTACCCGGCCTGCTCTACTAATATCTAACCACCCCTTACAGTTACTGAGATCCATGTACCCGGCCTGCTCTACTAATATCTAATAACCCCTTACAGTTACTGAGATCCATGTTCCCGGCCTGCTCGACTAATATCTAATAACACCTTACAGTTACTGAGATTCACGTACCCGGCCTGCTCGACTAATATCTAATAACCCCTTACAGTTAGTGAGATCCATGTTCCCGGCCTGCTCGACTAATATCTAATAACACCTTACAGTTACTGAGATCCATGTTCCCGGCCTGCTCTACTAATATCTAATAACCCCTTACATTTACTGAGATTCATGTTCCCGGCCTGCTCGACTAATATCTAATAACCCCTTACAGTTACTGAGATCCATGTTCCCGGCCTGCTCGACTAATATATAATAACACCTTACAGTTACTGAGATCCATGTTCCCGGCCTGCTCGACTAATATCTAACCACCCCTTACAGTTACTGAGATTCATGTTCCCGGCCTGCTCGACTAATATCTAATAACACCTTACAGTTACTGAGATCCATGTTCCCGGCCTGCTCGACTAATATCTAATAACCCCTTACAGTTACTGAGATCCATGTTCCCGGCCTGCTCGACTAATATCTAATAACACCTTACAGCTACTGAGATTCATGTACCCGGCCTGCTCGACTAATATCTAACCACCCCTTACAGTTACTGAGATCCATGTACCCGGCCTGCTCGACTAATATCTAACCACCCCTTACAGTTACTGAGATCCATGTATCCGGCCTGCTCGACTAATATCTAACCACCCCTTACAGTTACTGAGATCCATGTACCCGGCCTGCTCGACTAATATCTAACCACCCCTTACAGTTACTGAGATTCATGCACCCGGCCTGCTCGACTAATATCTAATAACACCTTACAGTTACTGAGATCCATGTACCCGGCCTGCTCGACTAATATCTAACCACCCCTTACAGTTACTGATATCCATGTATCCGGCCTGCTCGACTAATATCTAACCACCCCTTACAGTTACTGAGATTCATGCACCCGGCCTGCTCTACTAATATCTAATAACACCTTACAGTTACTGAGATTCATGTACCCGGCCTGCTCGACTAATATCTAATAACACCTTACAGTTACTGAGATTCATGTACCCGGCCTGCTCGACTAATATCTAATAACACCTTACAGTTACTGATATCCATGTATCCGGCCTGCTCGACTAATATCTAACCACCCCTTACAGTTACTGAGATTCATGCACCCGGCCTGCTCTACTAATATCTAATAACACCTTACAGTTACTGATATACATGTATCCGGCCTGCTCGACTAATATCTAATCACCCCTTACAGTTACTGAGATCCATGAACCCGGCCTGCTCGACTAATATCTAATAACACCTTACAGTTACTGAGATCCATGTATCCGGCCTGCTCGACTAATATCTAATAACACCTTACAGTTACTGAGATCCATGTTCCCGGCCTGCTCTACTAATATCTAACCACCCCTTACAGTTACTGAGATCCATGTTCCCGGCCTGCTCGACTAATATCTAATAACCCCTTACAGTTACTGAGATCCATGCACCCGGCCTGCTCTACTAATATCTAACAACACCTTACAGTTACTGAGATCCATGTACCCGGCCTGCTCTACTAATATCTAACCACCCCTTACAGTTACTGAGATCCATGTACCCGGCCTGCTCGACTAATATCTAATAACCCCTTACAGTTACTGAGATCCATGTACCCGGCCTGCTCGACTAATATCTAATAACCCCTTACAGTTACTGAGATCCATGTACACGACCTGCTCTACTAATATCTAATAACACCTTACAGTTACTGAGATCCATGCACCCGGCCTGCTCTACTAATATCTAACAACACCTTACAGTTACTGAGATCCATGTACCCGGCCTGCTCTACTAATATCTAACCACCCCTTACAGTTACTGAGATCCATGTACCCGGCCTGCTCGACTAATATCTAATAACCCCTTACTGTTACTGAGATCCATGTACACGACCTGCTCTACTAATATCTAATAACCCCTTACAGTTACTGAGATCCATGTACCCGGCCTGCTCTACTAATATCTAATAACCCCTTACAGTTACTGAGATCCATGTACACGACCTGCTCGACTAATATCTAATAACACCTTACAGTTACTGAGATCCATGTATACAGCCTGCTCTACTAATATCTAACCACCCTTTACAGTTACTGAGATCCATGAACCCGGCCTGCTCGACTAATATCTAATAACACCTTACAGTTACTGAGATCCATGCACCCGGCCTGCTCTACTAATATCTAACAACACCTTACAGTTACTGAGATCCATGTACCCGGCCTGCTCTACTAATATCTAACCACCCCTTACAGTTACTGAGATCCATGTACCCGGCCTGCTCGACTAATATCTAATAACCCCTTACTGTTACTGAGATCCATGTACACGACCTGCTCTACTAATATCTAATAACCCCTTACAGTTACTGAGATCCATGCACCCGGCCTGCTCTACTAATATCTAACAACACCTTACAGTTACTGAGATCCATGTACCCGGCCTGCTCTACTAATATCGAACCACCCCTTACAGTTACTGAGATCCATGTACCCGGCCTGCTCGACTAATATCTAACCACCCCTTACAGTTACTGAGATCCATGTACCCGGCCTGCTCGACTAATATCTAATAACCCCTTACAGTTACTGAGATCCATGTACCCGGCCTGCTCGACTAATATCTAATAACCCCTTACAGTTACTGAGATCCATGTATCCGGCCTGCTCGACTAATATCTAATAACCCCTTACAGTTACTGAGATCCATGTACACGACCTGCTCTACTAATATCTAATAACACCTTACAGTTACTGATATACATGTATCCGGCCTGCTCGACTAATATCTAACCACCCCTTACAGTTACTGAGATCCATGTATCCGGCCTGCTCTACTAATATCTAACCATCCCTTACAGTTACTGAGATTCATGTATCCGGCCTGCTCGACTAATATCTAATAACACCTTACAGTTACTGAGATCCATGAACCCGGCCTGCTCTACTAATATCTAATAACACCTTACAGTTACTGATATACATGTATCCGGCCTGCTCGACTAATATCTAACCACCCCTTACAGTTACTGATATACATGTATCCGGCCTGCTCGACTAATATCTAACCATCCCTTACAGTTACTGAGATCCATGTATCCGGCCTGCTCGACTAATATCTAACCATCCCTTACAGTTACTGAGATTCATGTTCCCGGCCTGCTCTACTAATATCTAATAACACCTTACAGTTACTGAGATTCATGTATCCGGCCTGCTCGACTAATATCTAACCACCCCTTACAGTTACTGAGATCCATGTACCCGGCCTGCTCGACTAATATCTAACCACCCCTTACAGTTACTGAGATCCATGTATCCGGCCTGCTCGACTAATATCTAATAACCCCTTACAGTTACTGAGATTCATGTACCCGACCTGCTCTACTAATATCTAATAACACCTTACAGTTACTGAGATTCATGTATCCGGCCTGCTCGACTAATATCTAACCACCCCTTACAGTTACTGAGATACATGTATCCGGCCTGCTCTACTAATATCTAACCACCCCTTACAGTTACTGATATCCATGTACCCGGCCTGCTCTACTAATATCTAACAACACCTTACAGTTACTGAGATCCATGTACCCGGCCTGCTCGACTAATATCTAATAACACCTTACAGTTACTGAGATCCATGTATCCGGCCTGTTCGACTAATATCTAACCACCCCTTACAGTTACTGATATCCATGTACCCGGCCTGCTGTACTAATATCTAACAACACCTTACAGTTACTGAGATCCATGTACCCGGCCTGCTCGACTAATATCTAACCACCCCTTACAGTTACTGATATACATGCACCCGGCCTGCTCTACTAATATCTAATAACCCCTTACAGTTACTGAGATTCATGTACCCGGCCTGCTCGACTAATATCTAATAACACCTTACAGTTACTGATATCCATGTACCCGGCCTGCTCGACTAATATCTAACCACACCTTACAGTTACTGAGATTCATGTATCCGGCCTGCTCGACTAATATATAATAACCCCTTACAGTTACTGAGATCCATGTACCCGGCCTGCTCGACTAATATCTAACCACCCCTTACAGTTACTGAGATACATGCACCCGGCCTGCTCGACTAATATCTAACCACCCCTTACAGTTACTGAGATACATGCACCCGGCCTGCTCGACTAATATCTAATAACCCCTTACAGTTACTGATATCCATGTATCCGGCCTGCTCGACTAATATCTAATAACCCCTTACAGTTACTGAGATCCATGTTCCCGGCCTGCTCGACTAATATCTAATAACCCCTTACAGTTACTGAGATTCATGTATCCGGCCTGCTCTACTAATATCTAATAACCCCTTACAGTTACTGATATCCATGTATCCGGCCTGCTCGACTAATATCTAACCACACCTTACAGTTACTGAGATACATGTACCCGGCCTGCTCGACTAATATCTAATAACACCTTACAGTTACTGATATCCATGTACCCGGCCTGCTCGACTAATATCTAATAACCCCTTACAGTTACTGAGATACATGTACCCAGCCTGCTCAACTAATATCTAACCACCCCTTACAGTTACTGAGATACATGTATCCGGCCTGCTCTACTAATATCTAATAACCCCTTACAGATACTGAGATCCATGTATACGGCCTGCTCGACTAATATCTAACCACCGCTTACAGTTATTGAGATCCATGTATCCAGCCTGCTCGACTAATATCTAACCACCCCTTACAGTTACTGAGATCCATGTTCCCGGCCTGCTCGACTAATATCTAACCACCCCTTACAGCTACTGAGATTCATGTACCCGGCCTGCTCGACTAATATCTAACCACCTCTTACAGTTACTGAGATCCATGTTCCCGGCCTGCTCGACTAATATCTAACCACCCCTTACAGTTACTGAGATCCATGTATCCGGCCTGCTCGACTAATATCTAACCACCCCTTACAGTTACTGAGATTCATGTATCCGGCCTGCTCGACTAATATCTAACCACACCTTACAGTTACTGAGATTCATGTATCCGGCCTGCTCTACTAATATCTAACCACCCCTTACAGTTACTGAGATTCATGTATCCGGCCTGCTCGACTAATATCTAACCACACCTAATAGTTACTGGGATACATGCACCCGGTCTGCTCGACTAATATCTAACCACCCCTTACAGCTACTGAGATCCATGTTCCCGGCCTGCTCGACTAATATCTAACAACCCCTTACAGTTACTGAGATCCATGTTCCCGGCCTGCTCGACTAATATCTAACAACCCCTTACAGTTACTGAGATCCATGTACCCAGCCTGCTCGACTAATATCTAACCACCCCTTACAGTTACTGAGATCCATGTACCCGGCCTGCTCGACTAATATCTAACAACCCCTTACAGTTACTGAGATCCATGTACCCGGCCTGCTCGACTAATATATCTAACCACCCCTTACAGTTACTGAGATCCATGTACCCGGCCTGCTCGACTAATATCTAACCACCTCTTACAGTTACTGAGATACATGTACCCGACCTGCTCGACTAATATCTAACCACCCCTTACAGTTACTGAGATCCATGTACCCGGCCTGCTCTACTAATATCTAACCACCCCTTACAGTTACTGAGATCCATGTACCCGGCCTGCTCTACTAATATATAACCACCCCTTACAGTTACTGAGATCCATGTACCCAACCTGCTCGACTAATATCTAACCACCCCTAATAGTTACTGAGATTCATGTACCCATCCTGCTCAACTAATATCTAACCACCCCTTACAGTAACTGTTACTGATATCTATGTACCCGGCCTGCTCGACTAATATCTAACCACCCCTTACAGTTACTGAGATCCATGTACCCAGCCTGCTCTACTAATATCTAATCACCGCTTACAGTTACTGAGATTCATGTACCCTGAATGCTCGACTAATATCCAACCACCCCTTTCAGTTACTGAGATTCATGTACCCTGAATGCTCGACTAATATCTAATTACCCCTTACCGTTAGTAGCTAAACCATTGGTAACCACGCAAACAAAACAAGACATTGACCAGGAAGTGATTCATATTTCGCCCTTTATAGTGTTATAGCTATGCACTTCTCTGTTCGAAACATACGTGCGTGTCGAGTAGGTGTAAACTATTAATAATGGACTTCCACATAGTAAATTTTTAATGTAATCATTTGTATGTTTAATGCGCTGGGAAATCCCATGTCTTTATTTGACCCGCCATATCAGATCGAGTCGTAAGTCGGGATTTTTTTTACCCTGTGTCAATGCATTCTCTTATATATGCGAGTCGACCATAGGTCGCCTCGCATATATAAGAGAATGCATTGGTCTAACAAATTTTTTTTGAATAAATGTTTCTTACAATTTTTAGAACATAAAATAAAAAAACATCCATTACCCTGAAGGAAGCCCCAGACATATATAGAAGCATATAGAAGAGTGTCGTCTGCTCATGTTTGTCTGGGGCTCTGTATGGGTGAAATTATAAAATTGTTAAAGAATACAAGAACAAATTTATTAAAATTGTAAAAAATTGTTAGGCCAATGCATTCTCTTATATATGCGAGGCGACCTATGGTCGACTCGCATATATAAGAGAATGCATTGCCACAGGGTAAAAAAATCCCGACTTACGACTGGATTTGATATGGCGGGTCACATATATAGTTAATATCAAGCACTTGTTTGTTGAATGCGCTGGAAAAAAAACCCATGTAAAAAGTTCTGAGAAAAACAGATCATTTGCTTGTTCTTGATAAGTAATATAATACGTCAGACACGGCCGCCGCATGAATGTCCAGGTTGCAATACACCAAATTATATGCATAGGCCTCAATTAACAAATCCCGCTGGCCTGTATTCGCTTGAAAGATTTGACCATGCACGAGTATCAAAAGTTGAAGAACGTCAGACAAACGGAAATGAGCCCAAAAGTACTTGTCAACGTATTGCATCACGCTGCAGTTTGGAAAAACGTCACACTTCTATTGTCACTACCCTTATTGTGAGATTATTCAAGGGTTGCAAGGAATGTCACTCGACTGAGGATAGGTTCTTAAAACCACTGGTATGCAGGCGATGATATGTCCTGAATACATATTGCGGAGTAAGATACAAGATATCTACTGTAGTGTCAACTCAAAATATAGAAGTAATTGGTAGCTTGACGGCGGAAAGTTTTTAAAGGTCCCAATCACAAATAGGACAATGGTGGTGTGTACTGCAAAGGGTCTAAAATGTAACTATATTAAAATCACAGCAGAAACACCGTCATCACAGTTAACAAATGGGAGAACATAATCGTAACCTGATGTTGGGCTATTACAAATTTAGAAAGTAATTTGGATAGCTAGCAAAGGGCCAAGAGAAATTTATAGCCAAAGGGTTAAATTTAGATTTAATAGTATATATGTATGTTGTAATAGCTGAATAAAGAAATGTGTGCTTAAGTAGTGTGAAAAGATGTGTCTTGTGTTAAAATCAAAATTTTCATCGACGTTATCATCAGTTACATATCTCGGTGACGAATCCTCTAAAACGTCACACTTCTATTGTCACTACCTTTAAAGGAGGCCCCCACCCCGCCATATCAAATCCAGTCGTAAGTCGGGATTTTTTTTACCCTGTGCCAATGCATTCTCTTATATATGCGAGTTGACCATAGGTCGCCTCACATATTTAAGAGAATGCATTGGCCTAACAATTTTTTACAATTTTAACAATTTTTTCTTGTATTCTTTAACAATTTTATAATTTCACCCATACAGATCCCCCAGACAAACATGAACAGACGACACTCTTCTATGTGCTTCTATATATGTGTGGGGCTCCCTTCAGGGTAATGGATGTTTTTTATTTTATGTCCTAAAAATTGTAAGAAACATTTATTTAAAAAAAAATGTTAGGCCAATGCATTCTCTTATATATGCGAGGCGACCTATGGTCGACTCGCATATATAAGAGAATGCATTGGCACAGGGTAAAAACAAAATACCACTTAACACAGAGGGTGGAATACGGAATGCCAGTTAACAGCCATATGGAATACGGAGTACCAGTTAAGATCAGATAAGATAATTTATTGATGATAAAATGATCTAAAAGTAATAAAAGTATACACTGGAATAGTCTATTATTCAACTGGAGGGGTGTTCGTGAAAATGAAGCAGACGAGAAAAAATTTAATTTCAGAATTAGTTTGATTTACTGAGGGAAATGTTCAGATAATATGTTTTTTGGAAGGTCGGCGTACGAATACCGGTATTTTTGGAATACCGAATACCTCCTAACAGAGGGGCCGGAATACGGCGTACCTCATAACAGGGCATGGAATACAGCGTACGAAAATGGGGGTGGGGGCCTCTTAAATGGGTTTTGTACGCCATTTTAATAAATTTCCCTAATAACAACGATCTAATATCGATAATATATAGACAAATAAGTAATTTGAGTCGAATGTGTATTCTGTGAACGTTCAGGTTAATCGGTTATCTTAAAATCAAAGTTAATAATTTGATATAAATGGCTGGAGCCATAAATTAAATTACGAATTTTCGTGTACAAGACGTAATCAAAATTAATTGAGGGATAGTGGATTGGTAAACGCGTGGCACACACGATCGTGATGTTGAAACGGGGAGTAAACTCAAGCCACTCACTGACTAGTGCGTAAATGAGTATATGGGACTAGTATGCATATAACATATAACTTTTATTTGAAACATTAGCTTGAAAACTGTACCAAACAATTTTGTATTTTTGCATTCCGACTAATTTGCCATCCGTAACATTACTTCGTACTCAACAGACTTTCAAATAATGGAAATCTGGTTACCTTATTCTCAGACTCAGAGAATATAGAATCCAACAACAATATTTGCGTACAGTATCCCTTTAAAATGGAGGGAAAAAAATGACATCGAAAAAAAACCCCAACTCCTCCCATAAATTATTCGCCAATTTGACAACCGTAACTGTTCACCACGTGGCTATATTTGATGTTTCTCGCCGGGAAACACGTTAGTGCATTTTTCATGCACCTTTCATCCATGTGTCATTGACCATTCAGCTGCCAGGATTTTTTAATGCTGATCCTAGCTTGGGGGTTCCAGGGGAAATCACTCTACTAATTTGTATTTTGTGTATTGTGACTTCCATTGCGTTAAATGTGCTTGCTAGATCAATGGGCGTGAAGACATTCTCATTTGTTATCGAAATGGCCATGTCACGGTGGGGAATCACGTGGTTTCGAGTTGATGAGTATCACGCATTCAAAATGGCCGAGACTATCGAAAACGCTACCGGAAACGAGGAAAATAGTATTGTAACGCGCTCCGCTATCCCATCACCCCACCACACTGCCTTATTGGGCATCCCTATATACAAATTGCTTTACGTCATGTTATTACATGTATATATAATTTATGCGTCTACAGTTTATTACCGTGACATAAAGCAGACGCGTATATAAGGTAAGTGAGGGTGCATTGGGTGGGGGTAGCGGAGCGCGTTACAAGCCCCGTTGTCTATCCATGTATCGCCTAATAAAAAGTTTGGCCAAATGAAATGTTTTCGGGACATTTTAGAAACAACTTCCAATTTGCCCTATGATAGCGTATATTGTCCATATATGGATCGCGGTAAATTCCTATCGCAAAGCCTTATATTCACAATTGTATACATATCTCTTCTATATATTTTGAGAACTCCGTATATTCGAGAGATAGCCCACACCCTCCGGACCTCAATGATATGATCGTGAATGAGTATTGATATACCCCACTAAACTTTGACAAACACCAGTAATGGTGTGTAGATCATTTACATATATCTCCTATATATTTTGATACAATCTATCTAATTTACATATCTCTCTTATATATTTATGTTTGTGTGTGTGTTGTACTTCATACAAATCTACGATTCTCGACCGATCGGGACGAAACTTGGTACGTGTGTGTAGTTTGACCAGGCGGTGGTCGTTGTCGTATTGGCGAGCCCGTGCGACGCCCGTGCAGCGCATGCGCAGACGAGATCTCGGAAACGGGTGGAGCTATCAATTTGAAATTTGCTATGTGAATATATCTTGCGCCGGGTACAAATTTTATCGGGTCGCCGAGCCCGTGCGACGCCCGTGCAGCGCATGTGCAGACGAGATCTCGGAAACGGGTGGAGCTATCGACTTTCAATTTGTTATGTGAATGTATCTTGCGCCGGGTACAAATTTTATCGGGTCGCCGAGCCCGTGCGACGCCAGCTTCGCGCATGCGCAAACCAGATCTCGAAAACGGGTGGAGCTACAGGGTACAAATTTTTCTTATTGAAACGCGTGGAGCTAAAAATTAAAAAAATATATAAAAAAAATGTCATGTTTCGGACAAACGCCGCCGGTGGCGGGCTAACCTGCTAGTCTGCTATATAATTTGAGACTTCCGTATATATATATATATATATATGTATGTGTGTATATGTGTACTTCATGGAATCCAAAACGCGTGTTCAGATTGAGCTAAATTTTCGTATATAAGTGTAAAATCCCACCCACACGGCCGTGGTCGCGTTTTGGAAAAGCTCAGAGCACCGTTTCTCCAATCCCAAATCACCGCAATCGGCACTTCGGGGTTCATAGCGTTGATATATAAAGAGCGTTCCTTTTCCGCAGTGTCTATATAAAGAGCGTCGTTTTCGCTATCTACTTATCTGTATGACGGGAGTGTGTAGCCTGTCGCTCGAAATATTATCGAAGCGTTTGTTTTCAATGCAATGTTATCGCTCGAGCGTTGTCTGTCGTTCCTAGGAAGGGGGGATTTCTACGGGTTCCTAGGAAGGGGGGATTTCTACGGGTAAATTTCGTTTCGCTATCTACTTATCTGTATGACGGGAGTCTGTAGCCTGTCGCGGGAAGCGTTTGTTTTATGCAATGTTATCGCTCGAGCGTTGTCTGTCGTTCATAGGAAGGGGGGATTTCTACGGGTAATTTTTCCGCCAGAAACAAAAAATGTAATTAAAACATTTTAAAATTAAAAAAATTTAAAAATAAAAAAACAGTTCAGAAAAAATATATATTAAATTTAAAAAAACATTAAATTCATATTAAAAAATAATAAACAAAAATAAATAAAAACAAAATAATAAAACAAATGTCATGTTTCTGACGAAATTTGGTACAAATGCAGCACAAGTGTCTCGATACCTGTTGCAATTGCTTTTTCGAACAAAGCCATGGGACGAATGCCGCCAGTGCGGGCTAACCTGCTAGTCTCTTCTATATATTTTGAGAACTCATTGTATTCGAGAGATAGCCCACACCCTCCGGACCTCAATGATATGATCGTGAATGAGTATTGATATACCCCACTAAACTTTGACAAACACCAGTAATGGTGTGTAGATCATTTACATATCTCTCCTATATATTTTGATACAATCTATCTAATTTACATATCTCTCTTATATATTTATGTTTGTGTGTGTGTTGTACTTCATACAAATCTACGATTCTCGACCGATCGGGACGAAACTTGGTACTTGTGTGTAGTTTGACCAGGCGGTGGTCGTTGTCGTATTGGCGAGCCCGTGCGACGCCCGTGCATCGCATGCGCAGACGAGTTCTCGGAAACGGGTTGAGCTATCGACTTGAAATTTGCTATGTGAATGTATCTTGCGCCGGGTACAAATTTTATCGGGTCGCCGAGCCCATGCGACACCCGTGCAGCGCATGCGCAGACGAGATCTCGGAAACGGGTGGAGCTATCGACTTGAAATTTGCTATGTGAATGTATCTTGCGCCGGGTACAAATTTTATCGGGTCGCCGAGCCCGTGCGACGCCCGTGCAGCGCATGCGCAGACGAGATCTCCGAAACGGGTGGAGCTATCGACTTGAAATTTGGCATGTGAATGTATCTTGCGCCGGGTACAAATTTTCATGCGAAGACCAGATCTCGGAAACTGGTGGAGCTACCGGGTACAATTTTTTTCTTATTGAAACGCGTGGAGCTAAAAATTTAAAAAAAATATATAAAAATGTCATGTTTCGGACAAGCCGCCGGTGGCGGGCTAACCTGCTAGTCTACTATATAATTTGAGACTTCCGTATATATATATATGTGTGTATATATGTGTGTATATGTGTATATGTGTACTTCATGGAATCCAAAACGCGTGTTCAGATTGAGCTCAAATTTCGTATGTAAGTATAAAATCCGACCGACACGGCCGTGGTCGCGTTTTGGAGAAGCTCAGAGCACCGTTTCTCCAATCCCAAATCACCGCAATCGGCACTTCGGGGTTAATAGCGTTGATATATAAAGAGCGTAAGTTTTCCGCAGTGTCTATATAAAGAGCGTCGTTTTCGCTATCTACTTATCTGTATGACGGGAGTCTGTAGCCTGTCGCTCGAAATATTATGCAGAGACATTTCACGACGGGAAGCGTTTGTTTTCAATTCAATGCAATGTTATCGCCCGAGCGTTGTCTGTCGTTCTTAGGAAGGGGGATTTCTACGGGTAAATTTCTACTTATCTGTAACGGGAGTCTGTAGCCTGTCGCTCGAAATATTATGCAGACATTTCACGACGGGAAGCGTTTGTTTTAAATTAAATGCAATGTTATCGCTCGAGCGTTGTCTGTCGTTCATAGGAAGGGGGGATTTCTACGGGTAAATTTTTCCGCCAGAAACAAAAAAATTAATTAAAACAATTTAAAATTAAAAAAAAAAAAAATGGTACAAATGCAGCACAAGTGTCTCGGAACCTGTTGCAATTGCTTTTTCGAACAAAGCCATGGGACGAATGCCGCCAGTAGCGGGCTAACCTGCTAGTCTATCTATTATATATTTTGGAAGATCTGTGTGTGTGTCTGTCAGTAATCGATGGACTCGAAAATGGCCCAGCCGATTTCGATGAAACCTGGTATGTGGGTCTATTTTCGGCCGGGGACGAACATAGGCCTATTGATTTTCAGATCCGAGGTCAACTTTTCACGTGCCGAGGTCAAATCTGTTTTTACGCCGTTTTGCGCTAATATATTTCAGTTCGGTGCTTACAAATCGATTCGAAACAGCGCGTATAATAACATGCCAGTCATAATAATGACACTATGAGAATCTTTCGTGTTTCCTCTTTCCAACGATATATAATATGTATGTATCCGTTTTAGTTATCTGCCTCAATTATTAAGAAGAAGTGGTACGATCTTCTATCAGGGTAAAAACAATGCGTAACTTCTATGACGTCGTTAGAGGTCATAAAGTTAGATCACGTTAACTCTTAACCTGCCGATGCATTTGACTGTTTCAGACGTCTTGGCGATATCTCGGGCACCGATGGTAATTTATCTTTACGTTGAAACTTGATAATTAATGAGCGTGTGTATATGAGGCGCGTTTATATACTTGAGTGGAAATCAAATCGGGTTAAAAGGTCAAATCGGGTTAAACCGGATGGATTTCGACGGGTACTTTTGTTCGGGCAGTGTTTTGTACGGGTCAAATCGTGACCCCACTTGACATTGGCCTTCAAAATAGACAATTCAAGGTCAAAGCCCGGACGAAGTCGGGTCACCTTCTAGTACTATATATTTTGAGACTTCGTATATATATATATATGTACTTCATAGAATCGAAAACGGTTCGTTCGATTGAGTTCAAACTTCCCATCTAAATGTAAAAACCCACGGGAATCGTCGTCGCGGCGTTTTGGAGAAGCTCAGAGCACGCGTTCTCCACTCTCAAAATCACCGCAAAGGCACGGCGGAGGTTAATCAAGTGATTATTTAATGAGCGTTTGTTTTTGACGCATCTCTATAAAGAGCGTCTGTTTCCCATTCAACGTTATTAGCATCTGCATAGTTATACGGGAACATTGAGTGCTTGCCTATGCGGGGAGATTTATTGGAGCTCTTACAACATCATTGTTATAGTATGTATGACACTTAGGTCAGGGCTTAGGGGGGGGGTAGTTATAGGCATAATGCTTCTCAGAAATCCCGGTTACAAACCAACACTCACAATTTCGTATTTACGCAAACGTTATCGCTCGAAATTTATTTCCTGCGAGCACGGATGGCGCGCTTTGTTTTTACAGATAATCACGAATATAGCAACAGATTTCTGCCCAGATATACCGTTAT
Organism: Siphonodentalium dalli; assembly: GCA_032622095.1. Lineage (NCBI taxonomy): Eukaryota > Metazoa > Mollusca > Scaphopoda > Gadilida > Siphonodentaliidae > Siphonodentalium > Siphonodentalium dalli. Next base: position 208,764,368 of record CP136067.1, read on the forward strand.
AAAGCTACTGGAATCTGCCAATCTATCTATCTATACTATATATTTTGAGACTTCGTATATGTGTGTGTGTGTGTGTGTGTGTACTTCATACAATCCAAAACGCGTGTACAGATTGAGATCAAATTTCGTATGTAAGTGTCAAATCCCACCGACACCGCCGTAGTCGCGGTTTAGAGAAGCTCAGAGCACCCGTTCTCCAATCTCAAATCACCGCAAAGGCACGGCGGGGGTTAATCAAGTGATTATTTAATGAGCGTTTGTTTTTGACGCATCTCTATAAAGAGCGTCTGTTTCCCATTCAACGTTATTCGCATCTGCAGAGTTATACGGGAACGCAAACGTTATCGCTCGAAATTTATTCCCTGCGAGCACGGACGGCGCGCTCTGTTTTTACAGTATATACCTTCGGTATATACCGAAATCATCCCAGATAATCACGAATATAGCATCAGATTTCTCCCCAGATATACCGTTATAAAGCTACTGGAATCTGCCAATCTACGGGAAATTCCAGGGAATGCCGATTGAGCTCAAACTTGCTACCTACGGGAAGTGTCATATATATGAGTGTGTCCTTTATAGACTCTAACCGATTGAGCTCAAACTTGCTAAATAAGAAAATAGTCCCCAAGCCGTAAATATCAACAACAACGATATTACTAAATACACGTTTTCGGCAATGTGAAAGTTTTCGGGGAGCCGTGATGGCAACAACAACGACCCGAAGACAGATTTCCCGACGGGAAGCGTTTGTTTTAAATGCAATGCAATGTTATCGTAGAGAGATTTCACGAAACAAAGAATGCGTTGTCTGTCGTTCCTAGGAAGGGGGGATTTCTACGGGTAAATTTTTCCGCCAGAAACAAAAAAATTAATTAAAACAATTTAATCAAAACAATTTAAAATTAAAAAAAATTAACAATAAAATAACAATTCAGAAACAAAATATATTAAATTTAAAAAACATTAAATTCATATTCAAAAATAAAAAACAAAAATAAATAAAAACAAAATAATTACAAAAATGTCATGTTTCTGAAACAAAGCCATGGGACGAATGCCGCCAGTGGCGGGCTAACCTGCTAGTCTATCTATCTCTTCTATATATTTTGAGAACTCCTTGTATTCGAGAGATAGCCCACACCTTCCGGACCTCAATGATATGATCGTGAATGAGTATTGATATACCCCACTAAACTTTGACAAACACCAGTAATGGTGTGTAGATCATTTACATATCTCTCCTATATATTTTGATACAATCTATCTAATTTACATATCTCTCTTATATATTTATGTTTGTGTGTGTGTTGTACTTCATACAAATCTACGATTCTCGACCGATCGGGACGAAACTTGGTACGTGTGTGTAGTTTGACCAGGCGGTGGTCGTTGTCGTATTGGCGAACCCGTGCGACGCCCGTGCAGCGCATGCGCAGACGAGATATCGGAAACGGGTGGAGCTGTCGACTTGAAATTTGCTATGTGAATGGATCTTGCGCCGGGTACACATTTTATCGGGTCGCCGAGCCCGTGCGACGCCCGTGCAGCGCATGCGCAGACGAGATCTCGGAAACGGGTGGAGCTATCGACTTGAAATTTGCTATGTGAATGTATCTTGCGCCGGGTACAATTTTTATCGGGTCGCCGAGCCCGTGCGACGCCCGTGCAGCGCATGCGCAGACGAGATCTCGGAAACGGGTGGAGCTATCGACTTGAAATTTGGCATGTGAATGTATCTTGCGCCGGGTACAAATTTTCATGCGCAGACCAGATCTCGGAAACTGGTGGAGCTACCGGGTACAAATTTTTCTTATTGAAACGCGTGGAGCTAAAAATTTAAAAAATATATATAAAAATGTCATGTTTCGGACAAGCCGCCGGTGGCGGGCTAACCTGCTAGTACTATATATTTTGAGACTTCGTATATATGTGTGTATGTGTGTGTGTGTGTGTGTACTTCATAGAATCCAAAACGCGTGTACAGATTGAGATCAAATTTCGTATGTAAGTGTAAAATCCCACCGACACCGCCGTAGTCGTGTTTTCGAGAAGCTCTGAGCACCCTTTATCCACTCCCAAATCACCGCAAAGGCACGGCGGGGGTTAAGGCATTAACGCTCTTTATCTATACCTTATACGGAGGTTTTAACAACTAACGCTCTTTATTGCAAAGGACGTGGCTAAACGATACCCCATGCGTCCGATGCGGATTCCAATGGACGTGGCTAAACGACTGATCCCATGCGTCCGAAATACGGATGCGGACGAAATGCAACTAAAAAGGCAGAATTGATCTAAGAGCTCGAAATATTATGCAGAGGGATTTCACGACGGGATTAATTGACTGTCCGCTCTGAAGTTTAGGACGGGGAGGACGGGTACCATGAATTAACTCATTGAAAAACAAAGAATGCGTTATCTCGCAAACGGGTGGAGCTATCGACTTGAAATTTGCTATGTGAATGTATCTTGCGCCGGGTACAAATTTTATCGGGTCGCCGAGCCCGTGCGACGCCAGCTTCGCGCATGCGCAGACCAGATCTCGGAAACGGGTGGAGCTACCGGGTACAAATTTTACTTATTGAAACGCGTGGAGCTAAAAATTAAAAAAATATATATTAAAAAAATGTCATGTTTCGGACAAGCCGCCGGTGGCGGGCTAACCTGCTAGTACTATATATTTTGAGACTTCGTATATATGTGTGTATGTGTGTGTGTGTGTGTGTACTTCATAGAATCCAAAACGCGTGTACAGATTGAGATCAAATTTCGTATGTAAGTGTAAAATCCCACCGACACCGCCGTAGTCGTGTTTTCGAGAAGCTCTGAGCACCCTTTATCCACTCCCAAATCACCGCAAAGGCACGGCGGGGGTTAAGGCATTAACGCTCTTTATCTATACCTTATACGGAGGTTTTAACAACTAACGCTCTTTATTGCAAAGGACGTGGCTAAACGATACCCCATGCGTCCGATGCGGATTCCAATGGACGTGGCTAAACGACTGATCCCATGCGTCCGAAATACGGATGCGGACGAAATGCAACTAAAAAGGCAGAATTGATCTAAGAGCTCGAAATATTATGCAGAGGGATTTCACGACGGGATTAATTGACTGTCCGCTCTGAAGTTTAGGACGGGGAGGACGGGTACCATGAATTAACTCATTGAAAAACAAAGAATGCGTTATCTCGCAAACGGGTGGAGCTATCGACTTGAAATTTGCTATGTGAATGTATCTTGCGCCGGGTACAAATTTTATCGGGTCGCCGAGCCCGTGCGACGCCAGCTTCGCGCATGCGCAGACCAGATCTCGGAAACGGGTGGAGCTACCGGGTACAAATTTTACTTATTGAAACGCGTGGAGCTAAAAATTAAAAAAAAATATATTAAAAAAATGTCATGTTTCGGACAAGCCGCCGGTGGCGGGCTAACCTGCTAGTCTCTTCTATATATTTTGAGAACTCCGTGTATTCGAGAGATAGCCCACACCCTCCGGACCTGAATGATATGATCGTGAATGAGTATTGATATACCCCACTAAACTTTGACAAACACCAGTAATGGTGTGTAGATCATTTACATATATCTCCTATATATTTTGATACAATCTATCTAATTTACATATCTCTCTTATATATTTATGTTTGTGTGTGTGTTGTACTTCATACAAATCTACGATTCTCGACCGATCGGGACGAAACTTGGTACGTGTGTGTAGTTTGACCAGGCGGTGGTCGTTGTCGTATTGGCGAGCCCGTGCGACGCCCGTGCAGCGCATGCGCAGACGAGATCTCGGAAACGGGTGGAGCTATCGACTTGAAATTTGCTATGTGAATGTATCTTGCGCCGGGTACAAATTTTATCGGGTCACCGAGCCCGTGCGACGCCCGTGCAGCGCACGCGCAGACGAGATCTCGGAAACGGGTGGAGCTATCGACTTGAAATTTGCTATGTGAATGTATCTTGCGCCGGGGACAAATTTTATCGGGTCGCCGAGCCCGTGCGACGCCCGTGCAGCGCATGCGCAGACGAGATCTCGGAAACGAGTGGAGCTATCGACTTTAAATTTGCTATGTGAATGTATCTTGCGCCGGGTACAAATTTTATCGGGTCGCCGAGCCCGTGCGATGCCAGCTTCGCGCATGCGCAGACGAGATCTCGGAAACGGGTGGCGCTACCGGGTACAAATTTTTCTTATTGAAACGCGTGGAGCTAAAAATTAAAAAAAAATATAAAAAAAATGTCATGTTTCGGACAAGCCGCCGGTGGCGGGCTAACCTGCTAGTACTATATATTTTGAGACTTCGTATATATGTGTGTATATATGTGTGTGGGTACTTCATAGAATCCAAAACGCGTGTAAAGATTGAGCTCAAACTTCCTATGTAAGTGTCAAATCCCACCGACACGACCGTGGTCGCGGTTTAGAGAAGCTCAGAGCACCCGTTCTCCAATCTCAAATCACCGCAAAGGCACTTCGGGGGTTAAGGCATCAACGCTCTTTATCTATACCATATACGGAGTTGTTAACGACGAACGCTCTTTGTTGCAATCGGCAGTTTGTTTACCGAGCACCGATGGTCATGCATTAGTTCAGTGCGTTTGTCGCATTAATTCGATAGCAGACCATTAATTCGATCAGTGCTTTACTGTCATTCATCTTATCAGACGGCATTGTTATCATTCATTCGATAGCATTGCATTCATCTGACCATTGTTAGCAGACTGCATTGTTATCAGTTTGCTTGGTTTTGTTTGCCGACGCTCGATAGCATTATTTTCCTACGGCCAGGTTTTGTTTACCGAGCGCCGTTGCAATGCATTCTGACCATACGAATCAGACTGCCTATATTTTTTTGGCATTCTGACCATACAAATCAGACTGCCTACATTATTGTGCATTTCTTGCTTTGTGTATTGTGAAAACAGACTGCCAAAATAATTATATTGTATTTTAGCATTCTGACCATTGTTATCAGAATGCAAACATTATTCTACATTCATAATACTTTGAATCATTTTGTATTGTGACAATCAGACTGTCAAAATCATCATATTGCATAATTATCCATTCCCAATCTTCAAATTCACCGCAAACGCCACTTCGGGGGTTAAGACATCAACGCTCTTTATCTATACCATCTACGGAGTTGTTAACGACAAACGCTCTTTATTGCAATCGGCAGTTTGTTTACCGAGCACCGACGGTCATGCATTAGTTCGTTCAGTGCGTTTGTCGCATTCATTCGATAGCAGACCATTAATTCGATCAGTGCTTTACTGTCATTCATCTTATCAGTAAGCAGGTTAGCAGGGAATGCCGATTGAGCTCAAACTTGCTACCTACGGGAAGTGTCATATATATATGTGTGTGTCCTTTGTTGACTCGAACCGATTGAGCTCAAACTTGCTAAATACGGGAAGTGTCATGGACGGATTCATTGAAAACCAAACAAAATCGGGTAAAATTGAAAATTTAAAAACAAAAAATTAAATTAAAAAATTTAAAAAAGCACAATTAACTCATTGAAAAACTAAATAATTAACTCATTGAAAAACAAAAAATTAAATTAAAATTGTCATGTTTCTGACTATTGCCGAAATTTGTTGGAATTGCTTTTTCGAACAAAGCCATGGGACGAATGCCGCCAGTGGCGGGCTAACCTGCTAGTCTATTATATATTTTGAAGACCTCTGTCTGTCTGTATGTCCTTTATAGAATCGAAAACGGGTTGACCGATCGAGACCAAACTTCCTATCCAAAGGTAAAATCCCACGGGAATCGTCGACGTCGCATTTTGGAGAAGCCCAGAGCACCCATTCTCCACTCTCAGTCACAAAAACGGAACTGCGGTGGTTAATCAAGTGATAATTTAATGAGCGTTTGTTTTTGACGCATCGCTATAAAGAGCGTTTGTTTACCATTCAACGTTATTAGCATCTGCAGAGAGATATACGGGAACTCGGAAACGGGTGGAGCTATCGACTTGAAATTTGCTATGTGAATGTATCTTGCCCGGGATACGAATTTTATCGGGTCGCCGAGCCCGTGCGACGCAAGCTTCGCGCATGCGCAGACCAGATCTCGGAAACGGGTGGAGCTATCGACTTGAAATTTGGTTTTTGAATAGCCCGGACAACGTCGGGCTCATCGGCTAGTCTATTATATATTTTGGAACTTCTGTCTGTTTGTGTGTTATAGACTCGAAAACTGCTCGGCCGATCCGACTCAAATTTGGTATGTATAGGCCTACTTTGATCCCGGGAACAATATGGGCGGGTCCAATTTCACATGCGACTGTGTCCTTGACCTTGACCTCGCTCCTATACGCTCATATAGACATGTTTCTGGGCCGATCGAACAACAGTTTGTCCAGACGCTGTATATTCTGCCCAGAATGAGGCGATCACAAAGAAATCCCTAAATAGCCCGGACGAAGTCGGGTACATGCAGCTAGTGAATAATAATTATGTATAAGCATTAAGCAATACTAAATCATCTTACCTTACGCGAGCATAGTATTCCCGAACCCACGTAGGGAGCCCCACAAATCTAGAAGAATATATATTTTGAGTGTCGTCTGCTCGTGTCTGTGAGGGGCACTCCGTGGGAGAAAACATCTTACCTTACACGCGGACCTGTTCCCGTCGACTCGAGTTATTTCGTCGACCAGGAAGTGGACAGGAAGAAGCGAACTGTTCGCGGAAATCACCATTGTTAGCAAATAGCGTGTCTGTCATTTGAAGAATGAGGTCCCCAGAGGGTGAATTTAGTGACGCTACCCCGCATAGCGGGCTAGCATAACTAAATTCACCCATGGGGACCTCATTCTGCTAAGGCCCTCAACTGCTGTGGCAGACCTAGGATCAGATCGAAGTTCCCCAGTTGAAGTTGGTGATGTTCACCCATTGGGCACCTCAATTATGAATTTTATCTTCTGCAAATTAGGGGATATAGAAACTTCCTAGAATGGACATGTAACTAATAAGAATGTTAATTTGATACTATAGATGCGTCCCAGAAGATGAGACATAAGCAGAATGAGGTCTCCAGAGGGTAATTTGGCTATGCTAACCCGCTGTGTGGGATAGCATCACTAAATTCACCCTCTGTGGACCTCATTCTGCAAATGACAGACACGCTATTTGCAGGCTTGGAAATCACCATTGTTAGCTTTACATACGATATGCGCCTCCCAACTTCATGTCATTTAAAGGCAGATAATTTGTCAATATGTAAGACTGGCTCATAACCCCACCGCTATTAACATGGGGTGGCAGGAAGACAGTCTATATTGGATTAAGCCGCCCCCTCTCAATATACCACATAAATTTGTTATGGTTTATCTAGTTCTTTCTAAGTTATGTATGTATATGTGTATATTGGAAATAAATTATCCTATTTTATCCTTAACCCATACATCCGCGGCAAATGTAAAAATGGAAATACTAATTACAGAGTTTTGATCAGTGTTAAAGGGGGTACTATTTACTAAATCCGGCCAATTATGGGACCATCTCCTTTTATACTCAACAGATTATATATATGCAACAAAAGAATGAATTTGACACATGGATTACTGCAAAATACACGTGTGTGCTCTAGCACGATACAAACAACATTAATTATAATGACAATGATTTAATGACTCCAGCCATGGCTTCCTATGCTCTGAATAACACTTGCCAAAGTCACAACAATTTTGCAGCCAATTTAAATTTTTCGACATATGTAAGACAAACGCTCTTTATTCTAACATATCAGGAATGGACTAACACGGAACGCTCTTTTCTGTTCCATGTCGTGCAAATGGCGGTTTCTTGTTTTGGGATCCATGCACACACCGTGTTCACAGTTGTATTTTCATTACTTCATTATGTCTTTTTGGGGGTTCCAGATTGCTCGTAGAAATTCAAAAGCGAATAATATTGGGTGCATTTTGGATCGCAAACCACCATGTGGCTTTAACTAGTATGAATTCCTTAAAGGGGTACTATTTACTAAATCCGGTAATTATTGGACCATCTCCTTTTGTACTCAACATAATATATGCAATAAATGAATGAATTTGAGCCGTGAATGAATGCAAAATACACTCATATACGGTATACACGATACAAACAACATGGTAATTTTCATGGATATGTGTGTATATAGGGGCGTATATATATACTGGGTTTCCGTTGACGGAGGATGTCCTTGTGGGATTTCCAACTGTACCCCCCATTAAAGCAGGCCATACTCCCAAGATCACATAATTTGATTTGCATCCCTCCCCTCGTATTTGAATTTCCCACCTGGTACCTCACATGCCTTGTTTTTTAACTTGAAAGTTTGACTGGACAATGAGGAGGGACCAAGAGGAAATTTCAAACCAATGTTTTGACCAAAAGTAGGAAGAAATGCAAATGTTGGTTTAAAACAACTTTCACATACATTACTGGTTGGAAATTCAGACTACCAGAACAATTTCAAACCATTGTTGGTGTAATATTGTGTCAGATATGAAATTTCCAACTGGTGAACAATTTGACCATAGTTAGGACCCCCGGGGTTCCCATGTCCCCACATGCAGCCATGTATGTTTGGTAAGGTAACATACCCTCATCCCACATCTATGGCCTATAGGTTGTTCACCGGACGCAATTCACTTCAACCAGCACGACTACACTGTTCTGATTCAGGTCAACCAATGCCACGTGAACCGCCGGTTTCCCACGGGTTTAATCTTTCCAGCAAGAAAATATCAGGGTACAATTGCAATATTGTACCTGATATTTTCTTGCAGATATTTTCTTGCAGGTTCGTGTGGACGCGCCATTAGCATACCAAATTAAAATAAATTACAGCGACGATTAATTAAAGGGATATGCTGGATTTTGTCCACTGATATAATTAATACGTTACGGGAACGCTTTGTGGACGGATATGGTGTCACGTGAGGCTCAGCGAGTTCAATATTGGGCCCACTTCGCCTCACGTGACACCATATCCAACCACAAAGGCCCCCGCAACTTATAATACGGTCAATTGAGTTTATGGTGTAACTGTTGGATGAGTAACACGAAGAGAAAGCAGTGCGTGAAGTTTTATATATATATATATATATATATATATATATATATATATATATATATATATATCTTTATTGTCCTCCATTGGTGGAGTGTTGCTATATAATATAAATACAGTTTATCACAGTAGCATCACAAAAATCAAATATATATACAAATACTGACATGGACAAAATGTTACATAATAACAAGGACACATCCAACATATTTACAGTTAGTTTTGGCACACACATACTGCGATGTCGCACATGTATACCGCAGTCACGCAGAGACATCCACGAACATTGACATATATACACCTGGTATACCCAGCATCACACACACTCTCTTATACACTCGCGCGCACACCCCCACGCACGCACACGCATGCACATGTTAACCACTTAGACAGCCATTCACACAGAAAATAACAGATGAGAGAATACTACATGCACTAGCTGATTATATTTGTGGCTATACATAAATTGGTTGTTGATCAGGTATAATGGTATCCGAATAACGGCCATCATTTTGAAGGTGGAAGCAATACCATAGTTTTATGCTCACTTTTGCAAAGAAAAAATCGTAAGACGAAATGAAAAGAGTTAGTTCCATCTTCAAGAGCTTCAGATGGAACTTTTCCCAAAGATACTGCTAGTTGCGAGCCCTTAGGTAGGGAATCTAGGAATATAATCGGTTTTTCCGGTTTTGACAATTCGCAGTAGGTCCCTATTTGCGGATGTCTATTTGCGGAGGTCCCCGAATTCGCGGAGTTCCCTTAAAATTGTCGAAATATGTTGATTTTAATGAGGGAACGAGTGCGTATATGATCTCACATGCAGGACAACACATTTCGGGTTTTCGCGGTGTGTGTATTACTGGATTGATAGTTGCAGTATATATAACTATTATGACCGCATTAATTGCTTTCAATGTTTAGATATCAACAATCGCTGTACCACTGTTGAAGATTTTATAGCAGGAACACAATGACTCCGATTTTTTATCCCCATTTAGATACTTCTGGTGTGGTGAATTAGAAACCTGCAGTAATAAGCCGTAGTTTTTTGTAATAATTTTAAGGATTAGTTGTTTTAACCGAATTCTGAGGCAGTGCATTCGTGTAACCAATATATTTTACATTTTTTGTTATAATTTATATTTATGCGTAATAATATAATCTTGACGGCGCTACCATTTCTGATTATGGTTTTCTTGTTCCGAATGTGTTGATGATATCATACCAAATTGCGTTGCGTGCATTTGAAATAGATGTACATTCTATTAATACATGATTAATTAAGCACCGGTATAGGTTACAACACACCAAATACAAATTAGTAGAGTGATTTCCCCTGGCACTACCAAGCTAGGATCAGCATAAAAACAATTCTGGCAGCTGAATGGTCAATGATACATGGATGAAAAGTACACGAAAAAATGCACAAATGTGTTTCCCGTCGTGAAACATCAAATATAACCACATGGTAAATGGTTATGGCTGTGCAAGTGGCGAATAATTTATGGGAGGTGTTTGTGTTGTTTTCGATGTCATTTTTTTCTCAATTTTAAGGGTAGTGTGACGTTTGTCAAGCTCCAGTGTGATCTACCATGCTAACAAGTACTTTTGTGCACATTTCTGTGTGTCTAAAAGGACGTTCTTTAATTTCAAATACTCGTGCAGGGTCAAAGCTTTGCTGCGAATATAGGCCAGCGGGATTTGTTAACACTGAGGCCTATGTAAATAATTTGGTGTATTGTAACATATAGCTTGTTACAAGATTTACAACACAGACTATCACCGTAGGCTGTGTGAGCTATCAACCGGACAAGAAAGAGATAAGTGAATTTCTCCTCCGGATATAGCCTGCACGTTCGTATGAAATATACCGAATGAACCCACTCCGAATGCCGTATCTTCCTTGAACAACTCGACACACACCCATAAATACCTCGACACCCACACCCACACAAACACTATTGATTCAAGTCGATCCAAGAGCAATAACCCAATTACCACGCATGATCAATGTAAAGATTACGAGTTACGCATCTTTGTGAATGTGAGACGGTAGTTACTGGGAGCGTAGAGTTACGCATCTTTGTGCATGTAAGGCGGTTGGTATTGGGTGCGCAGAGGTACGCATATTTGTGAATTTGAGGCGGTAGGTATTGGGTGCGTAGAGTTACGCATCTTTGTGAACGTGAGGCGGTAGGTATTGGGTGCGCAGAGGTACGCATCTTTGTGAATGTGAGACGGTAGTTACTGGGAGCGTAGAGTTACGCATCTTTGTGCATGTAAGGCGGTTGGTATTGGGTGCGCAGAGGTACGCATATTTGTGAATTTGAGGCGGTAGGTATTGGGTGCGTAGAGTTACGCATCTTTGTGAACGTGAGGCGGTAGGTATTGGGTGCGCAGAGGTACGCATCTTTGTGAACGTGAGGCGGTAGGTATTGGGTGCGTAGAGTTACGCATTTTTATGAATTTGAGGCGGTGGTATTGGGCGCGCAGAGTTACGCATCTTTATGAACGTGAGGCGGTTGGTATTGGGCGCGCAGAGTTACGCATCTTTATGAACGTGAGGCGGTTGGTATTGGGTGCGCAGAGGTACGCATATTTGTGAATTTGAGGCGGTTGGTATTGGGTGCGTAGAGTTACGCATCTTTATGAACGTGAGGCGGTAGTTGTTAGGTGCGCAGAGGTACGCATATTTGTGAATTTGAGGCGGTAGGTATTGGGTGCGTAGAGTTACGCATTTTTATGAATTTGAGGCGGTAGGTATTGGGTGCGTAGAGGTACGCATTTTTGTGAATTTGAGGCGGTAGGTATTGGGTGCGTAGGGTTAAGCATATTTTGGTATTTATTGGATTCCATCGTAGAGACGGTGATTTTGGATTCGCAGAGAGATGGCTTTATTTCAGAATCGATCGCCATTTAAACACTAAATATTCTAGAAAGTAAATGTCACATGCAGTGGAAAGCCAGATATCTTAATCCTATGACTAGAGCTTCCCGATTGCTTGTGACACCCTGTGTCAATGTATTATATGTGACCCGCCATATCACATCCAGTCGTAAGTCGGGATTTTTTTTACCCTGTGCCAATGCATTCTCTTATATATGCGAGTCGACCATATATAAGATAATGTATAGGCCTAACAAATTTTTACAATTTTAATAATTTTTTCTTGTATTCTTTAACAATTTTATAATTTCACCCATACAGAGCCCCAGACAAACATGAGCAGACGACACTCTTCTATATGCTTCTATATATGTGTGGGGCTCCCTGCAGGGTAATGGATGTTTTTTTATTTTATGTCCTAAAAATTGTAAGAAACATTTATTTAAAAAAAATGATAAAAAATTGTTAGGCCAATGCATTCTCTTATATATGCGAGGCGACCTATGGTCGACTCGCATATATAAGAGAATGCATTGGCACAGGGTAAAAACTCCCGACTTTCGACTGGATTTGATATGGCGGGTCACATATGAGCGACACGCATATATAAGATAATGATTGGCCTAACAATATTTACATTGGCCTTGTAAGCCAGTGCATTCTCTTATATAATCATTTAAATCTTGGGAATTACTTCTGATGATCTCATGTTTGATATATGTCTTGTGAGCATGCGTAGTGAGATTTATCGTTGATTTATACTTCATATCGTCGTGAAAGAAAAAACGTTTATTTAAGGTACTATATCCAAAAAAATTGGGGGGGGGGGGGGGATTGTAGCACTCGATGAACGCATTATAATACTTGAAGAACGAACGATAGCAATCCATGGACGGACGACATCAAAGGACTTGATCAAGTGGCATTTTAAGAGACTGAAACAGGATATTCTCTGCGAAATGGGAAGGCCATATCCAATACGCCGGTTTAGCCGAATATACAGTGATATGTGCCATAGAACTTACTAATAAATCAAACATTCTAGAATGCATGTATGATTATTTAAGTTTCTCCATTAGAATGCATGTATGATTATTTTATGGTAATGCCTTCAGTTAGCTGGATAGGCCATGCTATTAAACCATAATATTCCTTTCAAGATGCAATGCAATATCGCCATACATACAACTTTTAGATGTTTGTCCACTGAAAACAGCGCCCATCCGACCGACAGCTATTCACCGTCCAGCAGCTATTTTCCGCCCAGAAACTATTTACCACCCGAATACCAAGCCTTACTACAAGTATAAAAATAGATTAAATGTCGTCATAACCGATCGATACCCAACACATTGCATGTTGACTTCTCGTGCGCGCGCACTATAAACATTATACTAGTAACCGGTATGATAGTGGATTGTATCGATCGATACCCAACACATTGCTTGTTGACTTCTCGTGCGCGCACTATAAACATATAGTAGTAACCAGTGTGATAGTGGATAGTATCGATCGATTGACCGTACATTCATTCATGGCTACTAGGATGAGAATACAACCGTTCGTCATACATAGTACTTCATGTCATGAATTGTGCATATCAAGTCATCAAGGTAGATAAACCATGCATGATGATTTGTGTATACCAGGAGCTTAGTGACCTAGAGATAAACCACGTATGGGGATTGGTGTATATCAGGAACCTAGTGATCGAGAGATAAACCATACATTTAAAAATAAGTCACATGGTATGTAAAGGATTACGCAGTGCATCATGTAGGGGGGGGGGTATGGAAACATGATCATGATACTATCCAGGACTGCTAGTCCGAGTTCGGTTTCATTGATAGGCACATGGTATGTAAAGGATTACGCAGTGTATCATGTAGGGGGGGGGGTATGGGAACATGCTCATGATACTATCCAGGACTGCTAGTCCGAGTTCGGTTTCATTGATAGGCACATGGTATGTAAAGGATTACGCAGTGCATCATGTAGGGGGGGGGGGGTATGGGAACATGCTCATGATACTATCCAGGACTGCTAGACCGAGTTCGGTTTCATTGATAGGCACATGGTATGTAAAGGATTACGCAGTGTATCATGTAGGGGGGGGGGGGTATGGAAACATGCTCATGATACTATCCAGGACTGCTGGTCCGAGTTCGGTTTCATTGATAGGCGCATGGTATGTAAAGGATTACGCAGTGCATCATGTAGGGGGGTATGGGAACATGATCATGACACTATCCAGGACTGCTAGTTCGAGTTCGGTTTCATTGATAGGCACATGGTATGTAAAGGATTACGCAGTGCATCATGTTGGGATATGGGAACATGCTCATGATACTATCCAGGACTGCTAGTCCGAGTTCGGTTCATTGATAGGCTCATGATACTATCCAGGACCGCTAGTCCGAGTTCGGTTTCATTGATAGGCTCATGATACTATCCATGACTGCTAGTCCGAGTTCGGTTTCATTGATAGGCGCATGATACTATCCAGGACTGCTAGTCCGAATTCGGATTCATTGATAGGCTCATGATACTATCTAGGACTGCTAGTCCGAGTTCGGTTCCATTGATAGGCGACCGATAGTCACATGATACTATCTAGGACTGCTAGTCCGAGTTCGGAGTCATTGATATGCGACCGACGGTCACGTGATACTATCCAGGACTGCTAGTCCGAGTTCGGTTTCATTGATAGGCGACATTATACTATCCATGACTGCTAGTCCGAGTTCGGTTTCAATGGTAGGCGGGGGTATGGGAACATGCTCATGATACTGTCCAGGACTGTTAGTCCGAGTTCGGTTTCATTGATAGGCGACTGTTGAAGTGGAATGTGTGCTCAATGTCATTATTTTGGGCGTAAAATTATTTGGGACATAGTTTAGAGAATTTAGGTCTGGAGTTGTCATCCTCAATATCAAACTCTATGTAGTGCACTCTCCGTTATCACTGCGATAGATCACTGTCGGAAGAATGGTACTTTGCGGACAGATACATATATTTGTACTTATCGTCGGAACTATATTTAGTCATCGATTATCTTATTTTGACTGCAAAAGTTTGCAATAATGGTAAGTCTTTCGGTATTGATAAGAACAATATAAACTGAGTCAGAAATAGACAATTTTAACGCTAAAACATAAGAACTAAGATCATATCAGAAATCCTTACCAAATGACCTTGAGGCAGTGGTGCTGTTTCGACTGAATCAACTTTAAATAAAATTGCTCCTGAATCATATTATTATTAGGGAATGGTTTGTTTCCTCTGTCGCCAGCGTTTCCATCGTAGCAGAAGTAATACTTGAAAAACAAACATGCTTCCTAATCTTAATATTATTAGGCAAAGATGAGTTTCCTCTGTTGATGTGGCAGAACCTACGTTGGAGATAGGTCCTCCGAACTTCACGTTGTGTACTTTTATGTTTAGTCACGACAACTCGTGGAACCATAGATTTGTTGATTTCTTTGTTTGAACATAGCTTCGTTGGCAGTACTAGAGAGCTGGTGCTGGCTTCTCGTGTCTTCTGTCTTTGGGATCAGTTTGTTATCAAAAGAATGGAATAATTATGGAACTTAGACGACTAAACGATGTGAGAACAACTCTCATCGCGTATATTGGAAGATGGTGACCTGCTTTTCCAAAATCATATGACGATGTTATTGGCCAGGTTGTCAACGGCTCGTCACCAAGGTAGTCCAGTGCATTTATGGTTTTACCCAGAAATAATTGCAACCGAATTTTGCTGGAATAGGTACATAGACCCTCTATAAACAACATACTAAAAATCAGCACAAATCGGAAAAAGGGAATTGGTGATTTTCGTGAAAATATTGGGGAAAAATTTGGTCAAATCATCCATTTATGTATTTTCTTTAGCGTATATAAAAAAATCAAATACACAGGTCCTACAAATATCATGCCTATTTTGTTGTCCTGAATCCAGAACTGATTTTCAAAAATGCGTATTTACCTTATTTCGGAGCCTAAATTTCGCAGAATGAGCCAAATGTCATATTTGATGGTTAATTATTTAAAAACCTAGCTAAAAATGCAGGGCTTTTTTCCAATGTTTTTGTAATTTCCTCATTAGATAAAACACAAAAAATGATTAATATGTACATCAAAGGTAAAGAAGAATAAAATATTCTCAAACAAAATGTGTGTTCCATTGTATGGCCAAATTTGCCACTGACACAGAACTCGTGAGATGAAATGCAATATTTGAGGTCATGTAACTCAATAAATTAAAATCTATATGCTCTGCTTTTCTCGTTACCTTTTAAGAACACAAGATAGAACAAATTGTGATGGAATTTCTAAATACTCTAGCAGCTCATGGTGGGTTTGAATCCACTTGTATGTCCAGAGCAAAACTCTTCATGAATCCACTAATTGAAGGTACAAGAACAATATTTGGTTGGTAACACATTTCCCATTGACGGCGAAATGGGTCAAATTGCCACGCCCCTTTTCGCACGACGTACTACCACCCGTCGTGACTATATCTCCAGAACCGTTAGACTTAGGGGGTCGTGTGACCACTCAAAATGTGCGGAATGGCCACATTATGGGCGGGGGGGGGGGGGGGGGTCAGTAATACATTTTCATATCCAAAAGTCAATAGTTTTTAAGATAATTGCCAAAAACCATCGGTGTTACATATAGGTATAATTTCTGTACTATTATCGGATGGGATTGACCTTCAAGTAGCTCTTGACCCTGAAAATCCACATTATGGGGGGGGGGGTCAGTAATACATTTTCATATCCAAAAGTCAATGGTTTTTAAGATAATTGCCAAAAACCGATTTCAGCATGTAATGCACCACGAGTATACAATACCACAAGGACACTTTTTAAAGAACTATCCGCATTCTCTGATCAACTTAAGATCACAATTGACCACACACAATGGGATTAGCTGGAAATTGCTGCTGAGGATGTGTTGACCCCGACACACAACATGAGCTCTTCCCGACTGAACATGCCTTGGAAACTGGTGTGCTTTACCAAAAATCAGGTAACAATTGTGCTCTAATCAACAGAAATGTACAGATTGAACAAAAAAGGTTTTCAAAATTTGTTATCAACATTTAACAGCTGATCTGATTTAAGTGACCAAGCTATGAAACATGCTAAACACTTTTACTAAATGGAATGACCAGCTGTTTGCTTCATGCAGCAGCCAGATGTTGCGATCTTAAAATGGGTATTGCATCTGGGCATAGTAAAAACATGTTGTAATCAGATGAGAGATGACCATATATACCAGTATATATTTCAGAAGTAATCAATTCTTACAAAAGGACACCTCATCTCACAAAAAGTTTTAGGAAATGATGGAATCATCACTATTCAATCAATAGTAGAATGAGCCTTTGTCAGTCCCACATTAGTTTTTATTGGCCATGATAGTTGCAGGTTGGAGAAGATGAGGGTCTATAATTTCACTAACATAATTCTTCATAATAGCTAATAGCCCTCATAACTTACCATTTTAAAGATATTTTCATTTTCAATACCACCCCAGGTTAAGTGGTCCTGTTAATTTTATAGTTTGCTGATGAGTACTGCTGGATTGCTATGATCGATGTTTGTAGGTCAAGGCGATTCTGTTAAGAAATAGTACCATCATTTTACCTAAAGTTGGTTCTTTTTGCATTGTTTGGCTAATCCGAGCAATTTGTGCAAAAGTCAGTGTCTGTATGAAACATTCAAGAACATATATACTTCAAAATATTTAATGTGTACGCTGATGTTTGGTAAACAACAGGAATAGTCATCTCAATTATGGCCAGTTTGTAAAAAACCAGCACCCATTATTAAAATATTTCACAATATACATGTTTTTTAATATACACTACACATAGTGGCTTATCTTCGATTTGTTCAGATCGCTTTGCTCTACCTGACTATCATACCAAATTTGTTAGCATCACCACTAAACTTGGGATGAATACTGCCAAATGAATATATTGTGATATATAGGGTAGTGGAAAAATAATGGTTGAGTCTTTTCTAAATATAATTCTAGTAAAACCTACACAATACCGTCTTGTTCTGATAAGACTCAGAGTCATGTTTATTTAGGAGTATAGACATGAAGTCCACCAATCTCATGAAAATTAAATGGGCTCTGCACTAGTAACATCTGGGCTCCTGGGACCCATTAATATTGACAAATGCAACACAAATGAACAATACATAGTAACTTTCCTCAAACATAGATTATAACCTGACAATCATTGTGTTAGAATCAGTGTACATATGTATATGTAGGCATGGCCATAGCATGTTTTTGAAATACTGCAGAAAGCAGACCATAAATTTCACTAGAATATACATGTAGTTACTGCATGTACATCGCACACATAAGGCGACTGACACACATAAACGTACCTGCAGGGTTCACAATATTTGACATGTAAAGTATATATATATATATATATATATATATCTCCTGTGCCTATAACATCAAACCAAACGGTTTACAGTACTTTTACTGACATTTTTGGAGTGGCACATATACATACATAAAAAATAAAAGTCAATTTAAAGGGACGAAATGAAAATTAAATTTGTGCATCTATAATGGAGATCTATATTGCATTACAACATCCACAAATCTACAAAATCTACAACATCCACAAATCTACAAAAACATCTGACTATCATAGTCATTGGTAATGTGATCATTTTTCCTTGATAAATTGACTCTTAATCTAGCCTCTTTTCCGAAAATTCTATTGTGGGGCGTTTTTGTTAATTTTGTAAAGGTTTTTGTGCATATTCAGAAAAATTAACGAAAGTTTATTGTTTAAAAGTATTTTATCTTCTTATATTAGTTTATTGTAGAGAAAATATCATTTCAATGGTTATGAATGTCACTACATATCACTCATCACTTCGGGACATTTACTCCAAATTTGAATGGCAGAAATATGGGGTAGGGGAAAGCACATCAACAAAACCTTCAAAATCAGGCATCTTGAAGCATACAACTTTATATTATCAGCTTCTGCATGTATTGTTCTTTCACACGTAATTTAACACTTTCTTTGTTTATATTCATTGACAGAGCTATAATCTTTTTTGTCGTTATTTGGCAGTGAAATGTCAAATTGGCATTTTGGAATTGTTTTTAAACAACATGGCCATACTATTTTAAATAAACGTCCAGTAACGTATTAAGCTGTTTAATAAAGCAACAGGAATATACACCATCTGGAAGAAAACAACTTTGTGTCTGAAATGGCTGTAATTTGGTGATAATATTGCATTTTATGATTTCCCCTACCCCTACACCAACGTTTAATTTAATTAACTAAAACACCATTTGTTTTTTCTATTTATGCCCAAAAACCTTTTTTAATGGACAAAAATGTCTCAACATGGCATTTTTGGAAACAAGTTAAGACCAAGGATTCAAAGGGCCATAAGTTGATTTTCTTAAACAATTTTTATTAATATCTTTGCAATTTGTTCAATCAAGTATACTTAAAAGGTTATAATAAAAGCAGGTCATATGGATATCAATTTATTGAGTTACATAACCTCAAATATTGCATTTCATCACACTAGTTCTGTGTCAGTGGCAAATTTGGCTAAGTGCATACAATGGAACACACATTTTATTCGAGAATATTTTATTCTTGTTAACCATAGGTGCACATATTAATAATTTTTTGTGTTTTAGCAAGTGAGGAAATTACAAAAACAGCGAAAACCCTACGCATTTTGCGCTAGTATTTAAATACGATATTTGGCTCATTCTGCGAAATTTAGGCTCCGAAATAAGGTAAATTCGCGTTTTTGAATGCACACAACTTGAAAAATACTCCATAAATCTAGCAATGGTTTTCGGTTCTGGATTCAGGAAAGTGAGAAAAACAGAATAGGTATGATATTTATAGGACTTGTGAATTTGATTTTGTTATATACATCCATGAAAATCCATAAATTGATGATTTGACCAAATTTTCCCAAATTTATTTCACGAAATTCACCAATTTCCCGATTTTTGCTGATTTTCTCACTTTTCACCAATCTATTTTCACAAAGAAGGAATCAGACTGCAGTCACGGGGAGGAAATTGGAGAAAAAAAGAGGGTTTGTTTTGCATTTTCAAGCAATCTTTGCAAAGGGGAAGGTTTCCAAGGAGGTGCACGCGACAACCATACTAAGAGCAAGTGTTTTTGCAAGATTCTGGGCACTTTCAAGCAATATTTGCAATGGGGGAAGGGTTTCCGAGGACGTAGGCGGCAAACGTACTAAGGGCAATTCCTCAGCAAAGGGGAGGATTTCCGAGGAGGTGTACGCGGCAAACGTACTAAGGGCAAATCCTCAGAAGACTTATGCAAGTTAAAACTGGGCGCTCAGGTCAACGCTGCACAATCCTCTCTGAAAATGATTTTTTGCGGAGCTAAAGAGGCAAAGAATAAATGAGCAGCGGGAATAAACAAACCATAGAGAAGCTCTACCATTAACCCTTTACCCAACAGAAGGGCCCTGTGCCAATGCATTCTCTTATATATGCGAGTCGACCATAGGTTGCCTCGCATATATAAGAGAATGCGTTGGCTTAACACATTAAAAATTATAAAATTGTCAAAGAATGTAAGAAAAAATGGTAAAAAGTGTTGAAAAAAGATTTTTTTTAGGCCAATGCATTCTCTTATATAACTGTAACTATCACAATGTGGTCAAGGAGCCGGTTCCAATGATATCCATATTTGTATGGTTTTATTGAGACAGACCGAAGATATTTTAGGCTGTTGAAGCTTTATTTGGTCGGTTTTGGCCGGTTTGTTGGGTAAAGGGTTAATGGGACCTTGTATATAATCAAGGACATTCAGTAGAAATTCATGACATCACGGCTGATCCGTATCCATCAATGAAAAAGGGAACAGCAGACTAGTCGAAGGGGCAGTCGAGGAGTAGATATCAGTCGCCAGAAGGGCCACAACCGTCAGGGGTTCGATTGTGAGCATGCGATCAGGTTTATACTGATATTATATGGCATGAATAGATTCAATGTATGCCGCCATTGTGATATCTTGTAATGCCAGGTTGGGCGGTACATCATAATCGTCGGGGGACATGTCATGCATTGTGCATGTCATAATTGTACTCTTCGGTAGAGGCAATTTTATCAGGCTGAGCTCGTTGAGCAAGTTTGCGAGCACGCAGCTTGGTGCGAATCTCATTAAGGGGTATATCATCTCCATCATCTGAATCTGATCGACCTGGCGTTTCATCGTAAGAAGACGCCAAAGAGATATATTATCCTCAGAGTCAGAATCAGATTAGGAGGAAGGAGCACAACATTGCGTTAATAGGGTTGCCACTTAAGGGCCAACTTATTTTTGGTGCGATCGCCTTTGTAATAGACAAGGTCGCCCACTTTAAAAGAGTTATCGGTCGCCTTTTTATCTTGGTAGGTTTTCTGTTGCTTTTTAGCAGACTGTCGATGTCGATTCATTAAACGAAATGAACTATGCATTTCTTTAAGTGCGACCTTATGAAAGTCATCATCCACATACTTGTGATAAGGGTGGAACACGTTGTCAATGGGCAGAATTGTATCACGTTGATATAGGAGGTAACATGGCATCACAGGCTCCAGGGTGCTGAGCATCAGATGGACAATAGTGGAGGCTGATTTGTCAAGTACTGCAAAACTTTCTGGCCAACGACTATAGAGGTGAATACAAGTTGCAATGTAGACGTTTCCACTTAACGTCCTGGGGTAGGGTTCACCTAATTCGTGACTAATTGTAGCGATGGGGTAATATCTGTTTCTTGAAGGGTTGTTTCTTTTGATTGCTTGGGGATTAACTGTTTACCCCCTCATAAGCGTCCCTGGACACTTTGCAATATATCCCCAGAAGCGCCTATCGACGTCTCGCATCATATCCATAGAAGCGCCTACGAGCGCGTAACCAGATTTCCCCACAATCGCTCGAGAGCGCCTCACTGGGGACAGGCTGTACTAATGATGAGTTCGCCCATGTGTCCCTGCTATTTTCCAATCGAGACCGTCAGGTTATGTTAACTCGTTATTTGCCTATATAATAGCAATAAACGTGGCGCCGTGGGCATCGCGCGCGATTCCTGCTGTGTTATTTGGGCTCTATATATATTGCATGGAGCCAGGCGTCAGACATATCATTCCAAGTATAGTGGCAAACAACATGGCTGCAGTATTTTCGAAACAAGCAATGATCGACATTTGTTTGGGAGATGATAGCGTTTTTAGCATTTTGTTTGTACCTCATCATCAGAATATTCAGACGACGATGTGTCGCACAGCGTCGACAGCTTCGTGACTATTAACTCGATTGGCTGGTCAAATACACTTCGAAAATAATCACTATATATTCATTTACCCAAAAGACAGGGCCAGTTACACCAGAGGAAGTCGATACTGATACGGCAATATGTTTCTGATGATGCCACCAAATGACCTATGTGTGTATTCGCATAATAATGCTACATATATGGATTGTCAAATTTCTCTTATATTATATTAATGATATGGCATCGAAT
Source organism: Siphonodentalium dalli (assembly GCA_032622095.1). Classification (NCBI taxonomy): domain Eukaryota; kingdom Metazoa; phylum Mollusca; class Scaphopoda; order Gadilida; family Siphonodentaliidae; genus Siphonodentalium; species Siphonodentalium dalli. The sequence goes on from CP136067.1 coordinate 208,786,899, forward strand.
ATACACGCATGGCACCGATCTCTTGGGACTTGGTGTGCACGGGTAACTGCAAGCCCCATGTAGGTTAATTTTGACCCATTCAGATTTAACTATTCCACTTATTTATCACAGAAGCGAGTTTCTAATATGCTAATATGCGTTCACCAACGATTGGTTCAGTGTTACAACTTACACACTAACACAAATTATCCACACTATTTCTCTGCAAGTTAATCGAACATATCCTCCAGGCGGAACCTCACTATATACATGTATATGAACAGCTGGCATATTATTTTCAATCATGTACCAAGTAATTGACTACACGTCGCACGTATTCATTGTGTATATGTATTTAAATCCCGACAAGTATTCGTACACATTTATATTGGATAGTGTTTGTATTGGAGCCAGATTCGGCATAATCTTACAATAACACTGACAGTAACTGTAGGTCACTGAATATAATTAATTTAGACGACACGGGTTACATTTGGGGTTGCAGTGTTTGCCTCTGGTGCATCAGTAACGTAACCACCTTACTCCAAACGGCCGGGACCACAAAGATAAACATAGACTGCATGGCAACCAAATGCCGGTGCTAAATTATAAATGGTGATGCCATAATGTGTTTGCACAAAGATGAACTTCCAAATTTCTCACTTAGCAAGACGTGATAATACTTCTTTTTGAAGTCGAAGCAAAGTTGATATTGAGTAATTGAACAACCCACCGAAATTTCAATGACATACATGTATACCTATATTCCAGTATGCACATTGATATAGGAAGATTCGATCACCATTGATTTGTGCTAATAAATATGAGGCCGTTCGAACTATAGATGTAAGATTACACTCGCTGGAAGCGGAACCTCTATATGTTCATGTGTACGTGCAGCAAATTACCAATGAAACATAACAATTGTAAACAGCACTGAACAGAGCATTATATTTTAATACCTTATTTGAATTTCGTAGTGCGGCATCGTGTTATTTGGCTAAAAACGACAGACGATATCTATCATTTTTGAATTGATACCAGGAAAATATATTTATTTATTTTCACGAGCGTCTAGTACTTTTCTCCGGCGGAAATACATTAGTTCTGACTGTAGCGAAATAAAAACGTTACCGGAAAAACATTGTACTTTCATAACACATAGCGCTAATCCTAATCAAAAGGTCGAAGATGCCTGCTTGCCCAGGGCTCTTGTTCTCATGCAGGTGTCCACTTTTATCAAATTACGCACACGTCCCGGCTTACGCTCATTAGGCCAAATTGGAACTGTCACTCCAACAGATTACACTCACTGCGTCAACACAGTAACATGTTTATCACCATTTATGGCGCAACGGGGTACTAACTGAGGAGCCAAAACGTCCTGGGGAAATATGGTCTGGTACGTGATATATGGCCGGGTACACGCCGTCGGGGTTATGATATAGCAGCAGGTATATGACGGGGTGGCTTATACACCTAGCGTGGGAACTAAAGAGTTAAGGGAAGATGACTGAGTTTACGACTGTGAGACTTTAGTGATCTAAGACGACTGTTCAACCATGCCTTTCTAAGTTTATAGGACTTGTCAGTACATTGACAATGTATTCCGGGATCTGACATAAAGAAGAAGGTCATTAACATTAATGACTGCATCACTTTAGTTCGAGCCAAGCTGTTCAGGTAAGAATCCATGACCCAGAGGGATACATTGTAACAGGTTAGTGTTGAATAAGTCACATCTTCCAACGATGTGATCACAAGTTAAGAGACAACTCTGTTGTTTGAGAAATACTTCATTCTTCAGTCTGACAAGCTTGCAATTTGTCAGTCAGGTATATTTTAAAGTAATATCGCGATTTTCAAACTCTTTCGAGTTCTTGGATATTGAGAAGACGAAATTCGTTGTTTGGGGCTAATATTTCTGCTTGGAAATTAATTTCTTCCAACTTTTTGTTTTTCCCAAATTTTGTCATTTGATGGCCATTTTGGCAGCCATCATACAGTAAAAAATTTCGATTTACGCGGATTTTTTATTGATCGTAATTTAATAGGTTACTGTAAGATTGATTTGATGGGTTTGAAACGTTTTCTGCCTTAAAGTGGCACTTAATGGGTGATTTTAGAAAATTCCTATTTTCGGATTTTGTGGTGATTTTTCCGTTCTATTATTAGATGGCGCGGTAAATCGATTCGTGTGCGTTTAATGCGGATGGGCGGCGTTTAATGCGGATGGGTGGCGTTTAATGCGGATGGGTGGCGTTCGTTGCGGATAGCCATCTCTACGGAAGATAGACCCACGCTTGTCAATTTTTCGCGTTCGTGGTTTCACATGATTAGTGTTAATTGTATTTAGCGTCTTGTGACCCATGACATAAGTATTCTCCATTTTATTTATTTTATTCGATCATGTGCATCATTTGGCAGTGCACTGTGTAATTGATTCTGCACAGAGGTAACAATGAGGTCGGGGACGGGTCACCTGCTGTCATTCAATTTTACTATGGGACTGGCAGTGTGTATGTGTCGTATACTGTCATGAATTGGGGCGGCAGTGCCATAGTCATATATGATATGTTATACAAACATTCATGTGAATCATGATACGTTAATTTTGGGGTGGCAGTGCCATAGTCATATATGATATGTTATACCAACATTCACGTGTATCATGATACGTTAATTTTGGGGTGGCAGTGCCATAGTCATATACGATATGATATACCAACATTCATGTGTATCATGATACGTTAATTTTGGGGTGGCAATGCCATAGTCATATATTATATGTTATAACAACATTCGTGTGTATCATGGTACGTTAATTTTTGGGTGGCAGTGCCATAGTCATATATGATGTGTTATACCAACATTCATGTGTATCATGATACGTTAATTTTGGGGTGGCAATACCATAGTCATATACGATATGATATACCAACATTCATGTGTATCATGATATGTTAATTTTGGGGTGACAATGCCATAGTCATATATTATATGTTATACCAACATTCATGTGTATCATGATAAGTTAATTTCCAACATCATTTACAAAATTTATTTCGCGGTTGAGTTGGTGGTTTGCTTGCTACTTTACTAATACCTGAGGTCAAATGTGCCAATCCCGTGACTTTCCCCTGGTCATGTGACTCATGTGTGCCAATTATTAGTGGCCCATTAAATCATTTAACATATGCATTAGTTAAATTGGGTAAACAGCACCTATAGCATGACTATCCAGATTAAGTTGCATCTATATTTTAAGTAGATTATAAACGCTCTTTATTTCTAATTACTAGTACCTTTTTAAATCACACACTACCAGTTGAAAACTTATGGATTATTTTATTTGCTTACTTCTTCTGATGGGGAACTTTATAACTTTGAACAGGGGAATGCTCGTATCCCGTCTCTCAGTAGAGATACCCCTGTCTTGGGCTCTGGTAGTGGAAACTTCACTAATGGCATCCAGAGCAGTCTACCTTGCGGCAGTTTACAAATGTCAGGATAAGAGTAACAAAAGCATAGAATAAAAATTATCCTTGCGAACAGCTCCATTTGAGACTTTAAAAATAATGAATAATTTATATTCGATTGAAGTGTTCGGTGCAGATACATTACATAAGCAATGCGTAAACAAGATCAAACCATTTATACTTGCATAATTCATAATATGTTCCTGATATAGAGTGAGCAACTTTATATTCTATAATTTATAAAATGTTGCAGACAATTAAATTTCTATTGTATCTTGATCAAACCACTGCAGTGTGGTTTACGATCTGCATAAAGTCCCCTCTCCAGGACAGGAAATGTATTATTTAAATCTACATTTGTTTAGTGATACCCAAAATATATGAGCAGGGGGGGTGCTCGTATCTCGGTCACACAGTAGAGGCACCACTGTCTTGGGCTCCAGTAGTGGGCACTTCACTAATGGTGTCCAGAGCAGTCTACATTGCGGCAGTTTACAAATGTCAGGATAAGAGTACAAGAAACGTAGACTATAACATTCAAGATCACCTTGGGTTAACCGTCCTTTGTCATATTCCTGTGTAAAAAGCAACTTATAAATTAAACGCTCTTTATTAAGGGCGTGGCATATTATCCCGAAACTAATAAACAAGGTGTCATAACTCATGTGAAAAATTGTCGGGCGGATTCTAAGTTCGAACTTGACCCGTACCCTAGACCAGCACATTTCCAGACCAAATTCCAGTCTATCCAGTTTGGACCCACCAAGGCTCTCACATGGAGACGAAAATGTGAGGAAATCCCAACGAAAAGGGGGCCATATTATATAGTGGAAGTTAGCCGGTGGTCCCCGAATACGGACCCGACCTGCACTCTGTGTTAGTATACCCAAATACTAAATTACATTTTATCCAGTTGATACTATCTAAAATTATAATCCATAAACCAAAAGCGAGTGGACGGA